>JAQISU010000241.1:1157500-1660000 GCA_029339505.1 Unio delphinus
ATCTAACAGTACTAACTGCTAAATGAAAATTAGATGCAAGGACATAACAAATTGATTGATAAAGTTGCAGGCGTACTCCAACGTTTCACTGTTTAATATGAAATATGATAGTATCTTTTTATTGCTCCGTTGGCAATTTCTTTCAAGAAAGAAAAAATCTTCGAGACAAAGTTAGAAGGTTAATTACCTTCAGCTGCTCAAAAAGATTATATCTCCACAGTATCGGAACCTATGCGCATGTATTTTCTTACTGACTGTAAAATTGTAAGACGATTTGCCAGTGGCACAACATTAGCAAAATAAGATAAATCTATCGCAAAGTGCACCGATATATTACACAATCAATCGCATAGTGTACCGAAATATGACAAAATCAGTTGCACGGGTTATCAGCGAAATGACAACTGGGCTGACCAAATACGAAATTTGCACACTTTGAAAATTTTCAATAAAGAGTCTGTAAACCACTTGCAACAGTTACATATTGTGGAACAGGTTAGCATAAAGTATTCTTGCCTATTAAATCTCATTGATCCTGGTCAGAGTGGACGTGAGATCAGTATTATAGCAAAAGAGAACAAGAAGAGGATTTATTCGCTTGAATCACGTCGTGTTTTGTACTCGCTGACTTTTTCTGGAGGGTGAAAAAGATATACTCATGAAATACTACGAAGCACAAATACCGATTTCTCTTGCATCATATCGTGAATTTTGTATTTAGTTAATGTTACAATGAGGAATTCAGTCGTACGTCACGAGTTACTATGCTACAAAAGGATAGACAGAAAGAAGAGTTTTCATGATATCCCTGAAATTAAAGTTGGCAATATGTTTTACTTACATGAAAGCTGGCTTTAATTTACTGACATGAAAGTTGACAATTTATTTACTGACATGAAAGTTGGCAATTTATTTACTGACATGAAAGCTGGCAATTTATTTACTGACATGAAAGTTGGCAATTTATTTACTGACATGAAAGTTGGCAATTTATTTACTGACATCAAAGTTGGCAATTTATTTACTGACATGAAAGTATGCATTTATTTACTGACATGAAAGTATGCATTTATTTACTGACATGAAAGTTGGCAATTTATTTACTGACATGAAAGTATGCATTTATTTACTGACATGAAAGTATGCATTTATTTACTGACATGAAAGTATGCATTTATTTACTGACATGAAAGTTGGCAATTTATTTACTGACATGAAAGTATGCATTTATTTACTGACATGAAAGTATGCATTTATTTACTGACATGAAAGTATGCATTTATTTACTGACATGAAAGTTGGCAATTTATTTACTGACATGAAAGTATGCATTTATTTACTGACATGAAAGTATGCATTTATTTACTGACATGAAAGTTGGCAATTTATTTACTGACATGAAAGTATGCATTTATTTACTGACATGAAATTATGCATTTATTTACTGACATGAAAGTTGGCAATTTATTTACTGACATGAAAGTATGCATTTATTTACTGACATGAAAGTATGCATTTATTTACTGACATGAAAGTTGGCAATTTATTTACTGACATGAAAGTATGCATTTATTTACTGACATGAAAGTTGGCAATTTATATACTGACATGAAATTATGCATTTATTTACTGACATGAAAGTTGGCAATTTATTTACTGACATGAAAGTTGGCAATATGTTATACTTACATGAAATTACTTATTATGTCATTTGCTGAAATACAGACAAGAGAAACTGACCGAATATTAAAATGATTACTAGTTTCAGGATTATTTGGGGCTTTTTAACGAAACGATTTTGTAAGAAGCATTCAGCTTCCCAGTCATTTTTTTTAAACTGGCCTGGTAGAAAACGGTATATTTTGGTTACTCGTTAATATTATAGTTTTGCTTTGCAATGAATACTTCAATCGGAGAAATCACAAGGTTTAACTTTCAGTTAATCACGGTGATCAACAGCATAGTATTCCGGGAAATGATAAATTTGCAGAATTTATCAATATAAATTAAAAGGATACCCGCTTTTTTGTTTTGTTTTTGTTGCAGTGAAGAATAATTATACACGATTTTGGACTTACATAGTAGTAGGTTTATTTTTGGCAGTACCAAACGTTCTCAACGGTGATCAAGTGCAAACCTAAAGCATAACATCCTAAATCTGTCAAATACTGTAAGAATTCAAGAAATAGAAAAGTGTTATCTGCGAGAAAAAAAATTGTCAAACACACACTGAGTTGATATTAGAAGTGTTTCATCTCTAACTACAGATAAACTGGTAATCATCTCTACCAGGGTAACGTAGCTGTCTATCCGACTGCGATGCGCAGTGTTTACCTCCTAGCAAAAAGCCTTTTCCTGAGAAAGGTTTTGATTGAATTAAGCTATCTCCGACACTAAAAAGTCATTTGATACTTTACTTACGGCGGCTCTGATTACACTTTTCTGGCACTTTTATCTTTAGGTTCGTTTGGCCGAATAGTGTAAACTTTCATGTTTAAACAAGAATACTGTATCTATGTATCAAACAATTTAAGAATGTAAATACTTTTATGGGTAGTCTCGCTAAGGGAAAATCTGGATAGGTGCGTAATGTAACCGTTATTGAGATGCTATTATGAGAGGATTATAACAGTATTTATTTCTAACATAGACTTTAGATAGGGGTTGTTACACATTGTCACATTACTCTAGGTTTTTGTTTAGTTTCAAAATTCTGCAAAACACCAAATAGCCCCTGGAGAACATTGAAGTTTTATTTAATAAAATAAATAATATCTAGTTAATTTGATTTCCATTATATATATATATATATATATATATATATATATATATATATATATATATATATATATATATATATATATATATAGAGAGAGAGAGAGAGAGAGAGAGAGAGAGAGAGAGAGAGAGAGAGAGAGAGAGAGAGAGAGAGAGAGAGAGAGAGAAGTCGCATTAAAGGATATTATAGGTATAATTTGTTGTTAAAAGAAACCTACAACAAACTTAATAAGTAGAGCACGTATCCGCTTGAGTAACGTCATCAATTTGTGTCATCAATTGAGGTAACTTCATTTTTTTCTCCAGTTATTAACATATCACTATACAGAATAATTAGAGACAAAACATGCCTGGCATCGGTCAGCTCAAAATATTGTTTTACAGAAATTGAAACATCTGTGAGGGCGGACCAAATCGATCTAATCGACCAATGGCCATCCCTGGTAAGATCCATCGACCCACGGGAATCTTCTGGCAAACTCTTCTATATACATTAGTCGAGACTCGAGCATAGGCTGATAGGAGTGAGATGGTATTGATCAGGAATCGCGATCGCTTTAGACCACTCGGCCACCCGGAGCCCCTTATATATCATATAATACCGACTATTCTTTGGAATCGAAACCTGATAACTTTCCATGATTTCTTGTTGGATAATCCAGTGTTGTATGTAAATGACGGAATTGGTAATTAATGTTGATATGAACCTTGGAACAGGTGAAAAATACAACAAGACTGAATGATCTTACAAAGTTGATTTTCATGTTTGAATAACTACGAGAAAATACGCAAACTTTACTTACTTTCATTAGCTCGACTAGACTGAGAGATACATGCACAGACATACACAAATAGACAACCGCTCCGGTGGCCTAGTGGTTAGAGCGTCCGCCCCGGAAGCGGGAGGTCGTCGGTTCGATCCCCGGCCGAGTCATACCAAAGACTTACAAAAATGGTACTAACAGCTGCCTCGCTCGACGCTCAGCATAAAGAGGTTAGTGTTAGGACTGGTCGGCCTGGTGTCAGGATAATGTGACTGGGTGAGACATCATGCTACATGTCTGCGGCATGATGTCTCAGTGCTAGACATCACTATAAACTGCCTCACTGCAGACATCGTAGCGATATGACTGAAAAATTGTTAAAGCTACGTTAAAAATCCTAATCAAACAAACAAACAAACACAAATAGACACTCACACATACATGCATGCATGCATACATACATACATACATACACACACACACACACACACACACACACACACACACACATACATACATACATACATACATACATACATACCGACTCCTACACCATCTATCTCCATGCACACGTCACCAGAAAATGATCTTAAGATGTCGGCAGTATGGGCTTCCATCCATAGGTGACAAACATTTCAACCTATTAATTATTTCTCATCTGTACACTATCCTTCAGGATTCTTAAGCCAGACATCAATGTATATACAATTAACCTGAGTATATTGCTATAAATTAGTATTTATTAAAATTATATTAGTATAATCAAGTATTTTCCGTAGAATCGAGGAAAAAACCGAACCATGGATAGTTACTTGTAACTGTTCTCACATACTCACGTTAACTCACACGGACGTAGGTGAGATATGTGAGTGATCTGTAATGGCAAGCATCTAAGAGCATTCGGCCGCCCAGGTCTGGAAGACGCTTCATCTGAGAACCATAAATTGAGATACATGTATATTCATTTTGTAATATTAATGACAAGCACTTGTGTCATATACTACTACTATTACTGCTACTACTACTATTATTATTACTACTACTACTACTACTACTACTACTACTACTACTACTACTACTACTAATAATAATAATAATAATAATAATAATAATAATAATAATAAATAATATCGTCAATCATAATCGTCACTGTCATAATCATCATCTTCATCAAACCTAATTTGCTTAAGAGTTAGAATAGTTTCTTTCGTTTCAAAATGCTTAAAATATATTAAGAGCTCAGCTACACATTATTGTAATATTTCTGAATTCACAAGTTCAGTAAATTTAAACATGTTTTGTCTTTCCAAAAATGCTTATCGATATATTTAATACATAAATCATTTGATAATACTCTTAAGTGAAATGAATACGATAATATATTGCATATGAAATATAATTTTGTATTTTGTTTTACGTCTTACCCACTAACCTGCCTCAAATTGTATTAGATGTATAGTACAGTCACAATCGAGTTTCATCAAAATTTTTAAATGAGAACATGCAGAAATGTCTTACATGTATTTCGATAAGCTAAAGGTATCTGCTTGTTATTCAAATGTAAATGGAGTGACGAGATCTCTGCGTGTGATACATATGCAAATCGAGCAACAAGGCATCTGCATCTGATTTAAATGTAAATGGAATGACAAGGCCAATCCGTGTGACGATTGTGTAAATTGGGTGCAAATGTGTCTGTGTGATGCACGTGTAAGTGGAGTAACGAGATGTCTCTGTGTGACACATGTGTACATTGCGTAATAATGAAATTTTATTTGTTTGTTTTTTTTAATAAAAAAAAACACACAAATCAGAAAAAGTAAAACATTATGTGAAGAAATCAATATATAAGAGTAATTATCTATAGAATAAACGGATAAATAATATAGAATAAACGGATATTTAACAGGGTTACTGATCAAATCCCACTTTCTATCTAAACGGCCATAATGGGAGATGCTCTAGAATTTATTTATTATTCCATTGCAATACCCACGGAATCAATACCTCATTTTTCAATTATATTTCCACATAATCGACGGAATAATTTCACGTATTGTATCCTGTGATTATTCGGAGACCATCAAGGGCAAACCATATTATTTGGCAATATGTCAATTGTTCGAAATCTCCCAAAAAGGTCGCTCAGTGGAAACGAATCACTGAGACGACCCATCATTCACCAAATCCATAATAAAATCTCTGGGGAAATATCTCCAGCAGTATGTCCTCAAAGTTAGTTCTATTGGGATTTGGTAACAAAAGCTAATAATTTGGAACAGCTGTTATGTTCTTTAAAGTTGAGTAAAAGAGTAACATCATAATATCACGTATAATGAAGAAAATCGCCATTTTAATGTAGCACTTAACGTTATTTGCTTGATAAACACAGCCCACCTTTCAGACAGTATCGGTTGAAATTTAAAATATGCAAATCAGTTGCACGACATTGTGTCTGCATATCCAATACCTGTATTTAGAAAGCATGTCAAACGCTTATTTTTGGCTTTTGTTGTAGATTAAACACTGCAGTATATTCCGTTGCTTTTTAAGATCGTGATCGTTGTTTTTATATGCAGCGTGTATTGTGCTGAATTGCAGACTTACTTTAATAAATAATCAGTAGGATTCTATTGTTTAGTAATTCGTTGCCTTTGCAACAGAAATTATTTTCTGAATTGTGTGTCCGATAGTGTTATTACTATCTACGATTAATTGGCGCTACTTGTTGGTGCCTAACGAATTGGACTAGGTTACAATTAGTACTTCCGGGTCAGTCTTCACAAAAGTAGTCTCAGTCTATTTGAGAGCATGTTTTCCTCTTTCGTTTTAGTGGCGATAGTCGAGTTTGCATTCTTGATATTGATTCAGAATTAACATATTTTCTTTAGAACAGGCATGTGTAGTTTTATCCATTTATTTAAATCAGAGTGTGAGGCATTAAAACATCGCTTTAAACGGCCCGTGCCCTACATGAAGTTGTACATACCTTCTCTAGAATATGATCATTATGGTGCGTGTGTGTGTTACGTATATGTGATATGTCTTTTATATTTATTTTTATTTTTTATTTGTTAGATTCAAATTTGGAATTTTAAGTTTTAAGATTCGTTCATTGAAGGGTAGTGGGGGTGGTGACCTGTACTTTACAGAAGTAAACACCAGGTGTTGACCTCATTTCTGACCTGGTTTCAGAGTTGTAAACAAGCTTTTAAAATTATTGGTTGGTTCCAAGGACAAAATGGAGTAAAGTATAAACATCTTTCTAATTTAGTTGGGTCATATGCTGTTTACGTGATTTCTTGAACGTAAAATTGTTCTGAGAGATTCTAGAAGGTCGTGATCCCTTTCTTGTTTACGTAAAAAACAAGTATATAAACTATGTTTTGGAGCGAAATATTCAGTAGAAAATTGGGCTGTTAGAATATTAAGTTGTGTCTTTTTGAGTTATTATAAATTACCTTGTACAGGAAATTGTGTCAATTCGTTTGGATCAAGAGGAATTATTTTATGATTATCTGGGAAAGAGTTGTGCTCATAGAAATTGTATTAACAAGAACTGACTAAATCAAGTGACATCGTCTTCCAGCTTGGATACTTCGCTGGAATTCGAACTTAGAACTATCTGGACCTTTTATTACCAGGACTTTTGCCATTTCTCTAGTGGATAATATTTTGAATTATTTTGGATCAATTTTGGAATTGATTCTTAAAACCGTAAGTTTATTTTTCTTTTCTGAAAAATATTTGTACGCAATAAATTGTTTATTAAGTTTTACAAGCTTGTTATTTTCACTCTTTCTATGTTACTGTTTATTCGAGCCTAAGCACGTAACATAGAAATTGGGGGCTCGTCCGGGATTGAGATAAATTGGATTTTGGCTAGAAAAGTTTTCAGAAAACTTTTATTTTAAATTTGAATACTCCTATTTTTTAAAAATTTTATAAATCTTTAGTGCGATTGACATGCTTGTATTAAAATGGCATCTAAAGTAGAAATATTTCTTTCTAATCCTACTCAGGAGCAATGAGATCTTTTCAAAAAAGATGAGTTGATTCAACTTGCCAGAAAATATGATCTTTCTGAAGTCACGGCTTCTTTAACGAAACAAGATATCAAAAAGATTATGGTACAATATTTGGTAGAAAAGAATGTTTTGGAAAAGAGTGCTTTGATTTCGGTCAGTAAGTCTGCATCAGACGCTGACATTAAACTAAAGGAATTAGAATTAAAATTCAAGATGGAATTAGAGTTGAAGAAGCTGGAATTTCAGGAAAGGGAGAATGAAGGACAATATGACAAAGAGGAGAAAGAAAGACAATAACAATATGAAAAAGAGGAGAGAGAGAGACAGGAAAGGGAAAAAGAAAGGGAATATCAATATAGAACGAAAGAATTAGAGCTGGCAAGTGAAAAACACCTTCATACTTCAAATCCAAATTTAAGTTTTGATTTAACAAGCTATATTAGATTAGTGCCCCCTTTCAGAAAAACAGAAGTAGACAAATGCTTCATTCATTTTCAAAAGTTGCAGAAAATTTAAAGTAGCCAAGGGAGCATTGGACTCAGTTATTGCAATTTGTACTCACTGGTAAGGCTAGTGAGATTTACACTTCACTGTCTGTTCACCAAAGTGGTGACTATGATGTGGTTAAAGAATGCATTTTAAGGGGTTATGAGTTAGTCCCTGAAGCTTATCGACAAAAATTCAGAAATTACAGAAAAGAATCTGGACAAACTCGTGTCGAATTTGCAAGAGTAAAAGAGCAATTGTTTGATAGATGGTGCTTAGCCACGAAAGTCGAACAATATTATCAAAATCTCAAGCAAATGATATTAATTGAAGAGTTCAAAAACTGTGTCCATAGTGACGTTAAAACTTATCTCGATGAGCATAGGATTGAAACCTTGGAGAATGCTGCTCGAGCTGCTGACGAATATTCTTTGACACATAAAGTTAATTTTGTTAACAAAACTTCTACTCAACAGTCTTCTGGCAGAAAAGTATTTCAGCCTAATACCAGCTCTTTTAAAACTCAAACTAGCACAACTTTGAAAAATCAAACTTCAGAGAAGCTTGATTCTAGATCCTTGTCTCTTCCGACGTGTTCCTATTGCAAGAAAAAAAAGGACACGTTATTTCTGATTGCTACAAATTGAAAAATAGACATCAGAATAAAGACAGACCTGTTCCAAATGCTCTTATTTATAAGAGGTCAAAGTCACGGTCATGTATTGAAAGCAATACATTTGTTGGGTCTAATAAATCCCAGTCTGCTTTTATTATGGAGAATTATGAACCATTCATATTGAAGGGTTCTATATCACTCTTGGGTGATTCAGCCAATCACACCCCTATTAAAATTTTAAGGGACACAGGAGCTTCTCAGAGTCTTTTATTGTCAGTTACTTTGCCTTTTTCTGAGAAGTCTTCTTCTAATGAAAGTGTTCTTATTCAGGGTGTGGCGTTTGCAAAGGTTGGGGTGGGGTATTTTCACTATATTAATTAAAATAGTATGGAGGTTCCACCTGACTCATGAATTTATAAAGTTAAATTAAAGACGAAATAGATGTACAGCTCTGAGCCCCCAGTCAGCACTGCCGACGGTTAGACTATATATATATATATATATATATATATATATATATATATATATATATATATATATATATATATATATATATATATATAACACGAAGATGAAATTCAAATAAAACAATTTAATAAAGGTGATAATTTTAAATGATAAACTAAACTCAATCACTCGTCCTCCCAGTGATAGTCTACTTCATCTCGTGATTTTCAGTGTGAGTTCGATTGGCCTTCACCTCTCCCGACTTCTCTCCTTCCTTCTCCTTTCTTCTGTCTCTCTATCAGAGACAATTGGGACCACTTTCCACGGTCTGTCCCTCGAAGCTTCCTCTCCAGATTCCCTCTTTCCTTCTCTTTCTTCCGTCTCTATCGGAGACACTGGGACTACTATCACTGGTCTGTCCCTCGAAGCTTCCTGTGAAAACCACAAGGCGTTAACATATGGTTTATCGAATCTCACCTCACACCAAATCATCAATTAACCATCAGATAAGGCTATTACATTTTAGGTCGCGCATACATACACATCGAAATTCCCACACACTCTTACAGGGAAAACAATGGTGTAATAACACGGTATGATACATACATCAATACATTGTATCACATCGGTATATCCAAATATATATTTAATCTCATTGTACTTACAATATTACAACAACCAGACGCATGTCTGTACACTACATTCCCACAAGTGTACACAAATATTCAAATATTCATATTACTAATTTCTCACTGTGCAACCATTTCAAAGATACAATTCAATTCAGCAATGGCGAAATTTATTTGCATTTACAAATGTGCTAGTCGACTATAAAATAACCACATAGCGAATTATAATAATATTAACTCTTACGACGGCTAGCAAGCAATGTGATTCTTTACAAATATGAACTCATTCTTCAAAATATACAAACATATTAACATCACAAAAAAATTATTCCTACTATGATTCTAGTAATAATAATAAGTGTAACTACGATCTACAATTAACTGCAGTCGCATTCAGCAAAGATCGAACAACTAGCTCACTGACCTTTTGGAAGCTACACTTAGAATCCTATTGTAAGGTTTTTCCCGCCACTAACGTGTGGCTGACCGGAGTCGCTATCTTCTGGCAATCTCTCTAAAGAACTATAGCACACTAAAGCTTGCTGGCAGGTCTAAGGATATCATACTTAGCCCAAATCAGGGTCCCGCCCCTATCTCGATTCCGATTGGGTAGCGCTGGGGCCCTGTCCAATCGACTAATTCAACCTGGCTGTCAGTCTGCGTATCAATAAGATAAGGCACGTCCACTCCTTCTGGCAACTTCTTTCATCAACATAAGCGCGTTCCACCCAAGGTGATAATTGCACTTCTGACGGCCTTGGTCGGGCTTCCCATCCTAGCCAGGCAAACTTACGTAAGGGAAAGTGTTAGCCTGCGGTCATGTTTAACAATAAACAGTGGCTTGTCCGAATTACTTTCATTACACATGTTTCGTATTTAATTTTGGGTCGGGCAAAACTCCACACAGGGAGTAGAGTGCGGCTTTGTTAATGTTCATTTCCATTGTGTAAATTTGTCATCAGACTTAGTATCAGGGCCTGTGACAGTCGGAACAGTCTCGGTTTTACCCGTTGAGAGCATTCATTTATTGCTAGGCAACGACTTAGCTGGAGACAAGGTTGTGGTTAATCCACTTGTAACTGACAAGCCTGATTTGAATCAGAAAGTTGATCCAATTGAAAAAGAATTCCCTGATATATTTCAAGCTTCTGCAGTTACCAGAGCTATGGCAAAGAAAGCTCTTGAGAATAATGTTGATGAAGTCAGTATTCCTTTAGCTGACACGTGTATAGGTCAGGCTTTTGATGAGGTCACTTTTACTCCTTGTTTGGATCAATCAGAAGGTATTGATCATAGTGATCCTCTTTTAACAACTCATTCTCTTTATTCTAATCAGAGGTGATAAACGACAGTCACTTGTCGTTGAACAGGAAAAAGATCCTGAGATCTCCTGTTTGGTTCAAAGGGCCATCAGTGAGACTGAAGCCACTGAAGTTCCTGTCTGTTATTTCATTAAAAATGGAATTCTTATGAGAAAATGGAGACCTCCCGAGGTACCTGCTACTGATGAGTGGTTGGTGAACTATCAAGTAGTAGTTCCAAAACTTTACAGAAAGGAAATACTTAATTTGGCCCATGAAACTCCTCTGGATGGTCATTTAGGGATTAATAAAACTTATCTCAAGATCTTGACTCACTTCTATTGGCCAAAAATCAAAAGTGATGTTGCCAAATACTGTAGATCTTGTCATACTTGTCAGATGGTATGAAAACCCAATCAGAAAATACCCAAGGCTCATCTACAACCTATTTCTGCCTTTGACGAACCATTTAGTAGAATTATGGTAGATTGTGTAGGTCCGTTACCCAAGACCAAGTCAGGTAACTAATACCTGCTGAGCATTATGTGTGCGTCAACAAGGTTTCTAGAGGCAATTCCGTTAAGGAATATAAAATCTAAAACAATAGTAAAAGCTTTGATAAAGTTTTTTTTTAATACCCAATATGACCTTCCCAAATCTGTTCAATCTGATCAAGGTTCAAACTTCATGTCTGGAATTTTTCAGCAAGTTATGTATGAATTGGGCATTCAGGAATTCAAATCTTCTGCTTATCACCCTGAGAGCCAAGGGGCATTAGAAAGATTCCATCATACTTTGAAACATACGATCCGATCATATTGTTTTGAAAGGAATAAAGATTGGGATGAAGGCATTCATTTACTATTGTTTGCTGTTAGAGAATCAGTTAACGAATCTTTAGGCTTCAGTCGCTTTGAACTGGTTTATGGACACACTGTGCGTGGACCATTGAAGTTATTGAAAGAGAAACTTCTCTCTAATGAAGATACTGAGATCAATCTTCTTGATTATGTTTCCGATTTTAGATACAAGTTGGCAAAGTCTTGTGAGGTCGCGAGAGCAAATCTGCACTCTGCTCAATCTAAAATGAAATCAAGATATGATAAACAATCAAAGGAAAGGAGTTTTCAGCCTGATGATAGAGTCCTGGGTCTCTTACCAATGCTACAAAATCCTCTTCAGGCCAAATATTATGGTCCCTACACAGTTGACAGGAAAATTAATGACTTAAATTACATCCGAAATACTCCTGGGAGGCGCAAACAAAAACAACTCTGCCATATAAACATGCTAAAAGAGTATATTGAAAGAGATAGCATGTTAAACCTGTAATTAATTTAGTTGTACCTGTCCCACTCAGTGAAGAAATATCATCAGATTCTACTGATATTGGAATGACGAATCTTTATAATTCAGAAATTATGAAAGATCTAGACCAGAAACTTTCACATTTGCAAGTGCAAGAAAGAAATGAACTGAAACAGTTATTTGAATATGAGCACTTATTTCCAGATGTTCCTACAAGGACAAACAAAATTTTTCATGACGTTGAAATTGTAAATTCCAAACCTGTCAAACAACATCCATATAGGATGAATCCACTCAAACAGGAATACTTAAAAAAGGAAATTCAATATTTGCTGGAGAATTATTTTATTGAGCATACTTGTTCTAAAACCAGATAAAACTTTCCGTATGTGCACTGATTATAGGAAGGTGAACAGTGACAAAAACAGATTCATTCCCATTACCAAGAATTGACGATTGTATTTATAAAATCGGGAATGCCAAGTAAGTCATCAAATTTGACCTTCTGAAAGGATTTTGGCAGATTCCACTAACGGAAAGAGCAAAGGAAATCTCAGCATTTGTGACTCCAGATGTACTTTTGCCAATATAAAGTAATGTCGTTCGGGATGAAAGGGTCAACAAGTACTTTTCAACGTCTCATAAAAATGATCACCTCTGGTCTAGAAAATTGTGGTGCCTATATAGATAACGTCATCATCTACAACGACACCTGGATAGAACATCTAGCAACAATTCGAAAATTCTTTGACAGACTCACTGATGCATGTTTGACAGTTAATTTATTTAAAAGTGAGTTCTGCAGTGCAAGTGTGACTTTTTTTTAGGACATATTGTGGGACATGGACAAGTAAGATAATAATAGCAGACGCTCTTTCTTGTGTATAACAATATAATATATTATATACACTGTAATTTATACGAGTTTTTTTAACCTTAGGTGTAAATTGGTTTGTGATAAAAAGAAAGTTTTATCATATAAACCTTTCTATTTATTTTATGGGGGAATGTGTTACGTATATGTGATATGTCATTTATATTTATTTTTAATTTTTGTTTGTTAAATTTAAATTTGGCATTTTAAGTTTTAAGATTCGTTCATTAAGGGGTGGGGTGACCTGTACTTGACAGAAGTAAACACCAGGTGTTGACCTCATTTCTGACCTGGTTTCAGAGTTGTAAACAAGCTTTTAAAATGATTGGTTGGTTCCAAGGACAAAATGGAGTAAAGTATAAACATCTTTCTAATTTAGTTGGGTCATATGCTGTTTACGTGATTTCTTGAACGTAAAATTGTTCTGAGAGATTCTAGAAGGTCGTGATCCCTTTCTTGTTTACGTAAAAAACAAGTATATAAACTATGTTTTGGAGCGAGTTATTCAGTAGAAAATTGGGCTGTTAGAATATTAAGTTGTGTCTTATTGAGTTATTATAAATTACCTTGTACAGGAAATTGTGTCAATTCGTTTGGATCAAGAGGAATTATTTTATTATTATCTGGGAAAGAGTTGTGCTCATAGAGATTGTATTAACAAGAACTGACTAAATCAAGTGACATCATCTTCCAGCTTGGATACTTCGCTGGAATTCGAACTTAGAACTATCTGGACCTTTTATTACCAGGACTTTTGCCATTTCTCTAGTGGATAATATTTTGAATTATTTTGGATTAATTTTGGAATTGATTCTTAAAACCGTAAGTTTAGTTTTCTTTTCTGAAAAATATTTGTACTCAATAAATTGTTTATTTATTAAGTTTTACAAGCTTGTTATTTTTCACTCTTTCTATGTTACTGTTTATTCGAGCCTAAGCACATAACAGCGTGCGTGTGTGCATGTGTGTGCGAGTGTGCATGTGTGAGTGCGTACGTACATGTGTGCATGCATGTACGTGTGTGTGCATGTGCGTATGTGTGTGTATGTGTTCATGCATGTCGGTGTGTGTGAATGTGTGCAGACATGTGTGTGCGTGTGTGTGTGTGCATGCGTATGTGTATGTGTGTTGGCTAAAGTGCGTAGTCAATAATGTGGCACTGGTGTGTAACAGAATTCACGTTGATTTGCTTATAGTTCAGCTCCCCCCCCCCCCCGCCCAACAAATAACACCCACCCTCTGCAAAAAAATAAACACCAAAACAAACAAACTAGCAAAAAGCAAATAGATTAACCTGTGAAAAGGACTTTACTGTTAGCTCATCTCTTACGGTACTTTATAAATACCGCGATTTATTGGTATTTGATCACACTATAAAGATCGTTACATACAAGCAAATGTAGGGACTATATATAGGGAAAATATTTGCGATCCGAGTCCAATCAGTTGGGACTAATTCATTCTCGCGTGGTCTTTACTACATGTTTACAACTTGGATCTAATTTGAAATTTGTATCCTTTTGAACACAAGTTTCCCTTTATGAAAGTGAAGTCTTGTTTGTTTTAGGATCATATCACAACCGTGTTGTAAAAATCGCTAATGATTTTCAACCCCAAACAGTACTTTGTGATGGAATAATTGCATCATTAAATGCCGACCCTATCTTACTTACCTTGCACTACGGATAAAACTGACACATTGTACAAAGTAACCCGTTTCGTTTTAATATGAACGATGATGCGAAACGACTTTGTAATCTATTAATTTATCTGCAATTTACATTAAATTCGTGTTGTTTGAGCATAGAGGCACATGTACTCGGACCCAATTGACCCAATTCCGAAATATCTCGTCTAATCTCAACATAGTGTTATAACAAAGCGCCCAGTCACCAGACAGATCAAACTGTCTTTGTGTCAAGCTTGATATATCTAAAAACAGACTGAACACGGAATTATTCATGATCTTTAAGAAATCCTTTATTGGTTTATTTGTGCCTCAATGTTGTATTCAGTTCTGTTTAAGATGTTATCATTGGTATGTTTTCTTGCCTTCGATTTTTGTAACATATTTACATCTTAACATTAATGTTACTGTTCCATCGTGTAACATGCCAGTACAAATTTAGGATCATAACGTGGCTCGTTTTTTCATATTAAATATGAATTTATTTTATTTCGAAGAAAAACATAGCATCATTTTAATATCATATTTTTAACGAACAAAATAAAATGATCTTCTGCAATATTGTCCAATTGTCAACCATTTTTAACTCAAATAACGAAAAGTTGGTGGATCTCTTTGTATTTTACGAAAGGATAAATACCAATAGATGAAACAGCTTTTACTAGTGTCCTTGTTTTAATGTTAAACACCTGCCAGGAATATCACTAAGTTCATTGTTTTCGTGTGCTGATATCATAATCATTTAAAGCTGGATCGATAAACAGCCATGTATTGATTTTGGACATAGATTTTAATTCGGACTGATAATATTTATACCCAGTCAATGAAAACCAAGTTGTCTACATATGACTTTAATTAATTGTATGAAAGCTGGACATGCGCATCTTAGGACATACCATAGCATCAATGTCTACATATGACTTTAATTAATTGTATGAAAGCTGGACATGCGCATCTTAGGACATACCATAGCATCACTGTCTACATATGACTTTAATTAATTGTATGAAAGCTGGACATGCGCATCTTAGGACATACCATAGCATCACTGTCTACATATGACTTTAATTAATTGTATGAAAGCTGGACATGCGCATCTTAGGACATACCATAGCATCACTGTCTACATATGACTTTAATTAATTGTATGAAAGCTGGACATGCGCATCTTAGGACATACCATAGTATCACTGTCAGCAACATAATGCACGTGTATCCTATCATAAAAATTGTGTTTAAAACTGAGATCGTCATATTATACTTTTAGTTCCATACCATAATATTATTTCAGTACCCAATCAGTATTTTTATGTTTAAAATTAACATATATTCATTAAATACTGTTTAGATGTTTTGTCACAATAGTTTTTAAATTGAGATTTTAAAGTGTTATATATTATTTAAATATTTTATCTTATATATATATATATATATATATATATATATATATATATATATATATATATATATATATATTGTTACGTGCTTAGGCTCAAATAAGCAGCAACACAGAAGGAGTGAAAACTAACAAGCTTGTATAAACCGAACAAGAAAATTATTAAGTACAATTATTTTCATAAAATAAATAATCTTACAGTTTTAGAGAATCGAATCCAACATTAATCCAATATAGAATTCACAAAAATAATCCACTAATGGAATTGCAAGAGTCCTGATAAATAAATGTTCTAATAGTTCCAGGTTCGAATCTTGACGATGTAATCCAAAATGGCTGACAATGTCACGTGATGCAGTTCTTGTTTAATTTATCATCCAAATGAATTATGAGCACATGTTTTCTCCTCCAAATAGGTAATAAATCCTCTTTCTTCAATGAATTGACACAAAGTCCAAAACAAGAATAATACAAATTATAACTCAAACATGAATACACAACTGTTCATTTTAAAGCCCAAAATTCTACTGATTTGTTCTATCCCAAACAACAGTTCTTATACTTGTCTTTCTTAAGTAAACAAGTGATCACGTGATTTTCTAGAAATTGATAGAGGTTCATGGAAGGTCACAGAAAGAGACCGCCTTCAAAAAGTCACGTATTAAAAGAATGATCCAGAAGAAAAACCATCCCCAATAACTAAAAATATAAAGATGCCCTTGAAATTAACCAATAGTTTTAAAGACCTGTTTATAAATCTGAAGCAAGGTAATATAATGAAGTAAACAAGCCAAGGTCAGCCAGTTTACAACTAGAATCTAGGTCAGCCTGAATTTTCTAGAAAGAATCTCCCAATTAATGAATATTAAACCCTAAATGACGAATCTGGATTTAACGAAAAAAAATAAATAAATTAAATCCAATAACCTTCCTCAATAAAATAAAAAGAAAGGTTTATATGATAAAACTTTCTTTTTATCACAAACCAATTTACATCTGATGTTTAAAGAACTAGTATAAATTACACAATATAATAAAATGTTATACACAGGAAAAACATCTGAAATTATATTATCAAGAAATAGCCTCAACCTTTTAACTTGTCCATGTCCCACAAAATGTCCTAAGAAAACCACTCTAGCGGGGCAGAACTCACTTTTAAATAATTTAACAGTCAGACATGCATTAGTGAGTCTGTCAAAAAAAAAGCTAATTGTTGCTAGATGTTCTCTCCAGGTGTCGTTGTAGATGATGACGTCACAATTTTCTAGACCAGAGATGATCATTTTTATGAGACGTTGAAATGGACTTTCTTGATATTGGTAGAGTCCTTCTGGAGTCACAATGCTGAAACTTCCTTTGCTCTTTCCGTCAGTGGAATCTGCCAAAATCCCTTCAGAAGGTCAAATTTGGTGACATATTTGGCATTCCCGATTTTATCAATACAATCGTCAATTCTTGGTAATGGGAATGAATCTGTTTTTGTCACACTGTTCACCTTCCTATAATCAGTGCACATACGGAAAGTTTTATCTGGTTTTGGAACAAGTATGCATGGTGAACTCCAATCACTTTTACTGGGCTCGATAAAATCATTCTCCAGCAAATATTGAATTTCCTTTTTTAAGTATTCCTGTTTGAGTAAATTCATCCTGTATGGATGTTGTTTAATAGGTTTTGAATTTTCAATTTCAACGTCATGAAAAATTTTGTTTGTCCTTGTAGGAATATCTGGAAATAAGTGCTCAAATTCTATTAATAATTGCTTCAATTCATTTCTTTCTTGCACTTGCAAATGTGAAAGTTTCTGGTCTACATTTTTCATAATTTCTGAATTGCAATGATTCGTCATTTCAATATCAGTCGTCACTTCGATATCAGTAGAATCTGATGCTATTCCTTCATTGAGTGGGACAGGTACAACTAAACCAATTACATGTTTAGCATGGCTATCTCTTTCAATATACTCCTTTAACATATTTATATGACAGAGGTGATTTTGTTTGCGCCTCGCAGGAGTATTTATAATGTAATTTAATTCATTAATTTTCCTATCGACTGTGTAGGGACCATAATACTTAGCCTGATGAGGGTTTTGTGGCAATGGCAAGAGATCCAGGACTCTATCGCCAGGTTGAAAGCTTCTTTCCTTCAATTTTTTTTATCATATCTTGCTTTCATTTTAGATTGCGCAGAGTGCAGATTTGGTTTTGCAACCTCACAAGCCTTTGATAATTTGTATCTAAAATCAGACACATAATCAAGAAGATTGATTTCAGTATCTTCATTAGTTAAAAGTTTCTCTTTCAATAACTTCAATGGTCCACGCACAGTATGTCCAAAAACCAGTTCAAAAGGACTGAAGCCTAGAGATTCTTGAACTGATTCTCTAACAGCAAACAATAGTAAATGAATGCCTTCATCACAATCTTTATTTGTATCAAAACAATATGATCGAATCATATTTTTCAAAGTCTGATGAAATCTTTCTAAAGCCCCTTGGCTCTCAGGATGATAGGCAGAAGATTTGAATTGTTGAATGCCTAATTCATACATAACTTGCTGGAAAATACCAGACATAAAGTTTGAACCTTGATCAGATTGAACAGATTTGGGAAGGCCATACTGAGTAAAAAACTTTATCAAAGCTTTTACTATTGTTTTAGATTTTATATTCCTCAACGGAATAGCCTCTGGAAACCTTGTTGACGCAGACATAATGGTCAACAGGTATTGGTTACCTGACTTGGTCTTAGGTAAGGGACCTGCACAATCTACCATAATTCTACTAAATGGTTCGTCAAATGCAGGAATAGGTTGTAGATGAGCCTTAGGTATTTTCTAATTGGGTTTTCCTATCATTTGACAAGTATGACAAGATCCACAGTATTTGACAACATCACTTTTGATTTTTGGCCAATAGAAGTGAGTCAAGATCTTGTGATAAGTTTTATTAATCCCTAAATGACCATCCAAAGGAGTTTCATGGGCCAAATTAAGTATTTCCTGTCTGTAAGGTTTTGGAACTACTATTTGATAGTTCACTGACCATTCATCACCAGCAGGTACCTCGGGAGGTCTACATTTTCTCATAAGAATTCCATTTTTAATGAAATAACAGACAGGAACTTCAGTGGCTTCAGTCTCATTTATGGCCCTTTGAAACAAACAGGAGATCTCAGGATCTTTTTCCTGTTCAACGACAAGTGACTGTCGTTTATCACCTCTGATTAGAATAAAGAGAATGAGTTGTTAAAAGAGGATCACTATGATCAATACCTTCTGATTGATCCAAACAAGGAGTAAAAGTGACCTCATCAAAAGCCTGACCTATACACGTGTCAGCTAAAGGAATACTGACTTCATCAACATCATTCTCAAGAGCTTTCTTTGCCATAGCTCTGGTAACTGCAGAAGCTTGAAATATATCAGGGAATTCTTTTTCAATTGGATCAACTTTCTGATCCAAATTAGGCTTGTCAGTTACAAGTGGATTAACCACAACCTTGTCTCCAGCTAAGTCGTTGCCTAGCAATAAATCAATTACCTCTACGGGTAAAACCGAGACTGTTCCGATTGTCACAGGTCCTGATACTAAGTCTGATGACAAATTTACACAATGGAGAGGAACATTAACAAAGCAGCACTCTAACTCCTGAATAAGAACACTTTCATTAGAAGACTTCTCAGAAAAAGGCAAAGTACCTGATAATAAAAGACTCTGAGAAGCTCCTGTGTCCCTTAAAATTTTAATAGGGGTGGGATTGGCCAAATCACCCAAGAGTGATATAGAACCCTTCGATATGAATGGTTCATAATTCTCCATAATAAAATCAGACCTGGGTTTACTAGACCCAACAAATGTATTGCTTTCAATACATGACTGTGACCTTGACCTCTTGGAAATAAGAGCATTTGGAACAGGTCTGTCTTGATTCTGATGCCTATTTTTTTAATTTGTAGCAATCAGAAACAACGTGTCCTTTTTTCTTGCAAAAGTTGCACGTCGGAAGAGACAAGGATTTAGAATCAAACTTCTCTGAAGTCTGATTTTTGAAAGTTCTGTTAGTTTGAGTTTTAGAAGGGCTTGAATTAGGCGGAAATACTTTTCTGCCATTAAATTGTTGACTAGAAGTCTTGTTAACAAAAGGAACTTTATGTGTCAAAGAATATTCGTCAGCAGCTCGAGCAGCGTTTTCCAAGGTTTCAATCTGATGCTCATCAAGATAAGTTTTAACATCATTATGGACACAGTTTTTGAACTATTCAATTAATATAATTTGTTTGAGATTTTGATAATCTTGCTCGACTTTCTTGGCTAAACACCATCTATCAAACAACTGCTCTTTTTGTCTAGCAAATTCGACATGAGTTTGTCCAGCTTCTTTTCTATAATTTCTGAATTTTTGCCTATAAGCTTCAGGAACTAACTCATAACCTCTTAAAATGCATTCTTTAACTACATCATAGTCACTACTTTAATGAACAGACAGTGAAGTGTAAATCTCACTAGCCTTACCAGTAAGAACACATTGTAGTAACAGAGTCCAATTCTCTCTTGGACACTTTAAATTTTCTGCAACTTTTTCGAAAAGAATAAAATATTTGTCTACTTCTTTTTCTTTGAAAGTGGGCACTAATCTAATATTCCTTGCTAAATCAAAATTTTGATTTGAAGTATGATGGTGATTCTCACTTGCCAGCACTAATTCTTTCATTTTACACTGATATTCCCTTTCTTCCTTCTCTCTCTCTCTCTCTCTCTCTCTCTCTCTCTCGTTCAATTTGTTTTTATTGTAACCTTTCCTGTCTCTATCTCCTCTTTTTCAAATTGTAATTGTCTTTCTTTCTCCTCTTTTTCAAATTATAATTGTCTTTCTTTCTCCTTTTCCTGAAATTCCAGTTTCTTAAACTCTTATTCAGATTGTAATTGTCTTTCTTTCTCCCTTTCTTGTCTCTCTCTCCCCTCTTTTTCATATTGTAATTGTCTCTCTTTCTCCTCTCTCTCTTTATCAATTCGCATTTGCTCTTTTTGTAATTCCAGTTTTTTTTAACTCTAATTCACTCTCTCTCTCTCTGAAATTCCAGCTTCTTCAACTCTAATTCCATCTTGAATTTTAATTCTAATTCCTTAAATTTAATGTCAGAGTCTGGTGTAGACTTACTGACCGAAATCAAAGCACTTTGTTCCAACAGATCCTGTTCTACCAAATACTGGACCAAAATCTTTTTGATATCTTGTTTCGTTAAAGAAGCCTTCACTTCGGAAAGATCGTATTTCCTGGCAAGTTGAATCAACTCATATTTTTTGAAAAGATCTAATTGCTCCTGGGTAGAATTAGAAAGAAATATCTCTACCTTAGATGTCATTTTGATACAAGCATGTTAGTCTCACTAAAGATTTAAATTTTTCAAAAACTAGGGGAAATTCAAATTTAAATTCCAATTTATTTAAATCCTAAGACGAGACCCCAATTTCTATGTTACGTGCTTAGGCTCAAAAAAGCAGCAACACAGAAAGAGTGAAAACTAACAAGCTTGTATAAATTGAACAATGAATTTATTAAGTACAATTATTTTCATAAAATAAATAAACAGTTTTAGAGAATCAAATCCAACATTAATCCAATATAGAATTCACAAAAATAATCCACTAATGGAATTGCAAGAGTCCTGATAAATAAATGTTCTAATAGTTCCAGGTTCGAATCTTGACGATGTAATCCAAAATGGCTGACAATGTCACGTGATGCAGTTCTTGTTTAATTTATCATCCAAATGAATTATGAGCACATATTTTCTCCTCCAAATAGATAATAAATCCTCTTTCTTCAATGAATTGACACAAAGTCCAAAACAAGAATAATACAAATTATAACTCAAACATGAATACACAACTGTTCATTTTAAAGCCCAAAATTCTACTGATTTGTTCTATCCCAAACAACAGTTCTTATACTTGTTTTTCTTAAGTAAACAAGTGATCACGTGATTTTCTAGAAATTGATAGAGGTTCATGGAAGGTCACAGAAAGAGACTGCCTTCAAAATCACGTATTAAAAGAATGATCCATAAGAAAAACCATCCCCAATAACTAAAAATATAAAGATGCCCTTGAAATTAACCAATAGTTTTAAAGACCTGTTTATAAATCTGAAGCAAGGTCAGATAATGAAGTAAACAAGCTAAGGTCAGCCTGTTTACAGCTAGAATCTAGGTCAGCCTGAATTTTCTAGAAAGAATCTCCCAATTAATGAATATTAAACCCTAAATGACGATTTTGGATTTAACAATAAAAAATAAATGAATTAAATCCAATAACCGTAACAATATATATATATATATATATATATATACATATATATATATATATATATATATATATATATATATATATATATATATATATATATATATATATACTGTTAACATAAATACCTAGCTTCTTTGACACATTCATTATGCTCTTCTTTGATCATTCAACGGTCTAGTAATCCAGATAAATCGTATACCATCTATACCCGCTTATAAGACGGGTCCAACTGCAAACTGCTCATACCTATTTCTGCCGTCGCATCATGCGACGTCAGATCATGGTATGTGCAGTTTGTTAGGAGTAACCAGTAGAACAAGAAAAGTACCCGGATCTTCAGGCACATTTTATGCTATGTCAGATCTGGATTTTTGTTTGCAGTTGACACGGCTCACAACCGAGTACAAACTGTTTTAAGTAACGCCGTCATTAAAAGTTTTTGGATGACCATTTTTTATTTGCATCAGTTATGTTTTTACACAATAAAAGCTGAACATGGTTTGATCAGCATCGTGGGGTGGTCCTATTTGGCTGGCATGGGGATTATGCTGTCCAGTGTCTTCACAAAGCAAAATATTGTCATCGAGATATGTATAAGGACTTTGGACTACAAAGAGTGTTGTACGTCCGTTTGATGATAATCATGTTGACTTGATGTCTGTCGATGCAAATCATTTTCATGAATATTCCGTTCAAATCAATGAGTTAAATAATTAAATAAGTAATTATAAATCAATAAAATATTTTTAAAAAAGCACCTTTTCAATTAACTAAGTTGAATGATTACACTAGTGATAGGGACCGCTCCGGTAGCCAAAGTGGCTAGAGCGTCGGACTTTGATGCAGGAGGTCGCGAGTTCGAACCCCCAGCCGAGTAATACCAAAAGCTTCTTTAAAAAAAAGGGAGTCAGCTTTCAAAGGTTACTGTTAGGACTGGTCTGCCAATGTATAGTGACTGAATGGGACATATTGCCATTGTCAGGATATATTGACTGAATGGGACACATTGCCATTGTCAGGATATAGTGACTGAGTGGGACATATTGCCATTGTCAGGATATAGTGACTGAATGGGACATATTGCCATTGTCAGGATATAGTGACTGAATGGGACATATTGCCATTTGCCATTGTCAGGATATTGTGACTGAATGGGACATATTGCCATTGTCAGGATATAGTGACTGAATGGGACATATTGCCATTGTCAGGATATAGTGACTGAATGGGACATATTGCCATTTCTGCGGCATGATGCCGGTGTGCTTGACATCACTATAAACTGTCACACTGCAGACATTGTAGTGTTATGACTCAAGCTGGTATAGCTACGTTAAAAAATCCAAAACACACACACACGTGATAGAGAATGCTGTCAACGTTAGCTCTGTCATATTGGTACATTTTAGTATTTATGTTAAGAATGTCATTGATAATTTATGACCATGTTTTATGACCATGTCTGTGTGAATATGAGACATAAAGACGAAGGCGACAAGACCTATACAACAGAGCTTGTCGTAAATACATGATCGGTGTGTGTGGACATTTGTATCGTGAAATTTACACTCACTCAGACACTTGAACTCATGTTGTCAAAAATCGTGTAAAAACAAATAACTTTTAACCAAAAACAAGATTTTCTTAGAATGCTGTTCATTTATGAACGTGTGAAGTGTCACGTGATTCCAACCTAGAGTGAGGTCACATGTAAAAGTCTCCTATTCAACTCCATGTTTATATGCACTAAAATCTGTCGAAAAGTGTTTGTTTTTTGGGTTTAACGCCAACTCTTTAGCAATTGATAGAAAGAACCGGTAAGACCCACCGATCCACGGGAAGTTACTGGTTAGCTTTTCATATATCCACGTATCTAAAAGATAGGCATGCATTTGTCTCACTTTCCTTTGTGATTTTCACAAATGGACAACACTAATGTGTAACCTACATACTTATGTATCTTGAGGTCAGAAAAGCAAAAAAAATGCAAATGTGTTTGTGCGTGTGTGTGTCCAGAAACCATACGATATACTAAAATTATACACATATTATGTAAAGTTGTACATGGAGAAGTTAATTTGAATATATGGGAATGTTGTGGTGACTCGTGAGATACTGAAAAATAATAATAATAATAATAATAATAATAATAATAATAATAATAATAATAATAATAATAAGGATAATAATAATAATAATAATAATAATAATAATAATAATAATAATAATAATAATAATAATAATAAATTCATGTAAAGAGCCAGGGAGTTATTTATATTGGTTGCAAGTGTTAGAAATATTTACTTACGAGTAAAAACTTCGAGCTTGACGAAATATTGACCAAACTTAGAAGGATTCATTTCTTTGAGACTGAACTCATAACGAGTTGCCAATAGCAGATTAAGGCATACTTTCTCATGTTTACGTTCTGTATCGATCCACCACGGGTAAGGTTTCGAGAGACTCGATTGAATATGCATCTCAATTACAGTGGTTAGCGAGATTCACATTAATTTTATTGCAAATGTCACTATTATCGATGTTGTTCATTCTTTTCCAAAGTCAACGGTTTCGCCAAAATATATAAGGGCACGGTTTTTCATGTCAGGAGACAGATTACATTTTAAGCTCGACATCGCTTTCGTTTTCTGGTAAAACTAACGTTGCTGCCGATTTGGTCTCGGGCAGATGTTTGCAACGTAGGCAGCAACCGCATGTGTCTGGATCTGTATTCCTTCCTTTACGAAGTTAAATCAGTATGTACCAGATGGTCCTTGAGGTCAATAGGTCCATGTTTTGCAAACAATGGACTTCGTGAAACATGATCTTTTGGCGTGCATATTCGACCTGGAATCATGCTTCCAAATGATCTGCTTAAAAAAATCGTGCACTGCAATGGTAAGTAACCACACACACACACACACACACACTGTAATGGAAATGTTTTAACAGGGTTATTGCTGAAATTCGATACTTGTCTTAAGTCTTAAACTTATACTAGCATCAACACAGCCCCCTTTTATCTGTGAAA
The DNA here is from genome assembly GCA_029339505.1 of Unio delphinus. Classification (NCBI taxonomy): domain Eukaryota; kingdom Metazoa; phylum Mollusca; class Bivalvia; order Unionida; family Unionidae; genus Unio; species Unio delphinus. The sequence continues at coordinate 1,183,159 of JAQISU010000241.1, forward strand.
TCGCACTGAAGATGCATGTTGAAGATAGCGAGCACACCAGTTACTCCTATGTCATAATCAGTTTTTGATGCCGAGTTTTAAGGAAACACGGTACGAATTGCATGGAAAAATGGGAACCAGCCAGGAAATGGGTGAACATAAAATAGAGTATTTTTAGGGTTGGTTGACAGTTATTTTGTAGGAAATTGAATCTTTTGAGAGCTTATCCAAGATGTAATTTTTAAAAAAAAAACCAAAAAAAACCAAACATTCAGACTGTTTTCTTGATGGGTGTTCTTGATAGAATTTCAGTCCTTTAACGGTCTTGAACTTGGAACGTTCACTTGTTACTGAAATTAGCACCTGACTCGGGGAGAAATTCAAAGGAGAGAAATATTTCTCGGGGAGAAATATCAAACATATGTAGGTTCAGAAAATGCCGAGGCTCATATCCGTTTCTCAACAAAGAAGCTGTCATCAGTTTTTCATCTATACTGATAATTATAGGTTTGATCATGAGCACTCCGAAATTGAAAGTTATTGAATTTTTAATATCATGGTGTTTGCATAGGTTTACTATGGGAAATTAATTCGTACCCTGGGTTCACAAGATGCAACCAATGCCTCGTGCGCCAAAGCTGCGATGCTTATGAAATATTTAACCGTACCTTTTTGAAGCGACCTCCCTCCCATATTTTCGCCCGACTCTAGTGGACTCAACATGACAAGTCGTGCGAGTCATGTGACTGAAGGATTAAGCAACTCATTAACCCTGTGCAGAAGGTGTGGGGAGACATCTTTGTTTACTCTTTGCGGAATACGCCTGGAGCAAAAGACGTTACTCGTACTGGAGACTGACAAAGTCCCAATGCCAAAACCTGTCTCGGTAGACAGGTGTTTTTAACTGCTATCACTTTGACTGTGTGTGCGAGGTCAATTGCCGATGATTAACTGGACTTGGTGAAACTTTTACATTCATCGTTTGTTAAGAAAGAATGATGTTATAAAAACTGAAAACATTGTGGGATACGAGTGGCTCAACTAATCCACCAATCATAAGAGTTGTTTCATTGCACTGCTGTAAATGGCCCAGCGTACTGACCAATGAGACCTAGCCACGTGCTCTCCACGCCTCCAATGCTATTTATGGAATGTGAATGTGACAATCGATTTCTGATAAGTCGGGCAAATTAAACAATAGCATTCAGTACGAGAGCTCGTCCCACTGTAAATGTGTTTTTAAATTTGGACACTGAACATTGTCTTAATATTACATATTGTGCTTCCAATGTGTTACTGGACAGGTCAAGACGTTAATGTTAAAACTTGTGAAATTACTCTTGTTTCATTCTGTGTCAATACATTAGGATTCAACTAATTTCACATGCACACGTTAAAATGTGTTGCCTCGAGCTCATCAAAGCCTTTCAACTAATATGTAAAGTTGAATCTAACGCAGTAAGAGGAAATCGAGCTCATTCATCAAAGCCTTTCAACGAATATGCGAGGTGGAATGTAACATAGTCACAGGAAACGACGGAATGGAAACGGAGTTAGAGAAATTCTAGTATAGCATGACCACCTGACGGGGACGCGATAGGAAACTCCAGATCTATATATATTCGCCACGTAATATGTTACCATATTCAAATTTTAAATTACCATTTCAATTTATATAATAGAGCGCGAGCATTAAGAACAGAAAACCAATTCGTTCGACCACTTAGAAAGTCTCATCGGATGAGAAGATGAAAAAAAGAGTAGCTTTTTCAGTTATATAACTATAAATTGGTTTTGTGGGGTTTTAAAAAAACACATACAAGACCCAAACTAATAATATCATATTTACATTTTGCACCTAAAGCCTGCTACTGCCTTGGTATTAATAAGATAACTTGGTCGCGTGGTGGCACGACATGACAGGTATTATATATATATATATATATATATATATATATATATATATATATATATATATATATATATAGATATAGATATATATATATATAATTATATATATATAATATATATATATATATATATATATATAATTATATATATATATATATATATATATATATATATATATATATATATATATATATATATATATATATATATATATATATATATATATATAATACCAAAATGTATATTAAAATCCCTATGGTTGACGAATCTAGAGACGTCGATTAGTACAAATATTGACACCCTAGCGCTAAACAAGCAATATCACCACTACTGGATTTTTGCTTGGTATCGAACTTATAACCTCTTTATGAGAGATAAGACAACTATCGCCAGCCTAAATTTGGTGTTACCATTCCCAACTGACCTTACACGAGATGATAGATCGCTCCACCTACCAATTCACGTGACAGTACACCTCGCTAACCTCCCATATACATGCTGCATTATTTGGTCAAGAAAAAATATTTCAGCTTAAGTGATATGTTGATTAAAATTTATTTGTATTATCCATAAAACGCAAGATTTCAAAGTTGCAGAAATTATACTGCACTAGACAATATCTATATTTGTAGCTGAAATTCGTATAGTAATAATGTAAGTGTCATATCTCAGTAAATAATAGAAATCAATTTTAAAGTTGCTCGAGAACTTATTCATGTACAAGGGAAATCACTCCAAAGGATACGAGTGTATTTAGTATATAGTTGTATCCTTATTAATTTTATTTGGCTTTAGTTCATGCTTCCTTGGAAGGAAATAAATTAAAAATCAATAGCAAAATCGTAAATAGTTACTGTTTAGAAGTATACCGTTGTACATAATAATTTTAAAAGTTATACTCTGTTCGTCAAATGGAATTTGATCGATGATGTCTGTTAATGTAAAACATACAAATGGATGCTCAATATATCGGACGATAATTATCTGAAACTAGTGTTTTTGTATTTCTTTATAATTACATTTTTGTATCCCCAACCATCCTTCAACCCAGTGAGATAGTAAAGAGTCACCCAAGTGTCTGAATGATCAAGATGATAAATCATTTTTTTTATGGGACAGATCAATATTAAAGTGTAAATTTGCAAACTTTAAAATATTGCAATCTTGTGTTCAGTGCTTCTTATACAAGAAACATAATATACATCGCAGCCCGAAAATTAGTTTTTTCCCCCACCCATATTCTAGAAACGTTTATTTTTACATATATTTTTCAATTTCAATTCACTTTTTTCCCTTCGAGTTATCGATGGGAGATGCTTTTCTACATGCTTTTATGCAAACAAACACGTTGTAATTGCCATCAATTGTTTCCACATTCAGCTGGTCGAACATTCGACCACAAAAAAAAGATTTTTTATCTATCGAAGTTTTGGATTTGATTTGGGAAAGAAAGAAATATAATTCCTCCATTTAGATGATTTGGATAATGACAGTCATAATTAAAAGGCTCCGACATCCTTGTTATCACTATTATATATTGAAAAATCGACAAATACATTGCAAAAATGTTAAATGCTTATTATAATCAATTCATTATTGCCACAAGCAGTTTGTCGGAGTGAAATGGTGGACGTAAGCAGGTGTGTTAAGTGACGCTCGCTGATTCCTTAATTTATCAGGATTGACAAGTGGCAATAGGTGAAATGACCAATTCCTCAGAAGCGAATTTGTCATGCGTGTTTTGTTTTTTTTAAAAGTTGATTTGTGTTATTGAAATCAGCGGTGCATACTAGAGAAAATACAGTGGAATTCATTCGTTTTAATACATTATACCCAAAATACCTACAAGCCAAAGAAAATCAGGCTCAAATTCAGCCTTGAACAACTGAAGGACCCTAACATCTGCAAGTTATTCCAAGCCACAATTGGAGGAAAATTTGCTCCACTCCTTGTGATGGATGTTGATGTTAAAGTGATGACAGACACTTTCAAAACAGTCATGACAACAGTTTCCAAGGACATCATTGGTCTCCATCGCCCAAAGAAAAAACCCTGAGTTACAGAAGAGATTCTTAATCTATGTGATGCCCGAAGAGACCTAAAAAAAAACACCAGACACACAACAGGGGCAGTGGAATATCGAGAAATAAACAATAATGTCAGAAAATAATTGAAGAAAGCAAAAGAAGATTGGATTGGACAACAGTGCTCAGAAATAGAGAGCGGTCTGATAAAGAATAACAGCAAGAAGGCATTCCAAATTGTGAAAGACCTCACCAGACAGAAGCAACCAAACGTCAGTACCATTCAAGACGAAAATGGAAAGTGCCTCACAGAAGCAAGTGACATTGCTGAAAGATGGAATGAGTATTGTAAAGAACTATGCAACCATCCGTCCATAGGAGACCCGGAGGTGCTTGAAGTTCCAAACTCCACAAATGATGATGATTTCCCCATTCTCAAAGAAGAGGAGGAGTCAGCAATAAGAGCACTGAAGAATGGAAAGGCAGCTGGAGTAGACAACATCCTAGCTGAACTTATCAAGAATGGTGTGGAATCAGTGATAGAACTACTAACAAAAATCTGCAACGAGATCTGGCAGACAGGCGAATGACCAACACAGTGGACCCAGTCACTAATTATAACACTCCCAAAAAAAGGCAAGCTCCAGCTGTGCCAAAATTACAGAAATATCAGTTTGATTAGCCATGCTAGTAAGGTGATGCTGAAGATCATCTTGAACAGACTGAACCCACAAGCAGAAGAAATAATCGCTGAAGAACAGGCAGGGTTACGTAGTGGAAGAAGCACAGAAGAACAAATTCTCAATCTTAGGGTTCTGTGTGAAAAGTACTCACAACATCAACAAGACATTTATCATGTGTTCATAGATTTCAAAAAGGCTTTTGATAGAGTGTGGCATGAGGCATTGTGGGCCACAATGAAGAAGTACAACATGGGTCAAAAGTTGACCAATACCATCAAGCAGCTGTACGCCAAGGCTACCAGTGCAGTAATTACTCAAGGTTCTGTGGGGGACTGGTTCAAGACTACAGTTGGAAGTACGGCAAGGCTGTCTCCTGTCACCCACGCTTTTCACCATATACTTAGATCGCATCATGAGCGAAGCCCTGGTTAACCACTGTGGGACAGTCAGCATTGGAGGGCGTAACATCACCAATCTCCACTTTGCAGATGACATTGATGGGCTGGCAGGCAGTGAAGATGAGCTTGCCACCTTAGTGAAGAACCTGGATGAAACATCTTACAGATTTGACATGGAGATAAGTGCCGCGAAGACCAAGCTGATGACAAGCAGTGGCAAACAAATCTCAACCAAGATTAAAGTCAGAGGACAGGAAGTGGAAACAGTGGGCCATTTCAAATATCTTGGTTCCATAATCACGGAAGAGGGATCAAGAGCAGAAATTTTTGTCACGAGCTGCACTAACAACGGCAGCTATGTCAAAGCTAAGACCCATCTGGAGAGACAAGAATATCTGTCTAAAAGCTAAAATCAGACTATTGAGAGCACTAGTCATCTCAATATTTCTGTATTCATGTGAGGCCTGGACCCTGACAGCAGAATTACAACGAAGAATTCAGGCACTTGAAATGAGATGCAGCAGAACCATCCTTGGCATCTCTTACATGGACCACATCACAAATGAAGAAGTGCGCAACATCATCAGGCACAAAGTAGGCCATTATGAAGACCTCCTCACCATTGTCAAAAAGAGAAAGCTGAAATGGTATGGCCATGTCACTAGAGCCAACAGTCTATCCACAACAGTACTGCAGGGTAGTGTCCAAGGTGATAGAAGGAGAGGTAGACAGAGAACAAAATGGAGTGACAACATCACAGAATAGACCAGGAAAAGTTTGCAGAGACACAGGCATTGGCACATGATCGAGTCAAGTGGAGGGAACTAGTCAGATATTCAACAGCACAGTGCCTCAACGACCACACTAGGTCAAGAGACTGATGATGATGATGACCCACTAGGGGAATTTCAGTCAGCTTAATACATTTTTCCCACTAGGAGAAATTCAGTTGGCTTAGCACATTATACCCACAAAAGGATAAATTCAGTCGGCTTAATACATTATACCCGCAATAAGAAATTCAGTCGGCTTAATACATTATACCCACTAGCGGGAATTTCAATCGGTTTATTACATTATACCCACTAGTGAAATGAAGATGGCCAAATGCATTATACTCATCAGCGGAATTTCAGTCGGCTTATTACATTATACCCACTTTGGAAATAAAGTTGGCTAAATACGTTATACCTACTAGGGGAATTTCAGTCGGCTTATTACATTATACCCACTAGGAAAATGAAGTTGGCCAAATACATTATACTCACTAGCGAAATTTCGATCGGCTTATTACATTATACCCACTAGGAAAATGAAGTTGACCAAATACATTATACCTGCTAGGGGAAATTCTATTATCCCCTTCAGTTTTAACCTGCGCTGAATCGTTTCCGGAGTTTCCTTTCTACTTCTATTTCAGACTATTCATTTCAGCAATGTTAAGCCTGAAATCCTTGCAAATAGTTTTAATACGTAACTGCAAGATTCAAGACATTCGAAAGACCTAGGTAGAATCCAAGTAGTATCATTCTCAAACTGTAAGTAATACTAATATACTTGGTTAACTTGATACCTTTTATTATTCGTTTTCATTTCTTTTTCAAAATTTATTAAAACATTTGAAAACAGAATATGGAAATATATGCTCACCCTCTCACGTGACACCCTCTATAAATTATTATACAAGGTTTTCACCCATTCTCTTTTCATTGTCTACAGACTGTCTTATCAATGGTCCAAAATTATACCAGGTGTCTACAGACTGCCTTATCAATGTTCCAAAATTATACAAGGTGTCTACAGATTGTCTTATCAATGGTCCAAAATTATACAAAGTGTCTACAGACTGCCTTATCAATGGTCCAAAATTATACAAGGTGTCTACAGGCTGTCTTATCAATGGTCCAAAATTATACAAGATGTCTACAGACTGCCTTATCAATGGTCCAAAATTATACAAGGTGTCTACAGACTGTCTTATCAGCGGTCCAGAATTATATAAGATGTTTACAGACTGTCATATCATTGGTTCAAAATTATACAAGGTGTTCTCAGACGGTATTACCAATGGTTAAAAATTATACAAGGTGTTTGCAGACTGTCTTAGGGGCCCCGAGCGACCGAGTGGTCTAAAGCGATCACCGTTACGGTTCACTGCCATCCAACCTCTGCCTATGTGGGTATGTGAGAAAGCTTGTCAGTAGCTTCTCGTGGGTCGGTGGTTCTTTTGGGGTTTTCCCGAGTTCGTCCTCCACCATTAATATTGGCCGCCATGTGAAGCCTATATTGTGCTGAAAAATGGCGTCAAACCCTATAACAACAACATACTGTCTTGTCGATGATTGCAAATTACAAACAGGTGTTTACAGATTTCTTATCAACGGTACAAAATTATACAAGGTGTCTACAGGCTGTCTTATCAATGGTCCAAAATTATACAAGATGTCTACAGACTGCCTTATCAATGGTCCAAAATTATACAACGTGTTTACAGACTGCCTTATCAATGGTCCACAATTATGATTTTTTTTACAGAATGTCTTATCAATGGTCCAAAAGTATGAAAGTTGTTTATACATTGTCTTATCAATGGTCTCAAATGACAAAATGTGTTTACATACTGTCTCTTCAATGGTCCAAAATTACAAAAGATCTTTACATATTGTCTTAATGGTCCAAAATTATGAAAGAGTTTTACAGATTGTCTTATCAATGGTCCAAATTTAACAAATGGTGTTCAATGGTGTTCAATGGTCAAAAATTACAAAAGGTGTTACACACTGTCTTATTAATGATCCAAAATTACAAAAGATATTACAGACTGTCTTGTCAATGGTCCAAAATTACAAAAGATGTTACAGACTGTCTTGTCAATGGTCCAAAATTACAGTGTTTACAGATTATCTTATCAATGGTCTAAAATTGCAACAGGTTTTTACAGACTGTCTTATCAATGATACAAACTTATAGAAGGTGTTTTTACAGACTGTCTTATCAATGTTACAATCTTATAGAAGGTGTTTACAGACTGTCTTATCAATGTTACAAACTTTTAGAAGGTGTTTACAGACTGTCTTATCAATGTTGCAAGCTTATAGAAGGTGTTTACAGACTGTCTTATCAATGTTACAAACTTATAGAAGGTGTTTACAGACTTTCTTATCAATGTTACAAACTTATAGAAGGTGCTTAAAGACTGTCTTATCAATGTTACAAACTTATAGAAGGTGTTTACAGACTGTCTTATCAATGTTGCAAACTTATAGAAGGTGTTTACAGACTGTCTTATCATTGTTGCCTAAAATATACAAGGTATACAATGGTCTTAAATTGTGAAAGGTGTTTACAGATTGTCTTATCAAAGGTACAAAATTATACATCGTGTTTAGAAACGGTCTTATCAACGGTCCAAAATTATGAAAGTTGTTTACAGACCGTCTTATCAATGGTCCAAACTTACGAAAGTTATTTATAGACTGTCTTATCAATGGTTCAAAATTTTACAAGGTGTTTACAGGCTATCGTATCATTGGTCTAAAATTATATGTAACTGGGGTTTTTCGGTATCAAGCGCTATTGGTACAATATTGCACAAGCCCCTGGTCAGAGGTATTGCGCAACTTGGAAAAACAACACTCGAAACCGCCTCCCGCTAATACTCGTTATCTAAAGGATGACCTCTACGGTGTAATTTGCCCGGTTATAGAATGGATATGGTAATCTGAGTCGGTATCTTGAACAAAGACAACACACGAGCCCCCGTAAAGATAAAATAAGAATTTAATCAAAATCAAGAGAATAAAAGACACAGTAAATTACGATTTCCTTTCCTTCTGAATACTTTTAGTTCAGAAGCACTTTAAAAACCGAAGTTTAAAATAATAGATACATTAATTAAATTTCAAACACTAATGAAATAGACAAAATTTAGCCGTTAATAGCTGATAGCAAATTTCATCACGAAATCGAGTGTTCATTAACATCGGTCTGCTTGGGAAATTCACAATGACCTTGTTCGACAACTGGTTTTTCCTTCTGCGTGCGTCACGACTTCAGCTTGCCATTTGGTTGAACGTGGGATTCCACAACTCTGACTTCTAACTTCTTTTCCCTCTTTTGAATCTCGACCTCCTCGCTATTTCTCTCTCTCTCTCTCTCTTCAAACAAACTATTTTCCTTGTGTTTTTGGCGTGCTCTCTCGACCGTTGGGTTTTCAGCGGTCTTTCCCGAGTCTATTGTTTTTTCGAAGGTAATGCTCTAAAAAATAACCTCTGGAGTCTTTGCTATTTATTTTTTTCTCTTCCTCTCTTGCAGAGGTCTTCCAGACTGATTAAAATTCATTAGCTCAGAGAATATATTTCCCCCAATTTCAGGGATCGACCCACCCCTGATTCTACATTTGATCAATCGGAATAAATGCTATTCCTACAGACATTTGGAAAACTGCCTATCAATGTGCCAAAAATGCCACCTGGGGTTGAAATAACACCCTACCATTTGTCTCAAATCACTTTGACAGCTTTACGCGAGAATTTCGCTTCTCTAGCCTGTCATACACCCAGTCCGTTTTTACTATAAACATTCTAACAGTGTGACCGAGTTAGGAAAACATTCCTTCGTGCAAACTCTACCACCAGATAACAGTTAATTGTCGGCTAGACTAAAAATTAATTAATGGATTTCACTGACGAAAAATTTGGCACTTGACATTATAAAAGGAGTCTACAGACTGTCGTATCAATGGTGCAAATATAAAAGGTGTTTACAGACTGTTCCTAACAATGGTTGAAAATTGTAAAATTATACAAGATATTTACAGACTGTCGTATCATTGGTCCAAATTATATAATTTGTTTCCCATTGTCTTATCGTTTATTTCAAACTACACAAGGTGTTTCCCATTGTCTTATCAAGTTATCATTGATCCCAAATTATAAGGGTTTTTCTCATTCTTGTATATTTTGTTCAATGTTTTAAACGTTTAGAACAATATGACTAAATCTCCACGAAATGAGAAAAGCTTACTCAAATCAATTAATGATAAACATGTGTCATCGAAAAGTTTTCAATAACTTGTATTATATAACAGTTATTCCTTATATTTTCACCAAATTATATACCTTTAAAAAAATGACTTTGGTCATCACATAGTTTATCAGTTAATATTGGCTTTATTCATTTGGAGACGCGTCCTGAAGTTAAGTTACACACTATGTCAGATAATGATAATGGGCGCCAGTTGTGAATTCTGTTTTGATTTATGTATACAACTTATAATTTCTTGTCACAAAACTCTTGATAAAACTCCAGTGGCATATGCTTCGTTAATTGATGTAAACTACTGATTCACCAATATGAATATTAAAAAATGGTTGCTTCTCAAAATACTACCGTGCAACCATCTGGTCCGTGACTTGTATTATTCTTCATGAAAGATTTAATCAGATATAGAATCTGTGAAATGGATATGTGAAATTATATCTGAGAAGCAACGCAAACATAATTTCTTTCCATCAGACTGTGAAAAGAGTGCACCCACCGCTGACGATTGTCTTCCTGTTTATTCTCATTATGAACGACAAGATCATTAAAAAGGTAGGCATGTCATATTTGTCTGAATGGTGTTGACGTCTTGAGAAATAAAAATAAAACTCTTGTCAAACATGTCCTTTTTATGATATCGTTTCATTTTTTCTTACTACGTTTAACCCAAGGTCATTCCATTTATGCCAAATCGTCACTACCTAAGCCTCTCAGTCACGTCATGCCAAACAATATTATCACCGCCGACCCCCGTATTTTTTCACTCAAAATATGTATGTAATATAACTGCGGCAAACAATCCCAAAGTATCTGATCTTCCCTAGAGGTATATAATTTCAAAACGTGCAAACACAGTCGGGTAGCTTTCGATCTTGATATCAGGTATTATATACGAGGTTAAGGAGACTATTGCATTAGTGGTTGTCGTACTTGGATGAAATCGATGCCTAATGATATCAAATGGGCATTCAGTAATGTTTGCCACCAATGAATTGCCTTAGAATGTCTGAAAATGTTTGTAAGTGTAATCACAGGAGTCTGACGTAGGCTGATTACCTGACGGAAGTAGCCCATTCTACCAGTTTCTACCCTGCAGTAAATATGCTGAATAACATGATGAAAGTAATTTCTCAAGATAAAATGTTCATCTTGCTTTTTATTTCAGATTGTATCATTTTATAATTTTATTTAAATTTCCAGGACAGAAATATGTAGTCAAAGTTCTGATAGTAGAAATAACGGTTGATGACGTCATCACACTTCAAATATTTACGACTGTTGCTGGATCCGGTAACTTTAAAAACGCAGATTCAGCGCCGTGTTCGGTACAATTATTAGACACCAACGGATATTTACTGCAGGGTAGAAACTGGTAGAATATATATATATATATATATATATATATATATATATATATATATATATATATATATATATATATATATATAAATATAAAATAAACAACGCCAACACGTATTAATGTTGTGACCGGTTTCGCTTTAATGCTTTATCAAACTGAATTTGTTATGATTGCTTACGTCATTAAATATATCATGTTTCTGAGTAAACAATATCAGGGGATAAAAAAAACAACACAAACGCCGATAAACTTGTGCGACTAGTTTAAACAATATGACATAAACAATATGACGTCATAGCTTACGTTTGTACATTTGTAACCTACTTTTCTTATTCTTTAATAAATAACATGGTCATGGAAATATGTATATATATATACATATATATACATATACACACATACATACATATACATATACATATATATATACACATATATATATACACATATACATACATATATATACACATATACACATACACACACATACATACATACATACATACATATACACATATACATATATACACACACATACACACACATATATATATATACACGCATACATATACATACATACATACATACATACATACATACATACATACATACATACATACATACATACATACATACATACATACATACATACATACATACATACATACATACATACATACATTCATTCATACATACATACATACACACATATATATACTTCACATATTATTAATATTTAATACATAGAAATATATCAAACTGGATCTTCAAGATACTTGTATCTCTATTGGTAAATATGTGTAAAATTTATGAATAAATAGAGATAAACAGTTTTATTTTTATATATATATTACATTAATGAAGGTCGTAAAGTGCTTTGGAATTTAGACCTTTTGGATATACTGTATTAAGACGGTGAATCCAGTATGTTTCTTTTAGCAAACGTTCCATTTCTGATTCAGCTATAACAATAGGTTGAAAGGAAAAATCTTGCACAGTATGAGAACTATTGTTAAAGTGTACGGCAACATGAGATGAAAAAGATTTATGGATATAATTTTTTATGTCAGATCTATGTTGGTTCATACGTTTAGATATTTGTTGACTAGTTTGTCCAATATATTGGACGTCACATTTTTTGCATGTGATCAAATAAATAACGTTTGATGTTGCACAATTAGTATCACAATGCATATTAAACGTTTCTTTTGTATTACTACTACTGAAAGAAGTACTTTCATTAATAAGAGAACAGTGCGAACATCTAGGTCTATTACATTTAGTTGCTGATCCTTTTTTGTACGATGTTTTTTCTAATTTAGAATTAATTAGGTAATCTTTAAGATTTTTTGTCCTTTTATAAGCAAGCATGGGCTTGCTTTCGTGTAGCAATTTAACATTTTCTTTACCTGATAATTTTAATAAATCCCAATATTTATTGATAATCTTACCTATATTAGGTAAACTTGGGTTATATTCAATAATAAAGGGAATGATATCCTTATTTGTTTGATAGAGTTAGGTCAGCATTTTCTAAATAGAAATTACCCTATTGATATCATTAATGCTGCTTTCCAAAAAGTATCTTCTCTTACACAACTTGAATCATTACAATGTAAAATCAAAAATACAAATAAGGATATCATTCCCTTTATTATTGAATATAACCCAAGTTTACCTAATATAGGTAAGATTATCAATAAATATTGGGATTTATTAAAATTATCAGGTAAAGAAAATGTTAAATTGCTACACGAAAGCAAGCCCATGCTTGCTTATAAAAGGACAAAAAATCTTAAAGATTACCTAATTAATTCTAAATTAGAAAAAACATCGTACAAAAAAGGATCAGCAACTAAATGTAATAGACCTAGATGTTCGCACTGTTCTCTTATTAATGAAAGTACTTCTTTCAGTAGTAGTAATACAAAAGAAACGTTTAATATGCATTGTGATACTAATTGTGCAACATCAAACGTTATTTATTTGATCACATGCAAAAAATGTGACGTCCAATATATTGGACAAACTAGTCAACAAATATCTAAACGTATGAACCAACATAGATCTGACATAAAAAATTATATCCATAAATCTTTTTCATCTCATGTTGCCGTACACTTTAACAATAGTTCTCATACTGTGCAAGATTTTTCCTTTCAACCTATTGTTATAGCTGAATCAGAAATGGAACGTTTGCTAAAAGAAACATACTGGATTCACCGTCTTAATACAGTATATCCAAAAGGTCTAAATTCCAAAGCACTTTACGACCTTCATTAATGTAATATATATATAAAAATAAAACTGTTTATCTCTATTTATTCATAAATTTTATATATATATATATATATATATATATATATATATATATATATATATATATATATATATATATATATATATATATATATATATATATATTATTGTTAAGGGTATTTCATTTTGTCAGACATTTCGCCGTACTTTATTGATCAAACGTCAGACTCCTGTGGTGTAATGCAGTAATTATTACGATTTCGGTGAATATTCTATTTGTTGCTTGACAAGAACTTTCTCTTGAAAAAATGACCTGCGTTCCAACGGTAGAGTCTCTTTAGCGTCATCATGTTTCCACTGAAAGTTTAAACAATGCATGCTTAAGTTCCTAAATAACATCATTAGCCTGCAATTATAAAGAATAGATATTTTACTCATAGGATACACCCCCAAAATTTGATATTTTCTCTCCATTGTAATATGACCCCCCCTCCCCCCGCTGAATGGCCCTCTGCTGTCAACATCCCAAGCCCATGACCGTGTGAGCCTAACGAGTTCGTCCAGGCTGGCAAACTACTGTATGCACCCGCTTTGTAGTTCACAGAACCATCAAACACGTAATTGATACAGGTGTTTGTGACAATATAATGAGTGGCATTGTGTATGCATTTCAGTCATCCATAAAGGCTTTTACTTCATGTTATTTTTCACAGCCACATATGAACATTTTAGATGGTGTTTTCAATAGTCCATGTAAATGTTATTACATCCCACAGGTGCTCGACGCAAGCTTAGTGTAAAAAAAACCCCACCAATAATGTAAAGGAACAACATTATACAGAGTGAACAAAATACCTTAGATTACCTGTTTGACCCATTCTGATATAGGACACTTGATACCATACTATATAAAAAGAGAAGGTTCGTAACTTCCAAATATTAGGTTCCACCCATGACCCTCGATTTCATCCTGCTCTTTCCGTATGTCAAAGCACACGACCAATTCTCTATGGCTTGTTTTACTCCTGAGATATTTTTCTATTCATCAAGCCAAAATTGACTTTTCTACGTTGTACCAAACTGAAATTACGGCTTCCGAAATGTGCGATTTTTGCGAATTTTTCCTCTTGGGACAAGTGCGAGCTCATGTGACAACCGGTGAAAAGAGCTACATGTACTATGTTTGCGGCTCTACGATATATTAAGTCTTTAATTACAGAACAGTGGTAAATGCAAAAGTACGTTTTTACTTAATATTAACTCGATTCAACTTTAGAAATCCTGTTCCATGGAAGAATTATACATTTTCTACTTCACTGCATATATCGTAAACAATCAGTTCAAAACAGTTAAAGTATTAGGCACACACGTCAACGCCGAAATATAATGGTACATGTAGCTCCTTTCATTGCTTGTCACATGAGCTTGCACTTGTCCCAAGATGAAAAATTCGCGAAAATCGCACGTTACGATATATACACATTACGGCATAAAAACGTAATAACGTTCTACACGGTAAGTTATACAGATCATATTACAGGCACAATAATTGCAAACCAACAAGTTTAGAAATAAACATATCGCTGCTCGATAAGAATCCTACTGTACTAAACATTTCTAAAAATAAAGCTTTATATTAATAATATAAATCCCTTGCTAAGTCGCAAACATGAATATAAATATGTGCTGTATACAGCGTAAACCAAAGCTATTTAGCAAACATACAAAAAAATAGACGTGGTAGTACAATATTTATATATTATATAAAATAAATTAACAAACTTACATACCTCCACAGCTGAAGATGTGCAAGTCCTTATGGTAGACAGCTGCTTAACAAGACTATCCGTAATGTAAAGAACTTTACATACGGTAAGGTATTTATAAACAGATATTGTCTGATTGCTGGAAGCATTCGGTTCTTCCTATCAAACGCACTTCGCAAGTCCACCATGTGATGGACCGAGTTAATCATCCTCAGGCATCGTTGTACACAAAAACGAAACTCGAGTACATGTATTTAATTAGAAGGGTTATTACAATTCCGTAATTATTTGTTATTCACCCTGTATATTATAAATATCACTATCTAACGTCATCTGGCACAAAATCCAAGATTCATCCTCATTGATAAAGTTATCATTAGAATTTTTAGTGTCTCTCCAGGTCGAATACATTACTTTGCGTCTTTGTGGTCATTTCTCGAGCAGTGTCTGATCCAAAGATAACAATACTACCACTGTGAGAGGTACTGAATATGGCATTTCTCTGTGAAAACGGCTTGATTTGTAATGTTCTATCAAAAACCGTGAACGAAAAAATACAGCATAACGAGAAGCTTCATTTAAGAATGAAAATGGAGGTGAGGACTTCACATTGGCTAGAAGTAATTAAGTTGTATCCATATTTTCCTACTAGATTTTCAGCAACGGCGATACTGCTATTTCGTCACAATGCATCAATATATCAGTATGGAGGGGAATCTTTTGTTCTCAATGTTTTGTTAATTAAATCTTTCAACATTTATCCCAATCTCACTTCAAACTGCATGACGTAACTCATGATCACACAATTCTGTTCTCAGCTCCCCTCATGAGAACGTTGTAGCGAGTCGATGAATGTGACGAAACCCGAAAAAAAAAACAAGCTACTTACAATTACCAAATGATTCGCGTGGCTGTCTCGATTTTCTCACTAGTCACTAATTTACTTCAGTCTTTTTCAATATCATCATACTACTTCATCTTCTACTAACATTTAGACAACATTTATGTAACTTTATTTTAATTTTTTTTGATTCAATTATAACTCATATGTTATATTGGATGTTTATAAACGATGGAACACACATGCCATCACTGGACTAACATTATCGATGAAATCTATGCAGAGCAGAAAGGCTTTCCAACATAGTTTTAGAACGAGTCTCCTTAGGGATTAACAACATAAAATATGAAATTAGCCCCAATTAGTTGTTTAATTAATTAATTAATGATTAACTAATCTCCTTGTAGTACAGACAGGTACATTATATAATATGAAGTTAAACAATTAAGAAAAACGAAATCAGATTGAAAAGAAACCAATATTACATATGCAAGATGAGAATCTAAACAAGCTAACACGAGAGAGAGAGAGAGAGAGAGAGAGAGAGAGAGAGAGAGAGAGAGAGAGAGAGAGAGAGAGAGAGAGAGAGAGAGAGAGAGAGAAAGAGAGAGAGAGAGAGAGAGAGAGAGAAAGAGAGAGAAAGAGAGAGAGAGGGAGTAAGAGAGAGAAAGAGAGAGAGAGAGAGAGAAAGAGAGAGAGAGAGAGAGAGAGAGAGAGAGAGAGAGAGAGAGAAAGAGAGAAAGAGAGAGAGAGAGAAAAAGAGAGAGAGAAAGAGAGAGAGAGAGAAAGAGAGAGAGAGAGAGAGAGAGAGAGAGAGAGAGAGAGAGAGAGAGAGAGATTACAAGCTATAGTCCCTTTGAAGACGAAATATCTACATGTTATTCATGTAATAATGCAAATATAGAGAGTAGAAAGCAGAATATATGTTATGCAGGTATAGGTATTAAAGCATTGGGTCTCAAATTCAAACCAAATTCAAATGAAAGCATATATGATGGCACGCGGGCTGCACCATCTTTGTAAGCTTTCATGACACCTTGTGACGCCAATCATTATGCAGGTCACATGATACAGATTGGCGGGCCGCATGCGATTAATTGCTAATGCGATTAAAGTATTTGATGGATTTAATGCAGGAAAGATTATCGCGAACATCAGCATAACGCCTAAAAGTAAGTTATACACTGTCAGAGCTACAGTAAATTAGCACAGACGACTGAAAAGACAGAAGATGTCAAGAGGAAAATGAATGTAAATGAAAGAACAATGGCTCATTAAAAAAACACAACTTACAGCGAATTGATTAAACTTAATTCAGGTGGGGGTGGAGTGGGGGTGTCAAAAGACCAAAAACTGTTATAATAGCCTTGTTCATAACAATGTGTTCATCGAGAACTAGTCACAAAATGTCAGTGAGGTGCAAGGTTATTTTGACAAAACTGACAAAACGATGAAACGAATGAGAAATTATTTCAATGATTTTGAGCACAGCACTCAAGCAGATGCATTCCAAATTAATGAGATTGAAAACCTTGCATACTGTCGATGCACTGATGCCGGTCAAAACTAAACAAAACACGGAAATGTGCATCAAGAGTTTAGCATTGGACGTTGAACAGGGCGAATATAAAAGCGAAAGAAATAAAAGCAAAAACGGCTTTGATGTGGAAACTACTTTAATATCAGGATGTATATAATCTAGCTTGATGAATTTCGCATTGTCCCGAGAAAATAGTTAAAGAGAATATATTGAGTTAACTACGTACTGAAAATGGTGGTTAATACTCGATAAAGAAAACTGATTAGGACATTCAATTAATCCCCCGTCGATAAAGTTACTGTGTAAGGGTGTTTGGCGGTCATTGATTTTACCTTCTTACAAGGTGTCCCCTTTATTTGGTTCTCGTTATCTAGAGGATGATCGCCCTCGGTGTTATTGCCCGGATTGAGTAATATTAATATAAAGTGTGGAATAAATAGAGACCTGGGCAGATATATTGAACAAAATTAATCGACCATCCATACATGAAATAAAAACAATTTAATCAATTTCAAAAACAACCGTAATAATGCATTACATTAGGCAGACACACTTCTTTTGAAATAAAACATTCACTGAATTTCAAACACAAAGGTTTTTACATAAAATATCCGATCTGTTTTAGATGACATAATTAGTTCATCATTAAAACGAGTGAACGATCGAAGTCGTTGCCGTGTAACAACTTCATAACCCGTTTCTATCCTGTTCACTCCACGTTCACTGCCCTTGTTCTCCTCTCTCTGTCTATCTGATATCCTACTGGGACCATATCATTATCCCCTCTCATTATGTCAGATATCATCCTATCGGAATTCAACATATACCCAAGCCAAACGTAGCAGACGATACACAAACCTAGTTTCATAAGATTAATGTACTTCCTAATGGCTAATTCAACCGTGATTCACATTAATACTACTCTGCTCAATTACACACATGAATGAATGCAATTCATTACATGCCTTAAGTTTGTTAATTTCAGCCAATACACACATTCTAGTCTTAGCATACACAAAATCTCACTTCATACAATGTTGATTTCAGTCAATACGCACTCAAATCTTTTTCATACGTGAAATCATCTACGACCGGTGAATTCACACGGATTCTCATAACTTATATCAACTAAAGTAAGGTATGAAATCTTTAAATTACCTAATTTGTATACAAGCAACGAGAAATTCAAATAAATCGTCAAACTTATATAAAAGAGATCATTGTTCAGATAAATAAACTCGTCACAGTTTTATTCATATCAAGAAGATTGATCTACGAATTTAAGCAAATAATTCAGGCAAATATAAGCGAATAAATGTTTTAAAAATCAGTGTATTGGTATCGACGAATTTACGAGATTGGCGCAAATACATTGTGCTTTAAACTTTGTCTCTATTCTGCAGCCCAGACTGTGTCTGTTGTCCTTTCAGACATCTGGTCCCCATGAAAAAAAAAAATGATTTACGAGAGACGACAATTGCTTCGAAATTCCTCTCCATGTACGTTAATTTCACTCTTGCAGGAAAGAAGTGGACTGACTAGATTTTCCGATTGGTCTTACTTATAAAGGGGTGGTTCGTGTGGGAAACACGCTTTTTATTTAGCATAGCCAATCAGGATTAATATATATTTACCGCCTTTTATAACTATTCGCCAAACATTTTTGTCAGCCTGATTCTAGATTTCCCAATAACATGTTCTATAGAATATTCATTTTGACATTTTTCATACATGTCAAAGTTAACCTTTCCCTAGACTTGTCTAAGACGGTTGAGTAAACGAAGGTTTAATTAAGAATCACTTCCGCTCCCGACACAGACATTATAAAGCATTGCAGTATAGCGATTTAACAAGCACATGTTCCCATAAATCTAAATAATTGTTCTCTGACCGAAACTAATGTGAACTATATACATCGACATAAATTTGCACCCTCACAGTTACCGAAGGTTTGTTATTTACTTTGATAACTGAAGCTTCACCAGTTATATTGATTAACACGAATAGATATAAGTATGCTCCATCCACTTTTGTCTACGTACAGGTTACATGCAATAGATTCTTGTAATAATTTGTCATTCAGGTTGAAACAACATAAGCATCTCAACACAAATTTCAATTTTTATGTTACAAACTGTTTTAACATGCCATCTTTGTAGATTTTATATGGCGATAATAACAAACATGATATTAATTCAGTGAGTCAAGAAACAGGTTATGAGTTTTATTAATTACAAACATACCATCATAATTTTTTCACTCATAAATTTTGAGCTAAATAAATTTCAGAGCATCACTATGAGAATAGATACAGCATCATGTATAACTGGAGCATCACTAAGAAACCGTCCAGTATTTAAATTGTTTGTTTTCGTAATGTTTCTTTTCTCGTCACATTAAATAGTTAAATATGGCATGCAAAGCCATTATTTTCTTTGCATAATACATGTCTAAGTGAAATAAATAACCATTAAGAAGCAAAAGAAAATACTACAGGGAGTCAAATATCTCAGTCGAGTACATGATTGTGTAACGTGGGCGCTGCGGGTGATCAAAGTGTTATTAGTACAATATTGCACAAGGCCTGGTCAGAGGTATTGCGCAACTTGGAAAACAACACTTGAAGACCGCCTCCCACTAATTGTCGTTATCTAGAAGATGATCGCTACGGTGTAATATGCCCGGTCAGTGAATATAGTAATCTGAGATGGTACTTTGAACAAGACAATACACGAGCCCCCGTAAAGATAAAATATGAATTTAATTGAAAATACAATTAAGAAAAGAATGACACATTGAATTACAATTTCTCTCTTTCTGAATACACTTAGTTCAGAAAAATACAAATACTGAAGCTTTAAAATAATGGATACATTCAAAAAATCCAAACACTAATGAAAATAAATGAAGTTAACCGTTAATACTGAGAGTAAATTTCATCAAGGAATCGAATGTTCATTTAACATTGGACTGTTGAGTGATTCAACATGACCTTTTCCGTCGACTGGTTTTTTTTTCCTTTCCCTGCGTGCGTCCGTCTCCAGCTTGCCCTTTAATTGAACGGGAATTCCACACTCTGACTTCTCGCTGATTCTCACTCTTGCCAAAATAAACTATTGCCTTTGACTTCTCGCTGATTCTTACTCTTGCCAAAGTAAACTATTTTTCCTTGCAAAAGAAAAGGGTAAAACGCCCTAAGTATCTCGTTACTTTCAGAGTTGCGATTGTTCGTCCGTCTTCATGATCGAACAATCAGATCTTACTATCAGTGTTATAATTTCTACGGCTAACAAATTCTATACATGGTTTCAGATCAATAGAGCTATACTGCTAATTATCGACATCATAATTCGGGAAAGTCATATATTCCCGTAAATCATTACGTAAAGTGAGGCAATATAACATAACACACAATCCATATTTACTAATATGATAAATTCAAATTAATGTAACCTTTCCAATCATAAATGTACACGGTGGGTTTTCTACACCACCCATTTACCTACGTAAGTATATAAGGTAAAATGCTAATTCAGAATTCAAAATACATTATTAAATCACTGTAAAACCGACTATCCATACAAAATATGAACACGTCATGCATCTGTAACAAAGCAACATATCAAAGTACGTTATTAAATCAATGTAATACTGAACTAGTTGTAGCGTAGTATCGATACATTATGCATCTAAGACAAAGATAAACAGCATATACATTACATCATAATAAAGGTGAATTTGAGTTAAATACCTTTGTGTTTTTGGCGTCTTACAATTGTTCCACATTCAGTTTAACTGGAACCCAATTTTACGAAGTCGTTCTTGCAACGAACCCTCGGAGTCCTAGTGGCAGTTCTCCCTTGCAGAGAAATTTTTTAGACTGACTAACCTCGTTTGATACATAGTATATATTCCCCGATTCTGGAGTCTGACACACCCCCTTTTCCAATGCATTCGCCCAATCGGAATAAATGCTATTCTTACTGACCTTATGGAAACCGTCTCTCAAGATGCCAAAAATGCCACTTAGGATCGAAATATCCCTTATCATTTGTCTCAATCATTTTTGAAAGCTCTACGTGAGTAATCCCATAATTTTACGTGTCAAACACTCAGTCCGTTTTCACTTTAATTATTGTACCAAGCCTGATCAAGTCAAACTAACATTCTTTCCGTTCCAAACTCTGCCCCAAGACAGTTGATTGTCGGCTAGCCTACAAATTAATTACTGGATGTCACCGACGAAAAATTTGGCACTTGACATTACCCCTTTCTAAGAGAAAAATCGGTATTTTTTTTTTCCTCTCCCAAATTTTTCGGTGAACTATACTGCTCCCATTACATGTCCTTAGGTGACCTATTCACTTCAGCCATTCCTAACCGACTTAAACAATCCGCTCCTACATTATCCCTACCTTTAATGTATCGCACTAGAATCTGATACTGTTGTAGAAACAGTGACCATCTCATTAATCTACCGTTAGTTAATTTCGCCTGGGCCAAATAAGCCAGTGGTTGATGATCTGTTTCTAAAGTAAACTTCCTACCATACAGATACCGTTGGAACTTAGTTATTCCAAATATAATTGCCAAACATTCTTTCTCCGACACTGAATAGTTGATTTCCGCCTTTGACAGTTTCCTACTTCCATACGCAACTGGGAATAAGCTTTGCTCGTGTTCTTGCAGTAACACTGCCCCTAAACCTCTATCACAAGCATTTGTCCTCAAAACAAAATCCCGTGTCACGTCAGGTAACTTAACTATGGCGTCTGACGTCAGTCTGTCTTTTAGCGTCTGAAATGCGCGTTCACATGCGTCTGTCCATACTACTTTGGTCGGCGCTTTTTTCCGAGTCAAGTCAGTCAATGGACTTGCAATAGCACTAAAATTTGCCACATATCTCCTATAATATCCTGCCAAACATAGAAAAGATCTAACTTCAGTCTTAGTAGTTGGTCGTAATGCGTCCCTAAGTTGTTCGACCTTTGAACTCTCTGGTTTTAACGTGTCCTCGCTGAGGGTATGTCCTAGGTAGTCTAATTGTCTGAACCCTATATGGCACTTCGATGGTAGTGCGGTCAGTCCGGTTTGTCGTAGTCGTTCTAAGACGTTTTTCAGCAAAAGTATGTGTTCTTCCCATGTAGCTGTAGCTAACAGAAGATCGTCTATGAAGTTGGAAACCCCCATCCCCCGCAATGGTTCAAGGAATTTCCGCATCATACGGGTGAAGACACTGGGCGCATTCTGCACCCCGAATGGCATGACCACCCACTGGTAAGTCCCATCAGGAGTTGCAAAGGCGAGTTTTGCTCTGTCTTCACTACGGTCTGGAATTGGCCAGTATCCTTTGGACAGATCGATCTTAGAAAAATATTTAGCTTGGGTTACTCCTGCGAAAATAGAATTAGGGTCAGGTAAAAGTTCTACCTGGAATTCTGCATGCGGTTTAACTTTCGGTAGTCGACACAAAATCTGTGTGCCCCATCCTTCTTCTGGACCAGTACAACAGGAGAGCTATACGCCGACTCGCTTGGTTCGATAATACCCAAGTCTAACATAGTTTCAACTTCCTTACGGACCGCTTCTAACTTCGCGTACGGCAACGGATATGGTCTTAACTTTACTGGGTTATCGTTCAGCAGTTTCAAAGAGAACTCCTTCAGCTCTGTCTTCCCCGGTCTCTCTGTTAAGACGCTCGAATATTCTTGAAGTACCGACTCCACCTCTTTACGTTGGTCTGACGTTAACGTAACGTCAAGTGTGACGTCGACGTAGGTTTCCTCCCTCGTCAACGGACAACTAGGGAGTACTTCCGCCCCCCCCTGCGTTGTCGTCGGATTCTTCCGTCACGACGGTACCCACCACGAACTCCGTGGGTGGTTCTCGCACACGGTACCGCTTCAAAAGATTAACGTGAAACAACTTATCCTTATCCCCTACTCGGATACGGTAGTTTTGTCCACCTTTCTTCTCTGTTACAACAAATGGCCCCCTCCATGAGACTTGCAGCTTGTTGTGCTCCAATGGCAACAACAACAACACCTTGTCACCCACCTCAAAGTGACGTTCCTTCGCCTTTTTGTTGTAATACTTGGCTTGACGTCCCCTTGCGTCGCAGAGATTTTCTTGAGCCAATTTACAAACTTCTTCCAGTTTGTTACGCAAGTCGACAACATATTGGTATGTCGTACGCACTTCTTCGGATGCTTGCTCATCCGTCCATAACTGTTTCAAGACAGCCATGGGTCCCCTTACCGTCCGCCCATAAACTAATTCAAAAGGTGAAAAACCCAAACTTGCCTGCGGTACTTCACGATACGCGAACAGTATCGCCGGAAGGTATCGATCCCAATCCCTAGGTCGACCTTCACATTGCTTCTTTAAAGCCTGTTTCAATGTCCCATTGAAACGTTCTACCAACCCATTACACTGCGGGTGGTACGGGGTAGTCGTCAGGTGTCTAATGGAGAGTAATCTATTTACCTCTTCCATCACCTGGCTCACGAACTGTGTCCCTTGGTCGGTCAGTATCTCGTCTGGAACTCCGACTCTCGACCACACCCCTAACAAGGCCTCAGCCACCGTGACTGAGTCAATGTTCTTCAAGGCCACTGCCTCCGGGTACCGGGTAGCGTAATCTACGACCGATTTCCACTTTCCGCCGCCGGCTTAATCGGACCTACTAAATCCATCGCCACTCTCGAGAAAGGTTCATCTATTAGTGGGGTGGTTCCTAGTGGCACTGGGCGATGGGAGGTTTTCGGTGCCACTCGCTGACACTTGTCACATGACAAACAAAACCTCCTCACATCCCCATGCACACCTGGCCAATAAAACTCCCTCACCAACCTATCTCTGGTCTTCGCCACGCCCATCTGGCTTCCGAGAAGACCCTCATGTGCTAACCTAAGCACTTCGTCGCGCTTCCCTACGGGTACCACAACTTGTTTAAACGTATCGACCCCTTTCTTGGCGTACCGATACAAAATACCGCGCTTTGTCGCGAACTTAACCTCGCCGTCTGGCAATTTCCGTACGGACCCGTCCGTCGCGTACCTAAGTACCATGTCAAGAGACACATCTTCCTTTTGAAGCTTCTCTAACTCACCAGGTACCAAAATGTCTATGGGCGAAGTCACGGATCTTAGCGGCTTCGACCCTGACCTTCGCTTCATAGCCCTCGTCTCTACTGACCCGACATGTATAGGGTTACACGTCATAGGGTTAGGTTGGGGCAACACATACCTACACCCTAATATTACGTCATGAGACAGTCCCAACAAACACGCTGCTTGAATTCGCCCTTTTACATATGGCGAATCAAGGTCTATGCTAACGACCGGAAGCGAATCCTTCGTCCTGTTAGCAAACTGTACTTTCACCGTCTCACCTGTATAATCTCAAGGTTTGACGTACCTACGATCTACCAAGGCCGGGTAGCTACAGCTCGTGTCATACAGCACCGTGGCTTCCTCACCATTTACCGTAGCTCTCGCTACATTCGTAGACTCCACTGTTTTCCCTTTCTTAACAGTATTCGGAGTTACCGAATTAACCGTTGTCGGACGATACTTTCTACAGTCCTTGACAACATGGCCTGGTTTATTACAGCCATAACATACTGGCTCACCTCTTCTACCCGAGGTATCCCTATCTACCCCTTGAGTCTTTCCCGACCCACGGAAATGTACTTGGCTGGGATTCCCGGCCCCTGGCCTCCCACCATTTTGACCATTTTGTCTATGGGGTGCTACCTCAGTGGTCTTTCTAAACTCACTGATTCCAAGTCGGTCCCTACCGTTCCAAGTAGTTGGACGCGCATGCGCGCTCTCATAGCGCTCGGCCATTATGCTTATATCATCCAAAGTTGAGAATTCGCGCTCCGCCAAAAACACAATTAAATCTTTTCTGTAGGTACTTAACACGTGTTTTTTTAAAATCTCTTCGCGAATACCTTCGTACGTTAACGCGGTGCCAGACATTTTTATCCATTTATCAAAAATCACGCGCACTCGACTGTGAAATTGCGCGTGTGTTTCGGTAGCCCTTTTTGACGATTCCCTAACAAGTTTCCGGAACGTTTCCGCTGACAACTCATAGTGGCGAAGTAAAGCTTTCTTCAGAGTGTCATAATCGTCTCCGTTTCCGCTGACAACTCATAGTGGCGAAGTAAAGCTTTCTTCAGAGTGTCATAATCGTCTATCTCGGCTGGGGTCATGTTGTGGTACACATCTTTTGCCGCCCCCTGTAAAAAGGCTGAAATATTGATGGCCCACTGGTCCTCAGGTATTTGATGAACCAGAGCCAACTTTTCAAACTGCGTCAAAAAGTTGTCAATTATTTATTCTTGTTATTAAACATCGGCATGGTTAACTGTATGGGTCGTCTGTCTTCCACGCGACTACTCGGGGTGTCCGGACGTACGTTCGATTCTTCACCCCTCCTGAACTCGGCTTCGAGCCTTAGTCTCTCCATGGCTAGCATATGATCCCTTTCTCTTACCTTTTCTTCTGCTTGTAGTCGCGCGAGTTCCACTTCTCTCTCCTTCTCTCTAGTTTTATCTTCCGCCTGAAGTCGGGCTAATTGTTCTCGTTCTCTAGCTTTTTCTTCCTTGTGTTCTTTCAAACTTCTTTCCATAAATTCAGTTAGTTTGTCACCCTCATACCCAAGTTCGTCTTTTCCAATGGATTTAAATTCCTTTAGCAACTGTCTGTCTGTCGCCATTACGTATGTTTTGTCTTTCCTTTTTCTCTAGAACTATGTCCTTAACTGACCCACAATAAGGGATTTTCCCTACGAAAATAGTTTGACCTAAAATAACCTTATCTGCAGCGAGATGGACAGGTCGAATCAGCCGCAATTAATTGACCAGACAGAAATTCCAGTAACAGTGGGATACTGCTAACGAGACGTGATTAATTGCTGTCTAAAATACAGTACTGCCCAAATAATTGGTTCTTGTCTCACGAGACTATTTAGGTAGTACCACTTTAACGCTTATAATAATTTCACACAGAAGGTATAAATCTCAAATTCTACAAACCACTTTTAACGTAAACAATTTGCATGCAAGTATACAAAATAGCAGACAAGGTTTGATTCACTCGATTCCTACTTAATAATAATAACAAATATATGCCTTTGTTCAAAATACGCTCAGATACTTCAATCACAATGAAAATTTCAAATCCCAAGACGAAGCCCCCACTTTGTAACGTGGGCGCTGCGGGTTATCAAAGTGTTATTAGTACAATATTGCACAAGGCCTGGTCAGAGGTATTGTGCAACTTGGAAAACAACACTTGAAGACCGCCTCCCACTAATTGTCGTTATCTAGAAGATGATCGCTACGGTGTAATATGCCCGGTCAGTGAATATAGTAATCTGAGATGGTACTTTGAACAAGACAATACACGAGCCCCCGTAAAGATAAAATATGAATTTAATTGAAAATACAATTAAGAAAAGAATGACACATTGAATTACAATTTCTCTCTTTCTGAATACACTTAGTTCAGAAAAATACAAATACTGAAGCTTTAAAATAATGGATACATTCAAAAAATCCAAACACTAATGAAAATAAATGAAGTTAACCGTTAATACTGAGAGTAAATTTCATCAAGGAATCGAATGTTCATTTAACATTGGACTGTTGAGTGATTCAACATGACCTTTTCCGTCGACTGGTTTTTCTTTCCTTTCCCTGCGTGCGTCCGTCTCCAGCTTGCCCTTTAATTGAACGGGAATTCCACACTCTGACTTCTCGCTGATTCTTACTCTTGCCAAAATAAACTATTGCCTTTGACTTCTCGCTGATTCTTACTCTTGCCAAAGTAAACTATTTTTCCTTGCAAAAGAAAAGGGTAAAACGCCCTAAGTATCTCGTTACTTTCAGAGTTGCGATTGTTCGTCCGTCTTCATGATCGAACAATCAGATCTTACTATCAGTGTTATCATTTCTACGGCTAACAAATTCTATACATGGTTTCAGATCAATAGAGCTATACTGCTAATTATCGACATCATAATTCGGGAAAGTCATATATTCCCGTAAATCATTACGTAAAGTGAGGCAATATAACATAACACACAATCCATATTTACTAATATGATAAATTCAAATTAATGTAACCTTTCCAATCATAAATGTACACGGTGGGTTTTCTACACCACCCATTTACCTATGTAAGTATATAAGGTAAAATGCTAATTCAGAATTCAAAATACATTATTAAATCACTGTAAAACCGACTATCCATACAAAATATGAACACGTCATGCATCTGTAACAAAGCAACATATCAAAGTACGTTATTAAATCAATGTAATACTGAACTAGTTGTAGCGTAGTATCGATACATTATGCATCTAAGACAAAGATAAACAGCATATACATTACATCATAATAAAGGTGAATTTGAGTTAAATACCTTTGTGTTTTTGGCGTCTTACAATTGTTCCACATTCAGTTTAACTGGAACCCAATTTTACGAAGTCGTTCTTGCAACGAACCCTCGGAGTCCTAGTGGCAGTTCTCTCTTGCAGAGAAATTTTTTAGACTGACTAACCTCGTTTGATACATAGTATATATTCCCCGATTCTGGAGTCTGACACCCCCCCCCCCCTTTTCCCATGCATTCGCCCAATCGGAATAAATGCTATTCTTACTGACCTTATGGAAACCGTCTCTCAAGATGCCAAAAATGCCACTTAGGATCGAAATATCCCTTATCATTTGTCTCAATCATTTTTGAAAGCTCTACGTGAGTAATCCCATAATTTTACGTGTCAAACACTCAGTCCGTTTTCACTTTAATTATTGTACCAAGCCTGATCAAGTCAAACTAACATTCTTTCCGTTCCAAACTCTGCCCCAAGACAGTTGATTGTCGGCTAGCCTACAAATTAATTACTGGATGTCACCGACGAAAAATTTGGCACTTGACATTACCCCTTTCTAAGAGAAAAATCGGTATTTTTTTTTTCCTCTCCCAAATTTTTCGGTGAACTATACTGCTCCCATTACATGTCCTTAGGTGACCTATTCACTTCAGCCATTCCTAACCGACTTAAACAATCCGCTCCTACATTATCCCTACCTTTAATGTATCGCACTAGAATCTGATACTGTTGTAGAAACAGTGACCATCTCATTAATCTACCGTTAGTTAATTTCGCCTGGGCCAAATAAGCCAGTGGTTGATGATCTGTTTCTAAAGTAAACTTCCTACCATACAGATACCGTTGGAACTTAGTTATTCCAAATATAATTGCCAAACATTCTTTCTCCGACACTGAATAGTTGATTTCCGCCTTTGACAGTTTCCTACTTCCATACGCAACTGGGAATAAGCTTTGCTCGTGTTCTTGCAGTAACACTGCCCCTAAACCTCTATCACAAGCATTTGTCCTCAAAACAAAATCCCGTGTCACGTCAGGTAACTTAACTATGGCGTCTGACGTCAGTCTGTCTTTTAGCGTCTGAAATGCGCGTTCACATGCGTCTGTCCATACTACTTTGGTCGGCGCTTTTTTCCGAGTCAAGTCAGTCAATGGACTTGCAATAGCACTAAAATTTGCCACATATCTCCTATAATATCCTGCCAAACATAGAAAAGATCTAACTTCAGTCTTAGTAGTTGGTCGTAATGCGTCCCTAAGTTGTTCGACCTTTGAACTCTCTGGTTTTAACGTGTCCTCGCTGAGGGTATGTCCTAGGTAGTCTAATTGTCTGAACCCTATATGGCACTTCGATGGTAGTGCGGTCAGTCCGGTTTGTCGTAGTCGTTCTAAGACGTTTTTCAGCAAAAGTATGTGTTCTTCCCATGTAGCTGTAGCTAACAGAAGATCGTCTATGAAGTTGGAAACCCCCATCCCCCGCAATGGTTCAAGGAATTTCCGCATCATACGGGTGAAGACACTGGGCGCATTCTGCACCCCGAATGGCATGACCACCCACTGGTAAGTCCCATCAGGAGTTGCAAAGGCGAGTTTTGCTCTGTCTTCACTACGGTCTGGAATTGGCCAGTATCCTTTGGACAGATCGATCTTAGAAAAATATTTAGCTTGGGTTACTCCTGCGAAAATAGAATTAGGGTCAGGTAAAAGTTCTACCTGGAATTCTGCATGCGGTTTAACTTTCGGTAGTCGACACAAAATCTGTGTGCCCCATCCTTCTTCTGGACCAGTACAACAGGAGAGCTATACGCCGACTCGCTTGGTTCGATAATACCCAAGTCTAACATAGTTTCAACTTCCTTACGGACCGCTTCTAACTTCGCGTACGGCAACGGATATGGTCTTAACTTTACTGGGTTATCGTTCAGCAGTTTCAAAGAGAACTCCTTCAGCTCTGTCTTCCCCGGTCTCTCTGTTAAGACGCTCGAATATTCTTGAAGTACCGACTCCACCTCTTTACGTTGGTCTGACGTTAACGTAACGTCAAGTGTGACGTCGACGTAGGTTTCCTCCCTCGTCAACGGACAACTAGGGAGTACTTCCGCCCCCCCCTGCGTTGTCGTCGGATTCTTCCGTCACGACGGTACCCACCACGAACTCCGTGGGTGGTTCTCGCACACGGTACCGCTTCAAAAGATTAACGTGAAACAACTTATCCTTATCCCCTACTCGGATACGGTAGTTTTGTCCACCTTTCTTCTCTGTTACAACAAATGGCCCCCTCCATGAGACTTTCAGCTTGTTGTGCTCCAATGGCAACAACAACAACACCTTGTCACCCACCTCAAAGTGACGTTCCTTCGCCTTTTTGTTGTAATACTTGGCTTGACGTCCCCTTGCGTCGCAGAGATTTTCTTGAGCCAATTTACAAACTTCTTCCAGTTTGTTACGCAAGTCGACAACATATTGGTATGTCGTACGCACTTCTTCGGATGCTTGCTCATCCGTCCATAACTGTTTCAAGACAGCCATGGGTCCCCTTACCGTCCGCCCATAAACTAATTCAAAAGGTGAAAAACCCAAACTTGCCTGCGGTACTTCACGATACGCGAACAGTATCGCCGGAAGGTATCGATCCCAATCCCTAGGTCGACCTTCACATTGCTTCTTTAAAGCCTGTTTCAATGTCCCATTGAAACGTTCTACCAACCCATTACACTGCGGGTGGTACGGGGTAGTCGTCAGGTGTCTAATGGAGAGTAATCTATTTACCTCTTCCATCACCTGGCTCACGAACTGTGTCCCTTGGTCGGTCAGTATCTCGTCTGGAACTCCGACTCTCGACCACACCCCTAACAAGGCCTCAGCCACCGTGACTGAGTCAATGTTCTTCAAGGCCACTGCCTCCGGGTACCGGGTAGCGTAATCTACGACCGATTTCCACTTTCCGCCGCCGGCTTAATCGGACCTACTAAATCCATCGCCACTCTCGAGAAAGGTTCATCTATTAGTGGGGTGGTTCCTAGTGGCACTGGGCGATGGGAGGTTTTCGGTGCCACTCGCTGACACTTGTCACATGACAAACAAAACCTCCTCACATCCCCATGCACACCTGGCCAATAAAACTCCCTCACCAACCTATCTCTGGTCTTCGCCACGCCCATCTGGCTTCCGAGAAGACCCTCATGTGCTAACCTAAGCACTTCGTCGCGCTTCCCTACGGGTACCACAACTTGTTTAAACGTATCGACCCCTTTCTTGGCGTACCGATACAAAATACCGCGCTTTGTCGCGAACTTAACCTCGCCGTCTGGCAATTTCCGTACGGACCCGTCCGTCGCGTACCTAAGTACCATGTCAAGAGACACATCTTCCTTTTGAAGCTTCTCTAACTCACCAGGTACCAAAATGTCTATGGGCGAAGTCACGGATCTTAGCGGCTTCGACCCTGACCTTCGCTTCATAGCCCTCGTCTCTACTGACCCGACATGTATAGGGTTACACGTCATAGGGTTAGGTTGGGGCAACACATACCTACACCCTAATATTACGTCATGAGACAGTCCCAACAAACACGCTGCTTGAATTCGCCCTTTTACATATGGCGAATCAAGGTCTATGCTAACGACCGGAAGCGAATCCTTCGTCCTGTTAGCAAACTGTACTTTCACCGTCTCACCTGTATAATCTCAAGGTTTGACGTACCTACGATCTACCAAGGCCGGGTAGCTACAGCTCGTGTCATACAGCACCGTGGCTTCCTCACCATTTACCGTAGCTCTCGCTACATTCGTAGACTCCACTGTTTTCCCTTTCTTAACAGTATTCGGAGTTACCGAATTAACCGTTGTCGGACGATACTTTCTACAGTCCTTGACAACATGGCCTGGTTTATTACAGCCATAACATACTGGCTCACCTCTTCTACCCGAGGTATCCCTATCTACCCCTTGAGTCTTTCCCGACCCACGGAAATGTACTTGGCTGGGATTCCCGGCCCCTGGCCTCCCACCATTTTGACCATTTTGTCTATGGGGTGCTACCTCAGTGGTCTTTCTAAACTCACTGATTCCAAGTCGGTCCCTACCGTTCCAAGTAGTTGGACGCGCATGCGCGCTCTCATAGCGCTCGGCCATTATGCTTATATCATCCAAAGTTGAGAATTCGCGCTCCGCCAAAAACACAATTAAATCTTTTCTGTAGGTACTTAACACGTGTTTTTTTAAAATCTCTTCGCGAATACCTTCGTACGTTAACGCGGTGCCAGACATTTTTATCCATTTATCAAAAATCACGCGCACTCGACTGTGAAATTGCGCGTGTGTTTCGGTAGCCCTTTTTGACGATTCCCTAACAAGTTTCCGGAACGTTTCCGCTGACAACTCATAGTGGCGAAGTAAAGCTTTCTTCAGAGTGTCATAATCGTCTCCGTTTCCGCTGACAACTCATAGTGGCGAAGTAAAGCTTTCTTCAGAGTGTCATAATCGTCTATCTCGGCTGGGGTCATGTTGTGGTACACATCTTTTGCCGCCCCCTGTAAAAAGGCTGAAATATTGATGGCCCACTGGTCCTCAGGTATTTGATGAACCAGAGCCAACTTTTCAAACTGCGTCAAAAAGTTGTCAATTATTTATTCTTGTTATTAAACATCGGCATGGTTAACTGTATGGGTCGTCTGTCTTCCACGCGACTACTCGGGGTGTCCGGACGTACGTTCGATTCTTCACCCCTCCTGAACTCGGCTTCGAGCCTTAGTCTCTCCATGGCTAGCATATGATCCCTTTCTCTTACCTTTTCTTCTGCTTGTAGTCGCGCGAGTTCCACTTCTCTCTCCTTCTCTCTAGTTTTATCTTCCGCCTGAAGTCGGGCTAATTGTTCTCGTTCTCTAGCTTTTTCTTCCTTGTGTTCTTTCAAACTTCTTTCCATAAATTCAGTTAGTTTGTCACCCTCATACCCAAGTTCGTCTTTTCCAATGGATTTAAATTCCTTTAGCAACTGTCTGTCTGTCGCCATTACGTATGTTTTGTCTTTCCTTTTTCTCTAGAACTATGTCCTTAACTGACCCACAATAAGGGATTTTCCCTACGAAAATAGTTTGACCTAAAATAACCTTATCTGCAGCGAGATGGACAGGTCGAATCAGCCGCAATTAATTGACCAGACAGAAATTCCAGTAACAGTGGGATACTGCTAACGAGACGTGATTAATTGCTGTCTAAAATACAGTACTGCCCAAATAATTGGTTCTTGTCTCACGAGACTATTTAGGTAGTACCACTTTAACGCTTATAATAATTTCACACAGAAGGTATAAATCTCAAATTCTACAAACCACTTTTAACGTAAACAATTTGCATGCAAGTATACAAAATAGCAGACAAGGTTTGATTCACTCGATTCCTACTTAATAATAATAACAAATATATGCCTTTGTTCAAAATACGCTCAGATACTTCAATCACAATGAAAATTTCAAATCCCAAGACGAAGCCCCCACTTTGTAACGTGGGCGCTGCGGGTTATCAAAGTGTTATTAGTACAATATTGCACAAGGCCTGGTCAGAGGTATTGTGCAACTTGGAAAACAACACTTGAAGACCGCCTCCCACTAATTGTCGTTATCTAGAAGATGATCGCTACGGTGTAATATGCCCGGTCAGTGAATATAGTAATCTGAGATGGTACTTTGAACAAGACAATACACGAGCCCCCGTAAAGATAAAATATGAATTTAATTGAAAATACAATTAAGAAAAGAATGACACATTGAATTACAATTTCTCTCTTTCTGAATACACTTAGTTCAGAAAAATACAAATACTGAAGCTTTAAAATAATGGATACATTCAAAAAATCCAAACACTAATGAAAATAAATGAAGTTAACCGTTAATACTGAGAGTAAATTTCATCAAGGAATCGAATGTTCATTTAACATTGGACTGTTGAGTGATTCAACATGACCTTTTCCGTCGACTGGTTTTTCTTTCCTTTCCCTGCGTGCGTCCGTCTCCAGCTTGCCCTTTAATTGAACGGGAATTCCACACTCTGACTTCTCGCTGATTCTTACTCTTGCCAAAATAAACTATTGCCTTTGACTTCTCGCTGATTCTTACTCTTGCCAAAGTAAACTATTTTTCCTTGCAAAAGAAAAGGGTAAAACGCCCTAAGTATCTCGTTACTTTCAGAGTTGCGATTGTTCGTCCGTCTTCATGATCGAACAATCAGATCTTACTATCAGTGTTATCATTTCTACGGCTAACAAATTCTATACATGGTTTCAGATCAATAGAGCTATACTGCTAATTATCGACATCATAATTCGGGAAAGTCATATATTCCCGTAAATCATTACGTAAAGTGAGGCAATATAACATAACACACAATCCATATTTACTAATATGATAAATTCAAATTAATGTAACCTTTCCAATCATAAATGTACACGGTGGGTTTTCTACACCACCCATTTACCTATGTAAGTATATAAGGTAAAATGCTAATTCAGAATTCAAAATACATTATTAAATCACTGTAAAACCGACTATCCATACAAAATATGAACACGTCATGCATCTGTAACAAAGCAACATATCAAAGTACGTTATTAAATCAATGTAATACTGAACTAGTTGTAGCGTAGTATCGATACATTATGCATCTAAGACAAAGATAAACAGCATATACATTACATCATAATAAAGGTGAATTTGAGTTAAATACCTTTGTGTTTTTGGCGTCTTACAATTGTTCCACATTCAGTTTAACTGGAACCCAATTTTACGAAGTCGTTCTTGCAACGAACCCTCGGAGTCCTAGTGGCAGTTCTCTCTTGCAGAGAAATTTTTTAGACTGACTAACCTCGTTTGATACATAGTATATATTCCCCGATTCTGGAGTCTGACACCCCCCCCCCCTTTTCCCATGCATTCGCCCAATCGGAATAAATGCTATTCTTACTGACCTTATGGAAACCGTCTCTCAAGATGCCAAAAATGCCACTTAGGATCGAAATATCCCTTATCATTTGTCTCAATCATTTTTGAAAGCTCTACGTGAGTAATCCCATAATTTTACGTGTCAAACACTCAGTCCGTTTTCACTTTAATTATTGTACCAAGCCTGATCAAGTCAAACTAACATTCTTTCCGTTCCAAACTCTGCCCCAAGACAGTTGATTGTCGGCTAGCCTACAAATTAATTACTGGATGTCACCGACGAAAAATTTGGCACTTGACATTACCCCTTTCTAAGAGAAAAATCGGTATTTTTTTTTTCCTCTCCCAAATTTTTCGGTGAACTATACTGCTCCCATTACATGTCCTTAGGTGACCTATTCACTTCAGCCATTCCTAACCGACTTAAACAATCCGCTCCTACATTATCCCTACCTTTAATGTATCGCACTAGAATCTGATACTGTTGTAGAAACAGTGACCATCTCATTAATCTACCGTTAGTTAATTTCGCCTGGGCCAAATAAGCCAGTGGTTGATGATCTGTTTCTAAAGTAAACTTCCTACCATACAGATACCGTTGGAACTTAGTTATTCCAAATATAATTGCCAAACATTCTTTCTCCGACACTGAATAGTTGATTTCCGCCTTTGACAGTTTCCTACTTCCATACGCAACTGGGAATAAGCTTTGCTCGTGTTCTTGCAGTAACACTGCCCCTAAACCTCTATCACAAGCATTTGTCCTCAAAACAAAATCCCGTGTCACGTCAGGTAACTTAACTATGGCGTCTGACGTCAGTCTGTCTTTTAGCGTCTGAAATGCGCGTTCACATGCGTCTGTCCATACTACTTTGGTCGGCGCTTTTTTCCGAGTCAAGTCAGTCAATGGACTTGCAATAGCACTAAAATTTGCCACATATCTCCTATAATATCCTGCCAAACATAGAAAAGATCTAACTTCAGTCTTAGTAGTTGGTCGTAATGCGTCCCTAAGTTGTTCGACCTTTGAACTCTCTGGTTTTAACGTGTCCTCGCTGAGGGTATGTCCTAGGTAGTCTAATTGTCTGAACCCTATATGGCACTTCGATGGTAGTGCGGTCAGTCCGGTTTGTCGTAGTCGTTCTAAGACGTTTTTCAGCAAAAGTATGTGTTCTTCCCATGTAGCTGTAGCTAACAGAAGATCGTCCATGAAGTTGGAAACCTCCATCCCCCGCAATGGTTCAAGGAATTTCCGCATCATACGGGTGAAGTCACTGGGCGCATTCTGCACCCCGAATGGCATGACCACCCACTGGTAAGTCCCATCAGGAGTTGCAAAGGCGAGTTTTGCTCTGTCTTCACTACGGTCTGGAATTGGCCAGTATCCTTTGGACAGATCGATCTTAGAAAAATATTTAGCATGGGTTACTCCTGCGAAAATAGACTCAGGGTCAGGTAAAAGTTCTACCTGGAATTCTGCATGCGGTTTAACTTTCGGTAGTCGACACAAAATCTGTGTGCCCCATCCTTCTTCTGGACCAGTACAACAGGAGAGCTATACGCCGACTCGCTTGGTTCGATAATACCCAAGTCTAACATAGTTTCAACTTCCTTACGGACCGCTTCTAACTTCGCGTACGGCAACGGATATGGTCTTAACTTTACTGGGTTATCGTTCAGCAGTTTCAAAGAGAACTCCTCCAGCTCTGTCTTCCCCGGTCTCTCTGTTAAGACGCTCGAATATTCTTGAAGTACCGACTCCACCTCTTTACGTTGGTCTGACGTTAACGTAACGTCAAGTGTGACGTCGACGTAGGTTTCCTCCCTCGTCAACGGACAACTAGGGAGTACTTCCGCCCCCCCTGCGTTGTCGTCGGATTCTTCCGTCACGACGGTACCCACCACGAACTCCGTGGGTGGTTCTCGCACACGGTACCGCTTCAAAAGATTAACGTGAAACAACTTATCCTTATCCCCTACTCGGATACGGTAGTTTTGTCCACCTTTCTTCTCTGTTACAACAAATGGCCCCCTCCATGAGACTTGCAGCTTGTTGTGCTCCAATGGCAACAACAACAACACCTTGTCACCCACCTCAAAGTGACGTTCCTTCGCCTTTTTGTTGTAATACTTGGCTTGACGTCCCCTTGCGTCGCAGAGATTTTCTTGAGCCAATTTACAAACTTCTTCCAGTTTGTTACGCAAGTCGACAACATATTGGTATGTCGTACGCACTTCTTCGGATGCTTGCTCATCCTTCCATAACTGTTTCAAGACAGCCATGGGTCCCCTTACCGTCCGCCCATAAACTAATTCAAAAGGTGAAAAACCCAAACTTGCCTGCGGTACTTCACGATACGCGAACAGTATCGCCGGAAGGTATCGATCCCAATCCCTAGGTCGACCTTCACATTGCTTCTTTAAAGCCTGTTTCAATGTCCCATTGAAACGTTCTACCAACCCATTACACTGCGGGTGGTACGGGGTAGTCGTCAGGTGTCTAATGGAGAGTAATCTATTTACCTCTTCCATCACCTGGCTCACGAACTGTGTCCCTTGGTCGGTCAGTATCTCGTCTGGAACTCCGACTCTCGACCACACCCCTAACAAGGCCTCAGCCACCGTGACTGAGTCAATGTTCTTCAAGGCCACTGCCTCCGGGTACCGGGTAGCGTAATCTACGACCGATTTCCACTTTCCGCCGCCGGCTTAATCGGACCTACTAAATCCATCGCCACTCTCGAGAAAGGTTCATCTATTAGTGGTGTGGTTCCTAGTGGCACTGTGCGATGGGAGGTTTTCGGTGCCACTCGCTGACACTTGTCACATGACAAACAAAACCTCCTCACATCCCCATGCACACCTGGCCAATAAAACTCCCTCACCAACCTATCTCTGGTCTTCGCCACGCCCATGTGGCTTCCGAGAAGACCCTCATGTGCTAACCTAAGCACTTCGTCGCGCTTCCCTACGGGTACCACAACTTGTTTAAACGTATCGACCCCTTTCTTGGCGTACCGATACAAAATACCGCGCTTTGTCGCGAACTTAACCTCGCCGTCTGGCAATTCCGTACGGACCCGTCCGTCGCGTACCTAAGTACCTTGTCAAGAGACACATCTTCCTTTTGAAGCTTCTCTAACTCACCAGGTACCAAAATGTCTATGGGCGAAGTCACGGATCTTAGCGGCTTCGACCCTGACCTTCGCTTCATAGCCCTCGTCTCTACTGACCCGACATGTATAGGGTTACACGTCATAGGGTTAGGTTGGGGCAACACATACCTACACCCTAATATTACGTCATGAGACAGTCCCGACAAACACGCTGCTTGAATTCGCCCTTTTACATATGGCGAATCAAGGTCTATGCTAACGACCGGAAGCGAATCCTTCGTCCTGTTAGCAAACTGTACTTTCACCGTCTCACCTGTATAATCTCAAGGTTTGACGTACCTACGATCTACCAAGGCCGGGTAGCTACAGCTCGTGTCATACAGCACCGTGGCTTCCTCACCATTTACCGTAGCTCTCGCTACATTCGTAGACTCCACTGTTTTCCCTTTCTTAACAGTATTCGGAGTTACCGAATTAACCGTTGTCGGACGATACTTTCTACAGTCCTTGACAACATGGCCTGGTTTATTACAGCCATAACATACTGGCTCACCTCTTCTACCCGAGGTATCCCTATCTACCCCTTGAGTCTTTCCCGACCCACGGAAATGTACTTGGCTGGGATTCCCGGCCCCTGGCCTCCCACCATTTTGACCATTTCGTCTATGGGGTGCTACCTCAGTGGTCTTTCTAAACTCACTGATTCCAAGTCGGTCCCTACCGTTCCAAGTAGTTGGACGCGCATGCGCGCTCTCATAGCGCTCGGCCATTATGCTTATATCATCCAAAGTTGAGAATTCGCGCTCCGCCAAAAACACAATTAAATCTTTTCTGTAGGTACTTAACACGTGTTTTTTTAAAATCTCTTCGCGAATACCTTCGTACGTTAACGCGGTGCCAGACATTTTTATCCATTTATCGAAAATCACGCGCACTCGACTGTGAAATTGCGCGTGTGTTTCGGTAGCCCTTTTTGACGATTCCCTAACAAGTTTCCGGAACGTTTCCGCTGACAACTCATAGTGGCGAAGTAAAGCTTTCTTCAGAGTGTCATAATCGTCTCCGTTTCCGCTGACAACTCATAGTGGCGAAGTAAAGCTTTCTTCAGAGTGTCATAATCGTCTATCTCGGCTGGGGTCATGTTGTGGTACACATCTTTTGCCGCCCCCTGTAAAAAGGCTGAAATAT
This sequence comes from Unio delphinus, assembly GCA_029339505.1. Lineage (NCBI taxonomy): Eukaryota > Metazoa > Mollusca > Bivalvia > Unionida > Unionidae > Unio > Unio delphinus. The sequence goes on from JAQISU010000241.1 coordinate 1,222,608, forward strand.
TGATGGCCCACTGGTCCTCAGGTATTTGATGAACCAGAGCCAACTTTTCAAACTGCGTCAAAAAGTTGTCAATTATTTATTCTTGTCATTAAACATCGGCATGGTTAACTGTATGGGTCGTCTGTCTTCCACGCGACTACTCGGGGTGTCCGGACGTACGTTCGATTCTTCACCCCTCCTGAACTCGGCTTCGAGCCTTAGTCTCTCCATGGCTAGCATATGATCCCTTTCTCTTACCTTTTCTTCTGCTTGTAGTCGCGCGAGTTCCACTTCTCTCTCCTTCTCTCTAGTTTTATCTTCCGCCTGAAGTCGGGCTAATTGTTCTCGTTCTCTAGCTTTCTCTTCCTTGTGTTCTTTCAAACTTCGTTCCATAAATTCAGTTAGTTTGTCACCCTCATACCCAAGTTCGTCTTTTCCAATGGATTTAAATTCCTTTAGCAACTGTCTGTCTGTCGCCATTACGTATGTTTTGTCTTTCCTTTTTCTCTAGAACTATGTCCTTAACTGACCCACAATAAGGGATTTTCCCTACGAAAATAGTTTGACCTAAAATAACCTTATCTGCAGCGAGATGGACAGGTCGAATCAGCCGCAATTAATTGACCAGACAGAAATTCCAGTAACAGTGGGATACTGCTAACGAGACGTGATTAATTGCTGTCTAAAATACAGTACTGCCCAAATAATTGGTTCTTGTCTCACGAGACTATTTAGGTAGTACCACTTTAACGCTTATAATAATTTCACACAGAAGGTATAAATCTCAAATTCTACAAACCACTTTTAACGTAAACAATTTGCATGCAAGTATACAAAATAGCAGACAATGTTTGATTCACTCGATTCCTACTTAATAATAATAACAAATATATGCCTTTGTTCAAAATACGCTCAGATACTTCAATCACAATGAAAATTTCAAATCCCAAGACGAAGCCCCCACTTTGTAACGTGGGCGCTGCGGGTTATCAAAGTGTTATTAGTACAATATTGCACAAGGCCTGGTCAGAGGTATTGCGCAACTTGGAAAACAACACTTGAAGACCGCCTCCCACTAATTGTCGTTATCTAGAAGATGATCGCTACGGTGTAATATGCCCGGTCAGTGAATATAGTAATCTGAGATGGTACTTTGAACAAGACAATACACGAGCCCCCGTAAAGATAAAATATGAATTTAATTGAAAATACAATTAAGAAAAGAATGACACATTGAATTACAATTTCTCTCTTTCTGAATACACTTAGTTCAGAAAAATACAAATACTGAAGCTTTAAAATAATGGATACATTCAAAAAATCCAAACACTAATGAAAATAAATGAAGTTAACCGTTAATACTGAGAGTAAATTTCATCAAGGAATCGAATGTTCATTTAACATTGGACTGTTGAGTGATTCAACATGACCTTTTCCGTCGACTGGTTTTTCTTTCCTTTCCCTGCGTGCGTCCGTCTCCAGCTTGCCCTTTAATTGAACGGGAATTCCACACTCTGACTTCTCGCTGATTCTCACTCTTGCCAAAATAAACTATTGCCTTTGACTTCTCGCTGATTCTTACTCTTGCCAAAGTAAACTATTTTTCCTTGCAAAAGAAAAGGGTAAAACGCCCTAAGTATCTCGTTACTTTCAGAGTTGCGATTGTTCGTCCGTCTTCATGATCGAACAATCAGATCTTACTATCAGTGTTATCATTTCTACGGCTAACAAATTCTATACATGGTTTCAGATCAATAGAGCTATACTGCTAATTATCGACATCATAATTCGGGAAAGTCATATATTCCCGTAAATCATTACGTAAAGTGAGGCAATATAACATAACACACAATCCATATTTACTAATATGATAAATTCAAATTAATGTAACCTTTCCAATCATAAATGTACACGGTGGGTTTTCTACACCACCCATTTACCTACGTAAGTATATAAGGTAAAATGCTAATTCAGAATTCAAAATACATTATTAAATCACTGTAAAACCGACTATCCATACAAAATATGAACATGTCATGCATCTGTAACAAAGCAACATATCAAAGTACGTTATTAAATCAATGTAATACTGAACTAGTTGTAGCGTAGTATCGATACATTATGCATCTAAGACAAAGATAAACAGCATATACATTACATCATAATAAAGGTGAATTTGAGTTAAATACCTTTGTGTTTTTGGCGTCTTACAATCGTTCCACATTCAGTTTAACTGGAACCCAATTTTACGAAGTCGTTCTTGCAACGAACCCTCGGAGTCCTAGTGGCAGTTCTCCCTTGCAGAGAAATTTTTTAGACTGACTAACCTCGTTTGATACATAGTATATATTCCCCGATTCTGGAGTCTGACACCCCCCCCCCCCCTTTTCCCATGCATTCGCCCAATCGGAATAAATGCTATTCTTACTGACCTTATGGAGACCGTCTCTCAAGATGCCAAAAATGCCACTTAGGATCGAAATATCCCTTATCATTTGTCTCAATCATTTTTGAAAGCTCTACGTGAGTAATCCCATAATTTTACGTGTCAAACACTCAGTCCGTTTTCACTTTAATTATTGTACCAAGCCTGATCAAGTCAAACTAACATTCTTTCCGTTCCAAACTCTGCCCCAAGACAGTTGATTGTCGGCTAGCCTACGAATTAAATTACTGGATGTCACCGACGAAAAATTTGGCACTTGACAGATTGTATAACATACGCCACGAGTGTCATTAAACTAGGACAAACATTTCAAATGACGATAACAATGCTAACTTAAAACATTTGGATTGTACAATGTAGAATTTAGTGTAGTGTTTTATGGGAAGGTAGTGCTGACAATACAGTGTTCAGCAATCGGATTATACCAGGTTGTCAGGTTGCTCGCGGGTCATGAGCGTTATTCGTATAGTATTGTATAAGCTCCACTTGTCAAAGGGTAAGTGTTAAGTCCCACTTTGTCAGGGGTATTGTACAACATATAATAATAATAACTATAACCCACTCCCCTTTGATATTAGTTATCTAAGAGATGACCGCCCTCGATATAATGCCCTGTTCGAGTATGAGAATAGATATGGTAAACTGAGCGGGTATATTTAACAAACAACTCCGAGCACCCGTGAAGACAAATAAATAATTTGATCAATTACATACACAATTATGAAACTTCCTTTCATTAGGAATACACGCGGTTTAGAAATACAGCTTTCGCCGAATTACAATAAGATTTGAAATATATTTAAACAAATTAGCCGTTCTATTACTGATAGTTTTAAATCGTCATAGGATCAAGTGGTACAATAGAAGTTAATGACTTGCTCGATTTTCATAACCTGCTATTATCTATTCCGTCAATGTTCGATTCAATGTTGTTCGAAAAGACCATGTCTCGTCGAATCTCTAGATACTCTGCACTCGTGGATGTTTCCGCTTGATTCCGGACTTGTCCACTGTATCATGCGTTCACTTAAATTTCCATCTCTCAATTCTTTTTCCAAAGTTTACGTCGTTATTCCCGTAACTTCACGATCTTCCAAAAAGCTATTTTCTTCCTTTCAAAAGAAAATTAAAACAACTTAAGTCTCTCGTTAAAATGGTTACTGTTGAGATATTCCATTATTCCTGGTTCGAAAAATCAGATATTTATATCAGTGATAAAAACTTTACGGCTAGTAACTAACTACACATGTCCTCAAATGAATGTAGTTAAATAAATTGTTAATTCGTTTTGCCTTGTCCTAATACCTTAAAGTATTACACAGCGAGTCGTTGAATTATGGCTCTGCCTTAATTTCCACAGCACACAAATCGTATACACTGTCGCAAAATTATCTATGAAATCAAAACTCTGAATTCACATGTATTCTTGTAAACCATTAACTAATGTAGTACATTAAAATTCTTAGAACATAATCCTTATTCAAACAAGATGATTCAAGATTTAACGTAACAATTCCTATTCATAACTCAGCATAGTGTTTTTACGACATAAATTAACACTATGTCATTCTTAACTAAGAATTAAGGTCATAATATTCCAATTCATAATTCAAAAGCACATTATTATACAAATGTATCAAATGAATTCATGCAAGTACTTCCGATTCATAATACAAAACACATTATTATACAAACGTATCAAGTTAAATCAATTATACAAATGTATTAAACAAAATCATGCAGACCTGTAAACTAAGCAAACATCATATAAATTGCATAAACAATATACATGGAATTGTGACAGTACCTTTGTGTTTTTGGTGTGTCACTCAACCGTTGGTTTGGCGGTTTTCGACCACGCTTCCTTAACGAATGTATTTCTCTCAAATAACATCCGGAGTCTAATTCTATCTCTTGTCCTCTCACAGGAAAAATTCAGACTAACTTTTAATTTCACTAGGCCGTTATTATGTTCTACGCATTTTCGTGTGAAAACACAACCCTTATATAACTTGACCAATCACAATCAAATGGTAGATTTTAGTGATGTTTGATGCGAAGGTGTAAAGAAATGCTAGCATTACAGTGAGAAGCAATTTGAGTAAACTGTTTGTGAAAGATACCATCATATCATATGAAAAGATGATCTTTAAAAATCAAATGGAAGTAACATTTTCACATCAGCGATTGGTAGCTACCTGTATCGGTTGGAACAAAGTTGATTAAATAACGCATCATGGGTCAGACATTCTGAAAGATGATACCATAGGCAGGAAATGCATGCGCAAATGCAAGTAAATTTATTTTCTGTCTGATGCCGACGCTGATATCCCACTCCGATAATCAAAATCAATTGTCTTTTAGGCATACATAACTATATTTTAAAGCACCATGAACATAGTAGTTTGTGGACACACTAATAAACGGAAAACACTGAATGAGACTGAATGCAACGACGTTATATGGCAATCATCTGCCCAGCTTTTATGTTGAACAAAATTTTTATTGTGATGTTAACCAAACGGAAAGATGATCGTTATATATCCAGAGATATGCTAGATAAGTGGATTGAGGTACTATATAAATATATATCAATGAACCAATAATTTGTGTCTAATTGATGCCTGGGGAATCTTGGTGATGTTAAAAAAAAGAAGCTAAATTAACTATATAGCAGGCATTTGTAAATATTGTTATATCAATTGTCGTCTTCTATAGCAACGAAAACAAAACCCCAAACAAATGGAAACTGTCTTTACCGGAAGTCAATCACATTCTCAGCATGAAACTATTTTCTAGGCATATTGAACATGAATGAAAGAAATGCTTATTAGTCAAGACTACACCCACACACACACGTATGCACACACACACGGTGGATGTTCAATTTATAGAAGTTATGCATACATATGAACGATGTAGGATTTTATCATCGTGGATGTTCAATGTATACAATTTTACACACATATGAACGTTGTATGATTTAATTACCGTTATTCTTCGATGTAAAGAATTGTATACACATAGGAAGGATGTGTGATTTTATCACCGTGGAGGTTCAATGTTTATAATGTTTACACACATATGAAGGATGTGTGATTTTATCACCGTGGAGGTTCAATGTTTATAATGTTTACACACATATGAAGGATGTATGATTTTATCACCGTGGAGGTTCAATGTTTATAATGTTTACATACATATGAAGGATGTATGATTTTATCACCGTGTATGTTCAATGTTGATAATGTTTACATACATATGAAGGATGTATGATTTTATCACCGTGTATGTTCAATGTTGATAATGTTTACATACATATGAAGGATGTGTGATTTTATCACCGTGGAGGTTCAATGTATAGAATGTAGGCACACATATGAACTATGTATGATTTTATCATCGTGGAGGTTCAATGTATATAATTTATACAAACATAGGAACTACGTATGATTTTATCATTGTGGATGTTCATTGAATATAATTTTACACACGTATGGACGATGTATGATTGTATCACCAAGGTATAAAAATATATCATATTTATTAACAACTAAGAAGAATGTCCGATTCTATCACAGAGGGTGCTCAAATCACATTTTACATAAAAATGAATTGTGCATGTTCCATCCACAAGTAGTTTGTACGTGTTATTGATGTTCACACATATAGCGATATTGAATTATTGATTTTACCCCAATATTGATATTTAATGATTGATTTCACTCAGTGATATTCAAAAGATATGGATTTAAAATGGAACTGATGTATATCGTTCCGTCCAGTTGCCGAACCTAGTGTACTTCCGGTTTCACAATGCTTGTATAGTGGTCAAAGAGAGCCACCACGAACCACTCATCACTCAAAGTTTGCCAATGGATCCATCGAGGGCCAGCGTATTCCCTGAAGACTCTTTATCCCAAAGCATTTGTCCCGCACTGCAAGTAAATTAATACCACCCAACAAGCCAACGTGACTATCGAATACAGCGAACCTACCTCGCAGTATCACTCCCAACCACAAAACAGCTAAAATATTACAACTCGGCCGTTCAGTACACGACAATGTTAAAGACGAGTACAATGAATGATATGTTACGCACATGCATGTGTGTGTGATAAAAATTTTAAAACATTGTATAGTTTGTATTCAGTTATATTTTTTTTCTTTTATGCAGTTCAAGTTCAAGATTTTGTAGTAATTACGGTCATATCTGTTGCATATTGTTTTAATTGCAAGGTCAGAATGAAAACTTACTTGCTATTAAATAATTATGTCACCCTGGATAAATAATAATAATAATAATAATAATAATAATAATAATAATAATAATAATAATTATTATTATTATTATTATTATTATTATTATTATTATTATTATTATTATTATTATTATTATTAATGGTGAATTATTTTTATATAGAATTCGGCACCCAAAATAAATCATTGGCTCTTAATAATTCATCGACATATTCCCTCGCCAATGTAAATGCCACTTATAGAAAATGATAGAAAACGCCATTAAACCTACTACGCGTTGTGTGATTAAAATTATTTCGTGTGAATTATTTTTTTGCAAGGAATGAGTTCTTGCACACAGCACGCTATACGCCCGTTATCTGTGATCACCTTACCGAATAGATCATTAATGAGCAAAGTGTCATCGGTACATTCAAATCGATCATGTCTCCCTGTGACATGGTAATTTAGAACCTGTAAATTGCGATTAGCATATTTGGAAAGAAATTTAACTCCGAGACTTATTATTATATTATTACTCTCCTGCTATACTGCGTGGCTTTCTTTTCTCAATAGACAACAGTGTAAAGTCGCATATATTAATTTAGATGAGATACAACGAAATCAATAAGACAGGACAGGTTAATCGGTTTGTTTAAAATTAGAAAATGCATCCAACCGTAGTATACATGAATCGATGCATCTATCATAAAACGAAAGACGTAATGATACATCAATTCAGTTTTTTTAATGTTATCTCTTTGTCAAGTTCAACAAACCATTAACCACATACAGAACACTATATTGCTGAGAACGAGCTGAAATAGTGTTAAATTGTTTTTTAGGGCAGGCATGAGTTCAGTATTGACACTGTCAGATGTGTAAGAGTACCCATCCATAGAGCTGCATTAGATTGAATCTATATGTAACAGTAATATCATAGAATGCATAAAATGTATAATTGTTACACCTATATGGTCTTACACAATTTAACAGAAAAAAGCAAAGCCAGCAAGTTGTGTAAAATCAACAATTTTTTTTTACACAGAATACAAGCGCAACATTAAATATATTTACAGTATTGTGAATTAAATCCCAGAAAAAAATCCTAAATTTGCTATTACAAGTCCAAACGTGTAGAATGTTTCGAATAAATTCAAATAGTCTTCGATGTGCTGATGTACTAATAATCTTGACTATTGATGTACCAGAATGTCATTGAAAATGTTCTCAATAATCCCAAAGTTAGTGTTTAAGTCCAAACGTCAATTGGCACTTGTAATTCCAATAAATAGTTTGAATAAGTAATTCCTTAATTTATAAATGAGCACACCTATAAACTCTGATTATAGATTCCCAAAGACTAATATTTATTTGTAAAAAAACAGAAATTAAAACTTCATTTGCATCAATCTCTTTATATACGTCCACAATTGATCTTTTTGGTAATACAATTTTCTTAAAAACTAGTAGACAATTACAAAATATTGTCAACGAGTTCGTTTCCAGAACATACAAAACTCGGATAAAAATGTTACAACTTGAACTAAAATCCAAGTAAACATTTTTATAAAAACATGACAAAAGTCAAGTAGGCAACACATCTACCCTCAGTCACGCACAAAGGTCAAGTACACCTTATTGACTAAATGTACATAATACAGTCAAAAAAACAATCGAACACCAGACTCTTTAATACAAAGCTCTCCAGTATACGTCATAGGAAAATGAAAGTGTTTTATCCAGTTCATAAAGAGCGGTATCGGACAGTTATTAATAACAAGTTCCAGCGGTACGCAGGACTATTAAAGCCAGTTTTGTGACCGCAGACGTTTCGAAACGAAACCTGGCCGGCTGCGAAGCCTTAACTGGATCTGCAATTGTGCCTGGTCAGTTAATCATAGAGGTTGACATTGTACCTATTTTTAATCTGTAAAGCACATTTCTTGCTATGTATACTGATCCCAAAATATTATTTTCATCATGAATATATCTGTATGTATGGTAACATATTTCAAATTAGTACTTTAACAGAATGCGGGGCATTGTAACATCCGCTGATATCTGATTAAGCATAATAATTGGTAACAAAGACCATTCAAAATACACAATAAATGTTCAAACAGATCATTTGAAATATGTTTGCACACTTAAGAAGTACATGGTATATGTCCCACTCATGAAAATTTCCATTCATGTTTACAAGTTTTGGAGATCAGAATTTCACATTTAGTTCATGATATATGATTTATTGGTACCTATAGTCGATCTGTGTGGCCACATTTGACTTTATTCACTTGTCATATTCAAAATTATTAATTTCACTCATGAATAAGACTGCTTATAGTAATATATTTTAATTTACTACATTGTCTCTTGAATTTTCAGTATAATGGTAGGTACAAATATTTGCACCAATGATCAAACCTCGCCGTCCCAACATTGCCTTAAACTTTATGATACACAGTCGACCTGATTATTTATTTAACCTGTAAATGATTGAATATGCTTCTAGAAACCTCATATACTTTAGGATGAATTTATTACTTTAATACATTGCTTCCCCTTTCTGAGTGTCAGTCTGTAAAGTTTAATATTTTTCCCATGCTGTCAACCTGGATGTTTTTTTTTAAATCACTATATATAACACATTTTTTTTTCATTTACCTAAAGCTTACTGTTTTCTAGAATTAAGTGAAACATGTTATATCTTTTCAGGTATAGCCTGGTATCTGAAACAAAGTGTTACAGCTGAATCAGCTTAGAAGTTCTCTAGCAGTCTGCTGCTGATATCAAGGTTTCATAATGACATGTGCAGTGTACTGCCATAAGTGACCATGATTAGTTCATATCACCAGAGTAATATATAGCACCTCAAAGACATGGCTTAGGTCTTCCTGAGAGAGATTAGCTCCATTGCTCAGTAAGGTAGAGCCTGCCTAGAAACTGTCTTTTCCTATCCCATTGTCACATTTTGTAGTTATCGACACTGAAATGGAATGCAGTCTCGCTAAAAAAAAACATGGTAGTGGTCCCATAAGATGTTTAAATCTGAGTGCGCTTTTACTTATACAAACAACTGCCTAGATACTTGACATAATAAATGTGGAACATAGCACCTGTCGGTGCTTCTTTAGTGTGTACACCTATATGCACCTGGACAGACATATTTAGGTTTGCTGCCACAATCACAATGAGCTATGTTGCTTCACTAACCCTGGGGAAAATGTTATCCATTATACAGACCCAAACTACCATTTGTTTTTAAATTTGTTTTAAATATCATTCAGTGGTCAACTTTGCTGTCTAAAATTTGTCAAACTGAGTTTTAAAACTTGTGTGAAAATTTATTTTGCCTATAAAATTTAGTTTATAAATAAACATGTTTATTTAAATTTCCATTAAAATGTTAATTGCTCAATATTTTTAAATTTCAAACATATTTTCAGACAGGCCTTATCGGGTACTACAATTAGGTTTTGCTGCATTGAAAAATTATTCCTATAATTAAGGAAGATATAGCAAATTTAGTTTTGGTTTCTCAAGAGCACTTGGACCAAAATGTGCACCCTGTGGAACACCAGCACTACACACTGTCTTATTTGCCAGGAAATTAAAAAAGAATGTATATAGTTCAAATAGGTTTGGCATGCAAATATAAATGTTTTTCTAACATTTGCCAAAAAAAGTTGGGCCTGTCAGGAATCACTTCACAATTATTAGTATTTCCAGTTCAGTACCCCCGAATGTAGTTCTGGTCTATATTTTAAACATGTTTTCCTCTCTCATTTTGGTGGTGATAGAAGAGTCACATATATGCATATTTGGTAGTGATTAAGGTAATTGTTTTTTCCTGAGAATATGAGCTAAGATAATGGTTGTGTGAGTTTATTTCGGCGACAGTGCACAGTGAACGCTAATTCCTTGGTGATAATCTGGAAGTGAAATCTGTGTTCTGTTTACAAACTGCTGTGTTTACAGTGCAACCTCTCAAACAAATCCAGGGGAACCTTTGACAAGAACTAAACCGTGAAGTCATCTTTGAAGGTATCTTAGATTAACGTGATTTGTATTGATTGTCACACAGTGTAAAGGCCAGTACTGAGAAATAAATGCAGAGAACGTATAGTAAAATTATGTATGTCAAACGACCCATGTCCGATTCAAGGCCAGGTAAAGGTGGTTCTGAAATGGAAAAGGGCCGATTTGAAATTACGTTTGGTTGTGAAATGCCTTGCAACAGGAATACCTTATCACGTCTAACTGTAACATAATTCAAACACTATCTTGCTTTACTGAATTCGACGAAATTGATCTATCACAATACTTTCTTCACTTGAAATGTGATGGAATGTCAATGCTGTATTCATGCGTCATTTAGAAAGAAATATATATATATATGTATATAAAGTTCAGATTCTGTTAACAAAGTCACTCGAATGCAACTAGAAATCGGGAAGAAAACAAACCAATTGAGTTTCTCAGAGTATCATATATTCAGCTGTTTAATAAATGGATATACGTATACGATTTTAAAATTGTTAGCATGCAACATCCACATTGTGATATTTTTTATATCATGTGCCTAACTGGATCTGACAGCACGAGAACATACTTTTATATCATGTGCCTAATTTGATCTGAGAGCACATGAAAATATGTACATATCATGTGCCTAATTGGATCTGAGAGCACATGAAAATATGTACATATCATATGCCTCACTGGATTTGAGAGCATAAGAAAATAATTTATATAATGTGTCTACTTTAGGTCATGTGCCTAATTGGATCTGCAGGCGCAAGATTTTTTAATAACTTGAACAGTTTAAGGTTGAAAAATGCTACTGATAACGTTCTAACATTACAAAATACAACCATATATAGAAATTGAGCCTCAGAACTCTTGATGAATTCGTAAAAAGCTAAAATGCTTTTAAAATCAAGATTCCTTATATGAGATTCGTTTCTAAATATTTATTCTAGTTCAAAATATCTACGATTTTTGTTTTGGTATAGATTAACTGTTGCTAATATTTTAGTGAAGATATTTTAAATTTTCTTTTTGTCATTGTTGTAAATTACAATTAAACAAAGGTATATTCTCCCTGGAAGGCAGTGAAGACGAGCTTATCACCTTAGTGAAGAACCTGGATGAAACATCTTTCAGATTTGAAAAGGAATTAGGCGCTGAGAAGACAAAGCTGATGACAAATAGTGGCAAACAAATCTCATAAAATGATTAAAGTCAGAGGACAGGAACTGGAAATAGTGAGCCAGTTCAAATATATTGGTTCCATAATCACCGAAGAGGGTACAGAGCAGAAACTGTTTCACGAGCAGTACAAACAAAGTGCAGCTATGTCAAAGTTAAGACCAATCTGGAGAGACAAGAATATCTGTCTGAAAACTAGTCACCTCACTGTTTGTATTCATGTGAGGCCTGGATCCTGAAAGCAGAACGACAGCAAAGAATCCAGGCACTTGAATTAAATGCTACAGAACCATCCTCGGCATCTCTTACACGGACCATATTACAAATGAAGAAGTGCGTAATACCATTAGGCACAAAGTAGGCCATTACAAAGACCTCCTCACCACTGTCAAGAAGAGAAAGCTGAAATGGTATGGCCATGTTATTAGAGCCAACAGTCTATCCACAACAGTACTGTAGGGTAGTGTCCAAGGTGGTAGAAGGAGAGGTAGACAGAGAACAAAATGGAGTGACAACATCACAGAATGGACCAGGAAAAGTTTTGCAGAGACACAGGCATTGGCACATGATCGAGTCAAGTGGAGGGAACTGGTCAGAAGTTAAGGAGTACAGCGCCTTAACGACCACACTAGGTCAAAAGACATGATGATGATGATGATGATGATGATGATGATGATGATGATGATGATGATGATGATGACGACGATGACGACGACGACGATGATGATGACGATGATGATGATATTCCTTCTGATGTCATTAACCGCAGAATTGTAATTTTGGCTGAATCAACTATACTGGTATTATTTTTTACTAAAAATTATCAACAAAAAGCAAGTTTAATTAGGTTAGTTGCGGTCTTTTTATATCGTTAACATTGTCACAAGAACAACTCAGCAAGAAAGTAATTCTATCAACCGATTCATTGTATATATATCATCCAGTAATTATATCAACCGATTCATTGTATATATCATCCAGTAATTACATCAACCGATTCACTGTATACATCATCCAGTAATTACATCAACCGATTCATTGTATACATCATCCAGTAATGATATCAACCAATTTATTGTATACATCATCCAGTAATTATATCAACCGATTCCATTCATTCTCAGACACTATCAGTATTGCATTCGCATAAATGAGTAAGCACCTTCTAATACAAGTCTTGCTTGTCGGACAATTATTGAGAGAAGATAAGAAGGATTTTATCAATAAGGGTTTTTATATCCGTTCCCTATTGGAATCGCTATATTCAGTCTCTATTAAAATCGCTATATCCAGTCCCTATTAGAATCGCTATATCCAGTTTAGGTTGGAATCGCTATATCCAGGCTCTATTATAATCGCTATATCCAGTCCCTATTAGAATCGCTATATCCAGTCTCCATTATAATCCCTATATACAGTCCCTATAGTCCCTATTATAATCGCTATATCCAGTCCCTATTAGAATCGCTATATCCAGTTTAGGTTGGAATCTCTATATCCAGGCTCTATTAGAATCGCTATATCCAGTCCCTATTAGAATCGCTATATCCAGTCTCCATTATAATCCCTATATACAGTCCCTATAGTCCCTATTATAATCGCTATATCCAGGCCGTATTAGAATCGCTATTTACAGTCCCTATTAGAATCGCTATATCCAGTCCCTTTTAGAATCGCCATATCCAGTCCCTATTAGAATCGCTATATCCAGGCCCTATTAGAATCGTTATATCCAGGCCGTATTAGAATCGCTATATACAGTTCCTATTCGAATCGCTATATCCAGGCTCTATTATAATTGCTATATCCAGGCCGTATTAGAATCGCTATATCCAGTCCCTGTTAGAATCATTATATCCAGTCCCTATTAGAATCATTATATCCAGTCCCTATTAGAATCATTATATCCAGTCCCTATTAGAATCGTTATATCCAGTCCCTATTAGAATCATTATATCCAGTCCCTATTAGAATCGCTATATCCAGTCCCTATTAGAATCATTATATCCAGGCCGTATTAGAATCGCTATATCCAGTCCCTATTAGAATCATTATATCCAGTCCCTATTAGAATCGTTATATCCAGTCCCTATTAGAATCATTATATCCAGTCCCTATTAGAATCGCTATATCCAGTCCCTATTATAATCGTTATATATATATATATATATATATATATATATATATATATATATATATATATATATATATATATATATATATATATATATATATATGTGTGTGTGTGTGTGTGTGTGTGTGTGTTATATAATCCCTATTATAATCTCTAATGCAAATATCACCTTTGTACACTCCATAAATTATCACCTGATGGAAATGTTTTAATGAGATTGCCGTTCATGTAAATAAAGAATTTTATTGTTATGGCTTTGCGACAAGTCTATGCTCACGCATGTGCCGTTCCAAAAGGTACATTTAACAATATATATTATATATATAAACATTTTAGCGTATTGTTTAACATTTGTATCTGACAATCAGACAAAAAATACATTTTTGCGAGCATCATCTTTTATCTTGATTAGAGAGATTTAGCTTGATTTCATTTAGCTCTGCAATTAAATATCTGATATTCAAAGTTATATTGTTCAAGCCCTTATATTTAAACTGGCATAAAAACTTCAAACGGTGAATCGATTACAATAATAAAGTTTGTAATCCAGACTGAATCGCTAAAATCGCATGGCATAACATAACCATGCTAATTTTGGAATCAGTACAAGTAGCTACGCGGATTTTGAGTCGAAAACGTTCAACATCATCCCAAGACAGGTTAGCACGACTAGATAAACATTTTGTGATTACAAAAAGTGCTAAAGGATGAAAATAGATGAAGGCCACTTAAACTCAATACCTGTTCGACACTACAAGCACTTATAGGAATTAATATGCGTTCATTTCAAACAAAATCAGAAATGATGCCGATGGCTGAGATTATGTTCAAGTATTGTAGAATCAGCCAAATACACGAATGGAACGAATGGACAACAAAAGTATGGGGCATTAAACAGCTGGTTTCCGCAGTGTAGAATCTATGTTCTGGTTCTAATATCAAAATTAAGCTCATTCTCATTCTAAGAATGTTATAATTTATATCGTTCGTTATAATTGTTCTAAGAGAAACCGTTATAACAAAGCAAAGCAACATAAACACACTGGCAAGAGAACGTCGATACGAAAAGAGTTATTTTCTTCTTCAATAATAACAATAATACAATTCTCTCTCTCTCTCTCTCTCTCTCTCTCTCTCTCTCTCTCTCTCTCTCTCTCTCTCTCTCTCTCTCTCTCTCTCTGCGCATGGTAACCTTAAAAGTGACATGCAATATTAATACTCTCTGTGAACTTCTTTAAATCTGTGAGTAATTCCCTTGTGTGCTTTCCTTTCAATTTCATGTAATGCTCTCATCCAGCAAGCTTCCGTATGTAAGAATGATTTCAAGATTAATCGCTGGAATGATTCCAGGACTTCTTATTACCTGAGCGTACGGAGGTGTTCTTAGATTTCACCAGACGTGTAACATGAAATAGTTCACCAGATATGTTAGCTTGGCTAACTCTCCCTTGAGATTCGATTGTCTACCGCGTTTGTTCAAAGTCTGGGGATATAATGACCTTCTCCAGCATATCAAGTTTACCATTGCAAAATAAATTATACTTGTATTTTCACTGAAGCAAAAACATAGTATCGATTGAGAAAACAGCAATGTAAATGTCGTCTGCTAATGGGAAAAGCATTTTATCATAGTCGTAAAATTGAATTTTATTGGAAGAAAAAAAAATTATTAGAGCTGATTGAATTAATCCATACATTAAATAAAGTTTTGGGTTGTGAGAAATAAATTACTTTTTTCCTTTTCGACTGACGCAGAACTAGTTATCAAGCATTACAACGACCGTGAAATCTGATGTAAGGTCAGGGCTAGTGCATAACGGTTTACCATTTTCAGATATATCCATATAATGTGCGGCATAGACAAAAACGATGTAACTATTCTCATATAAATTCTATGACCAGTCTGACCAGAATCATCATAAGCACGCAGTGAATTTTTCTTACGTTCTCACGTAACATACAAAATAAACTCTTCAAGGGTATGATGTAGATGAATGACACGTACTTATCGTTTTTACTCTCTTATAAGACGAGCCTAACTGCAAGCAATAAAGATCCTAATCTATCGTAGCATAATATGCCTACAGATCAGGGCCTACCCCGTCATAATATGCCTACAGATCAGGGCCTACCCCGTCATAATGTGCAGACAGATCAGGGCCTACCCCGTCATAATGTGCAGACAGATCTTGGTTTTTACAGTTTGTTGTTGGACTCGTTTTATACACGAGTAGAAAAGAAACGGTACCTCGACGTCTGAAACTACAGCTTTTGGTTTCTCCTCCCATTTTAGTTCAATGAACGAGGGGGGAGGGGGGGGGGGGCTAGAGAAATAGCACGCCTAAAATGAATGTATCATTACAATTTGCTATTGGTATCAGTTCTGTTTGGGGTCAATTAGTGGCCATCCACAAAATCCATGTACATGTATGTACGTTAGAAGATAGTAATAACTTTTGTATTATTTTGGTCCCATGAAAATGATGACTAGTTGGAAGACTTCGCTATCTCCTGACCACGAGATATTATGCTGTGATTAACGTATAACATCTATTGGTTTCGCTGATCACGATATATCATGCTATGATTAAGGTATAACATCTCGTGGCTACGACCTAATCACAAGTTTGCTTTTACTAATGCCCTTAATGTGGTTAAGAATAGATACATGAATATATTTAAACCCGAATCAAGATAGCGGTAACACACAAGTTAGAATAAATAAATAAATAAGTCTCTTCCATGTTCTGCAAGCAAATCATTGCGAGAAAATCCCTTGAGACACCTTCTGCAGCAATATTGTTTCCATTGTTTGTTATGTTGACAGTCCACCAATCGCGAAAAATTCTTAATCCAAACGTAATGCCCATCTCGATTGTCGGTGCAAACACAAATCAAAACAGCCTCGCTTCCAGATATTACGTAATAAGTATATCAAGGGTAGATGTTTTCTTTGATATTATATCCAACGATGTTTACTGAGATTTCAATAAAGTTTTTTTGACTTGCAATGGGGAACATTATGCTAGGAAATGTTAGCAAGTCCAGGTAAGCTTTGTATTTTTCTCATATGACTCGGATCCTCATACACCGCAAGATAGTCACAACGCAGATAGCAACGACCGCGTGAAACGTGTTGTCATTATTATAGACACAGCTTAGGCTGCCTTGTTTTTGTGCGGTATCTCCAAATACGATCGACCATACAGTAAATTATATGTATCCGTGCTTTCCATACATCTTTATACGCCACGCGGAATCCAACCCGGTTCCTTCTGCCATGAAGCCATCCATTGTATTCTGCGGCTGATAAAAAAAAGATGTTGTTTATAACAATAATAAAGTCGATTGCCGTGACTTGTTTTAAAAACAATATGTCCCAGTCGCAGCGTCATAATTGTTTTCAAACACTAAGCTTATCTCAACAGAAAACGTCACTTGGTGCGCAGCAAACAGCCAGCAGAGCCATATGGAATCGCATCACATTTATTACTTCCAGTTCAGTACCCGAATGTGGTTCTAGTCGATTTGTAGAACATTTGTTCCTCTCTCATTTAGGTCGTGATAGAATAGTTAGATATATGCAGTTTGGATAGAGATTTAGAGGCAATTGTTTATTCTTGAGAATATGAGCTCAGGGTGTGTTTGTCCGTGTGTATTTCGGCGACAGTGCACAGTAAGTTATAAGGCATTGGTGATGATCCGAAAGTGAAATCTTTGTTATGTTTACATGTTGCTCTGTTTATAGTATAGTCTCTCAAAACAGGCCCGTCATCCTTTGACAAAAACGTCACCGTAAAGTCATCTTTGAAGGTGTTTTCCATTAACATTTGATTTTTATTGATTGTCACACAGTGGAAACGTCCGTACTGAGAAACAAATGTAGAGAATAGAAAGTAAAATTAAATGTGTTATATGTCCATACAAGATAGTGTTACAAATGAGATAAGATCGTCCAAGATGGTGATAATAGTTTCATCATAGCCAGAAAACGTACGATCTCGCCTAACAAGCCTGACAACTTTTGCATTATTTGTCTGTATGACGTTTGTTCAGAAAGGATAGGGGGTTTATGTAAAGAATGTACACAAAGATTACATTACAAAATATTTGTATCTAAATATTT
The DNA here is from genome assembly GCA_029339505.1 of Unio delphinus. Taxonomy (NCBI): domain Eukaryota; kingdom Metazoa; phylum Mollusca; class Bivalvia; order Unionida; family Unionidae; genus Unio; species Unio delphinus. The sequence goes on from JAQISU010000241.1 coordinate 1,240,746, forward strand.
TATATAATTTTAATAAGAGTGAAATGCTATATACAAATAAGTGAGCTTGGATAGTTATCAGCAAGAAATATGTTTCCTGCCAACCTTGTGTGAGGAGACTTCTGCGCCAAATATAAATATATGCGAAAACGAGAAATCAAAATGCTAACTGAATATAGCAAAGGTGGAAATCATACCAGGATGAAATTTGGTGAATGTATGAGCGGTGACGGTTCCTTTCTAAACGACTAAGCTCAAATGAGACTGCAGTAGGAAAGACAGCAGATGAGGAAAATAACATCGGGATTGCAGCCAACTAAAAAATAGTTCAGGAAATATTTTAAACAAACCAAGACAACAGCGAACACAATTCAACAATGCAGCAAGATGCTAAATCAACCAGAAACCGTAGCGGATCATAAAATAAACTAATTTATGGTTCCGTTTGAACTCCCCGAATACTTAGACGAGATGAAGCAGCGTTGTTTTTTTTTTTTTTTTTTTTTTTTTTTTTTTTTGGACGCGCTGTACGAAACTTTAATGGCGGCAAAACGTGATAAAAGCAAAGTCAGTACGAAGACAACGTTGTAACTAGCAAATAAGTCGACGCCACGTAGAATGTTATTTTCTGGCAAAATGTTATCCGATTTAGATGACAGGTTATCCTATAAGATATAATGGTACCAACTGTATAACCCCAAGTGGGCGGAGCTTAAGGTATAGGGAACATAATTCACAAATAATCAACAACACCATCTGTGATTGTTGCTTTATTTAAGAGTTGTACTTTTTGTTAGGCTTTAAAATAGTTAAGCCTATTTTCAACATGTGAGATTATGTTAATTCATTTCTAAATCATATTTTGTATATTTTATTATTTTTAAAACAATGTTGTACACATGGCTGAAATTGTGTCTGTTACGCCTAGATAACTCTTACCACAGGCTAGTTCCAGTAGAGTTATCTCTCTTAAATGCACTATAGTATCTGGTTGTGTCCTTGTCAAATTGACAATCTAACAATGTTCTCTATGACAGTGTGTGACATGCATGCTGATGTTGGATAGAAAGTATATTTATTTCACAAAACATTAGCATTGAGGAATATTCGAAACCAATTGGTACAGTGATACGATAAACGGCCCCGCAAAATCTTGGAAAAATATAACATAGGACTGAAAAATGACAAGATATTTACCAACCACAAGACAATAAAGCTGACTTATGTATGATGGCTCGAGGGTGTCAGAATGTATTAAATGATTAAAATTAGCGTAGAAAAATAGGTTAAGTAGTTCTCAAACAGATTACGTGAGTAATTCATCCAGACAGAATTAAACAAATTGTTTGCTCAGTATGGCGAGAACAATACCGAGCAGACATGGCAGCAACGGTAGGATAAAAGATAATATATCATCTTGAAATATCAGAGTTACGAGACCGCATAATAATAATAATAATAATAATAATAATAATAATAATAATAATAATAATAATAATAATAATAATAAAAATCATCATGATGTTCATCAAGTTCAGCTGCGGCATATTCAGTGCTTTCTTGTTGTCTCCGATTTTGAGAAGTCGCCAACTTGAGACAAAAAGCACGTTCAGTAAATTTCTTTTCGATACATCTTCAGTGAGTTTCTTTGCACGGCAAGTTCAGCGATTTTCTTTGTGGCAAGTTCATAAAGGCGATAACTCTGGTAGTTGCTGTTGTTATATGGTTTAACGCCACTTTTCAGCGCAATGTAGGTTATACATGGCGGCCAGTATTAATGGTGGCTGAAGAACCCGGGAAAAACCCCAGAAAGAACCACCGACCCACGAGAAGCTACTGGCAAGCTTTCTCAAATAGTCACGTTGGCCCAAACTCTGGTGGCTCTCAAATGAATCCGATAAAATCGATCTGCAACATTCTACACTTAGCTCCTTTCAACAAATTTGGTCTTTCCTCATGCATGGACGTCATTTCAATTTCTTTCGGAGGGCGGGGGTCACAACTTGACTGTCTTGGTTATTTGCCTATACAAGCTACAGCAATTTTACAGCACATGCCAATTCGGGGGGGGGGGGGGCAATTTCGAATTTGCATGTAAAGATTTACCTGAAACATGCTTTTTACAGATATTGCTGCTGAATTTAGATATTTCCTGGAATTAAGTTTATCAAAAAGCATTGCTAAATGAAAACATCGGATATATTTTTTATAAAAAAAATACAGTGTATGTAATAAGTTTGATAACGTAGTAATAAAATGAGTTATTTACTCATATGTTGTGGTACAGACTGTGTCTACATAAATCCTTATTAGTTTATGTTCTTGATTTAGTGTATGTATTATAACCCAGTCTACATTTGCATATAACCGTTCTTCTGGGATCTGAGGGAACTTGGCAAATAAAGTCAGATTTCACATTGGTTATACAAGGCATCTTTACTGAGCAGCTTTAATCAATGTTCTTCACTTCATAAGATTGGTTTAATGGCGTCCATTTTGGGCTTCTAATTTCTGTCTTGGGCTTTAACAAGTATGGGCTGCTTGGGTTACATGTTTAGCACCAAGGATATTCCAATGCCTTGATAATGTCCTCTACAGAAGCAACTTTTATATGGTGACATTTAATGATTTTTAACTTAATAAAGGAATACGTTAATAATTTTCGCATGATACAAATCACGAAAGAGACTGGCACAAATGAGACTGGGTTGATACAGAATTTACTGCGGTATTGCTATGCCTTACTATTGCATTCTGACCAAGCAAAACTGTTAACATTAGTGATGTGGAAGAAGTACAGAGATCGAAAATGTAAGCTATGTTTCTGGTTTTCTTCCTGTCCTTTTCTTCTTTTGAGGGAGAGACCTTTTCTTTGTATAAACGAACCTGACAATGAGCTTTAATTCAAAATCAGTTCGCACAGTTAATAACTATACCCAAAGCTGGTGCCAGATTCAACTGGCGGATATGTTTTCACATAGCAATCGATTCTTGTTTTGCCATCTGATTGGAACTATATTTGTCTCTAGGGAAGATATCAGGCAAATTAGAGAAATTATTTGGGGAGAATATAATTATATTCGTGTTTTCCAGCGCAGTCTTATCTGCATAATAAACAGCGTCATGCCAGTCAAGAAGGCGTGGTTTGCACTTGATCATGAACGCAGAATTTATTTTACATTTGGCTGAAATTATTAGATTCGACTGCCAGAAATTCTTATTAGACAGGTCATTGTATACGCATCGCGTCGTTAGCTTTTGATAAAAGAGTAATAACTTCAATGACGGATGAGATGAAAGAAATATATTCAAGCGATGCATGAATGATGAGATTATTCACAAGATACTAGAATTAGTAAAATTAATGAATACAATAATTGGTAAAAATAATGAATAAAAAAATCAGTAAAATTAATGAATAATTTGTTATGGAGAATTCAAAGTACTCTCCAGAATTATTAACAACACAACTTTTACAAATTCAATATTGAATAAATATTATTTGAAATTTGTGTAATTATTTTTTTGTTAATTATTTAAGTTTGACCACCACCCGAGTCAATAGCTATGTAGTTCATATGCACATAATTAAAAACTAGTACATAATCCATACATTAAAATGCGTGTACTCGTTTAAATCAGAGAATCTACATAGAATACAAAACCTAAAAACAAAACTAGGAAAGATTTGCTTCATTCTATCTCCTTCCAGTTCAAGAAGAAGAATAAGAAAGAAAACCTAGATAGAAAACTCTAGTCCTGATAAAAGCAGATCAGACCAGATAAGGCTTTAATAGATTTTGTAATTCCTGAAATATATGTACTTACTATGTTCCTGTCAATGTTTCATGGCTTCATACGTGTTTAATAGAAAACACCATTTGTGTCTGAAGGCTGGTTTTTCTCCTTATTGATTATGTGTTTACTAATTGATCGTAATGAAATGACAAAACTGAAAATTTTATATTCACACGAAAGCTTTTGAATAAAATCTTAGAAATGTCACTGAATATACTGTAAAATGAGTTCATATTATAGCCGTTACTGTGATACATGCATATTTCCAAAACGATTCCATATTTAAAATATTCTTATCGAATTATCATAAGATGATCTGCTCAACATTATTCATCAGGGTTAAAAATGTTAAAAACAAACGTACTCCTCAGAAATGTCTTTGGAATACATTTCAACAGATTTTGTTTGCAAAATTTAATACATCATATACTGAGCAATGTGTTTAGTTATTATTATTTTGGTACAAAGGCACGATGTTTAATCAAAAAGTGTAATTTTGGAAAGATGACCACCAAAGGTTTACTTTTCTTAAAAAATTAAAATCAATACAGGGAAAATATCAATTTAAATATGTGAAGTGCCAAATTTTCGGTCGATCTATTAATAAAACATTAGTTCTGGCCAGATAGCCATTAGTTAAATTTACGAGACATCGTGCCAGAGAGAGAGAGAGAGAGAGAGAGAGAGAGAGAGAGAGAGAGAGAGAGAGAGAGAGAGAGAGAGAGAGAGAGAGAGAGAGAGTTTGTATAGTAGAATGTGGCCGTTGTACTAATTAACCGTATTTGTTCAGAGCTGACTGACCGACAGCGACCTTGTCAAGTTTCATTTTATCACAAAAATGCTAGAATCGAGAGAAAACAGAGATTCTGTTACTTAAAACCAAAGCTTGTCATATTGACCATGACGTAAGCGACTTTTAGAGGAAAGCGGGGGAAAATACATTTGTTTCTGATTGGTCACGGTTAAATAAGGGGTGTGTTTTACACGAGAAATCTTTAGAACATAATATCGCACTAGATGAATTATAATTTAGTCTTTAAAAAGTTCTCTGCAAGAGAGACAGTGTAGAATTATTGTTTTTGTAAACACTCCGAATGTTATTTGAGAGAAATACATTCGTACGTTAAGAAGTAGACCAGGGGAAAAACCGACAAAACCACCGGTTGAGTGACGCACCAGACAAGGTATTGTCTCAATTCCACATTTATTGTGATGCAATTAATATAATGTCTGTTTCGTTTACAAATCTACATGATTTTGTTGATACATTTGTATGATTAGTTTCATTTGATACATTAATTTAAAAATGTGCTTTTGAATTATGAATTGGAATTCTTACCTTAATTCTTAGTTAAGAATGACGTAGTGTTAATTTATGTCGTAAAACACTATGTTGAGTTAGGGATAGGAAGTGTTACGTTAATTCTTGAATTTATCATATTGTTTGAATAATGATTGTGTTCGAAGAATTTAATATATTACTTTAATTAATGATTTACAAGAATACATGTGAATTCACCGAATTTTGATGTCCTAGATAATTTAGCGACAATGTATAATTCAACGTCTCGCTATGTAGTAAGTTAATGTATTAGGTCAAGGCAAAACGAATTAACAAATGGTTAAACTATATTCATTTGAGGACATGTGTAGTCAATTACTAGCCGTAAAATTGTTATCACTGATAGAAATGTCTGACTGTTCGAACCAGGAATAACGGACAGTCTCGACTATTATCAGTGTAACGAGAGACTTAGGTTGTTTCAATTTTCTTTTGGAAGGAAGAAAATAGCTTTTGGGAAGACGTGAAGACGGAAATAGAGACGCAGACGTTGGAAAAAGAGAATTGAGAAGTGTATACATTGATACGGTGGACAAGTCTGAGTTTAAGCGGAACATCCACGAGGGAAAAGTATCTCGAGAGACAGTATCTTCTAGAACAACATTGGATTGAACAGAGAACGTGGTTCGAGCAAGTTATGAAAATCGAACAAAAGCATTGACTTCGATTGTGACACTCGATCCTATGATGATTTTTAAATATCAGTAATAGAACGGCTAATTTATTGATTCTATTTCAAATCTATTTGTAATTCGGTGAAAGTTTATTTCTAAACCGCGTGTATTCCTAATGAAAGGAAATTTCATTGTGTATGTATTTGATTAAATTGTTTATTTATCTTTACGGGGGCTCGGAGTTGTTTTGTTCAATATACCCGCTCAGGTTACCATATACATTCTCTTACTCGAACCGGTAATTATACCGTGGGCGGTCATCTCTTAGATAACGAGTATCAGAGGGGAGTGGGTTATAGTGTTATTATTATATGTTGTGCAATACCCCTTGACAAAGAGGGACGTAATACTTACCCTTTGACAAGTTAGGCTTATACAATATTATACGAGTAACGCTCATGACCCGCGAGAATCCGACAAAATCTTAAGAAAATAGGTGTATTTGACGGCATTAAACCGTATATACTCTCTCATTAGATGAATCGAACTGCAAAACACAAAGTCTTTTGTCATAGCATAATGTTAATGCATATTGGAGTTTATGTCGCTTGTTATACTGATTACTCCTAACAAACTACAAAGACCCAGATCTACCAGTGCATACAGCGCCAGCAGATATGGATCTGTGCATTTTGCAGTTGGGCTGAACTTACTGGCGAGTATATACGGTAAGAGCTATTTTGCGAATTGTCTAAGTTATGGTAGCCATATTGTGATGATTCCTCACGAAGCCGATTATTTACAGACTTGGCATTTACATCCTATTTCGTGCAGAGTTCTGCAAATGCGCTAATTAATTATCATTGCGAGATACCGACTTTTAAGGTGAATAAAATAGCGTTTCAAATAAAATTAGATCTTAATGTTCACTGATATATCCCAAATCGTTTCATGCTTTCTTTTGTTTTGTAAGACAAGTTAGCTTTTCATTACTCTCATTCTTCAGCCATCATCCCGAAGAACCACACATGCACAATGCTCCAGTCAACACTTCGATAAATTGTACTTAAAGTCCTAGTATGCCATCATCTAATTAAACTGTACATACATCAAGTCCTAGTATGCCATCATCTAATTAAACTGTACATACATCAAGTCATAGTATGCCAACATCTAATTAAACTGTATATACATCAAGTCATAGTATGCCATCATCTAATTAAACTGTACATACATCAAGTCATAGTATGCCATCATCTAATTAAACTGTACATACATCAAGTCATAGTATGCCAACATCTAAATAAACTGTATATACATCAAGACGTCTTATAATAGAATTCCCGAAAAGAATATTTCAATCGTTATTGCTTTATAGGAAATCATGAATTATATAACAAAACAGTTTAAATAAGACTTCTTGCAATGTTACCATTTTGTTTCTTGAACTTTGGCGCCATTCCTGTTTTTGCACAATTTCACAATATTTCCAAGGATTAGACTATAGCTGCTGTTGGTATTTATTACATAATCCTGTAAACAATGGTTGCTCTGGTGTTCAACACAGTTGTTGAGTCTGCTTTTCATTATCTCACACCTAATCATAACATTTATGTGCCTTCACTAATGTCACCCTTTACATTCTTTTTTGCACTGACTTGAACTTTATAAAAAAGTCTAATTAACTTTGAATTTATGCATACTTATAGCAAAAGATATGTGGAAAAAAAGTAAAATAAACTAAGCCTGTAGTAAAAACAACACCGCATTCGTGGAAATTAACTTGGTTCGATATGGTATATGGATACGAGCTCATAACAATATCCAGCTTGTTCTTTCCGACGACCCTGAGCAAAACACGTATGCAGTTTTGTATATTCCTCAACTGGGTCATGGACTGATTCCATTTCTCCAAAAGAGGAACACGTCATGTTAGCAATGTCTGTTTTGTTTCCTGTCTATTCAAAGATGTAAAGTGGTGTGATATACACAAACTTTCTGATATAACACGATGATAATCTTAATTCAAATCAGAACCACCGTTGTCGACAAGAATTGTAAGGCTAAACATGTTTCCTGTGTTAACACCTGTCATTTACGTAAATTGCCAAATTCCCATGTAAGAAATTCCAGCGATCTATTTTGCAATATATTATTCCCTGATAGTCGTTATCAACTTTATTTGTCATAGTTCTTATATATATATATATATATATATATATATATATATATATATATATATATATATATATATATATATATATATATATATATATATATAAGAATTAAACTACCCATCATTTTCGTATCGAGACCAGTCTTCACCAAAAATACTCACCTTATCCTAGTTTTTGCACATGTTCGCCTGTGTGCAGTTCAGACCGGTCTACCTTAGATCTGAGGCCAAAATGTCTAAAATATGGACAAAAAAAATCGGATTCCGACCACTGGCAAAACGAGTCCCAAAAATTAGGTTTTTCCCTCGTTATTTTGTAGTGCATCTAAAGCGTCCAGATTATTTGGTATCATTGTAGAGTTACATCTGTCTACCTTTCTATAACACCAATCAATTGAGTGTATCAAACAATGACCATGACGCTACAGCGCTTGGCAGTAGGCTACTACCTCCTGCCCCGTAAACGCGGCGCCAGTGGTTAATGTGTTCATATTTTAGCAACAGCATAGGTGAATTTAATAACTGCCTCGCCTCGGGATATTAAAAAGAATAGTGCTATACGAGCTGACCATGAGCAGAGCCCATATATTTTACTCAGATATAAAATACAAGGCATCGGCTCTTGTTCTTTCCCTTTAACGAACACGGGTGAATATCTTATAGATGCGGTAACCTTTATTTTTAAACTCATATTTTAAACGAAGGGGTATAATATATTTTACATTTGATGGTTTTCATACGTTTGAATGTGGATTAATCTAGTATTACGAGTTAAACCATTTCATCTCTGACGATAGGTACCAGCCAATCGATTTCACGCCTTACATTCAATGTCAAGGTACTTAGTCTTATGTCTGACGAAATTTATTCGGAATAAAAGGTGTTAATTTGTAGGTCTGTAGTCAGAGAAAAACTCCGCAAGATAACTTATACAATCGTTTGATAAAACAAGGCATACATGCTTCATAGCTTGCGGTGTTTATTATTGAAAACTGCATCAAATATATTTTAAGCTTACTTTGACAGCATTTATAAGTACGAACACACTTGAATAGTGTAATTTATATATGCACGTCTTCCGTTTTTGCTATCGAAGACTATTGTTTACTTTTCTTCCACTAACGATAGAGTGGAAGCAAGAATTCTTTTATCCAATAATAAGTTCCCCACTTAAAAATAGTTGGTAAGATCAATTAAAGTATGCTAGGTATCCAAAGACCAATTAAGACATGCAAGAGTGTCGAAATATCAATTAAATCACGAAAAGGTGTCTAAATATTAATTAAATCACGGAAAAGTGTCTAAATAACAATTAAATCACGGAAAGGAGTCTGAATAACAATTGAACAATGAGAAAGTAGCCATAATTCAATTAAAGCCTGGATAAATATCCAAAGATCAATAAAAGAATGAAAAGTGTCCAAATATCAATTAAACATTGGCAGGTATCCAAAGATCAATTAAATAATGGAGAAGTATCCCAAGTTATTTTGGGGAGACAGGGTCTATTACATTCACTCAAATGCATACTCGAATTGATATGAGGAGGCCATGACAAAACACAGTTCTGAATACAAACGTAATGGAATATTTCGTATCCGGTTACAAATAGGGATACCGTGGCAGAATACAGATATGAATGAAACTAAATCAGTAATTCTTAACACACACACAATGACGTGAGATAGTATTTGTTTTGAATATTTGTAACGTCTCCTTCTTAGTAAGATTTAGCTACATTATCTAGGGAATTACCTCCCTCTATATTATGACCCGGTGTGAGTGAAAAGATAGAATATCAATCGATAACCGGGCAAGATTATTGGGAAGAAATAATGCAACACGATCACCCTTAGACGAGAAAAATGACAAATTCAATGAAACAAAGTCAGTGACGCTGGGTCGAACCCTGCCACTTAACTGATATCTTCTAAGGTCGCGAATATCACGCTCCGCTAAAGATACTAGATCAGGTCTTCCCAATTCGTACTGAGGAAATGTTCTTTTAAAATCTCCTTGCGTATGCCTTCGTAAGTGAGCGCAGTACCTGTCATTTTAATCTATCGAAAAGCGTGTGCACGCGAGGATGATATTGTGGGTGTGTCTCGGTTGTTCGTTTAGAAAACTCTGAAAAGCTTTCAATAACTTTCAGCCGACAGTTCGTAGTGCTTTAAAAGCGTTTTATTGAGAGCGTTGTAATCGTTTACTTTAGTATCGGTGTCATACTATGATAGACATCCTGGGCAGCTCCTTGCAAAAATGCAGATATATTAATTGCCCTCTGGTATTTGGGTTATGATGGATTAAAGCTGACTTTTCAAACTGAGTCAAACCGTTTTCGATTTTATCGTCTTTGCCGTTAAACATCGGCATTGTTATCTGGACAATACGTATTTCCTCTAGTATTTTGCTTATGGATCCGTAATGTTCATTAAGATCTTTGCCCCTCCTAGATTGCGCTTCGATCCTTAGACTCTCCATGGCTAACGCATGTTCTCTCTCCCTGGCTCTTTCTTCGGCCTGCAATCTGGCTAACTCGATTTCTCTTTCTCTTTTTCCTTAGCTTGTCTTCTCCTACGCTTGTCTAATTGTTTCTTTCGTCTCTGCTTGTCTAAATCTTTCTTTCTCCTTGGCTTTTCTAATTCTCTCTGTTTTTGGACACCTGCTGTTCTCTGTATGCCTTGAGATTCCGCTCTGCAAATTCCGCTAATTGGGTTCCTTCAAAATCTAATTCGTTTTTACTAATATACTTAAGTTCTTTCACCAACTGCCTATCAGTTGCTATTCTAGTCTACTCAACTGTATCACCAATCAAGTTACTTAGCTTTAGTATTTACTAACTCTTACTGCCTTCCAGGAAACAGCTTTCTTAAGAATACTTACCCGTATTATGGTCCAATATTAAACTAATTTGCATACAGCTAACAATAAAAAAGAGAATATTACGTGAAATTAAAATTGCGTACCTTCACGCTGTTATCGTTAGAATTTGTACATCCAGCACTAAACACTTTTTCTCAAAAGACAGACTCATGGTCTCTTTCGCGTTTAACGAGGAAACCACTATTCTTTTCTGGGCTGCATCGGAGCTAACTTTCTCTCTCATTTTTAATTCTCATTACTTCCAAATGTGTACGCCTAAATTTCACTCTGGCCAATCATAAGCAGTGGTTTGTACAACATTTTCCTAAGACAATCATTTGTTTCGTCATTCAGAATCTGAACTACGTTACATAACTTTAACTTTGAAAAATGACTATTTGACACGTATTCGGAAGTTCAGTTGTCTCTTTCTCAAACCCGTTTTACGATATCCGGTCAATTTCATTGAATCCGACACTGATCCCTTTGATGTTTTAACAATGATATTGAAGAAAGTAGGAATAAAGGTCAAAATGACCCTTCCCAAATAATCCCCTGGCCTAAATGTGATAAAATCTTAATGCTCAGTGCATTCAACTTTAAAGTTCACTACTTATTAAAATTCGACACTTCGCAGTATTCCTACTAGTGTGTGGATGTGTAACACATACACCAACGTGATATAATATTTTTCTTGAGTTTTCATATTAGTGTGATAATGTGCAACACACACACACACACAACCACGTGACATAGTAGTTGTCTTGAATATGTATGCTAGTATGTCGTTGTGTAAGACACACAGCCTCCAGTTTTAGTATTTATCTTGAATTTGCATACTAGTATGTTGATGTGTAACACACACAACCACGTGATATTATTTGTGAGTATGTATGCTAGTATGTCGTTGTGTAAGACACCCAGCCACCTGTTTTAGTATTTATCTTGAGTTTGAATTCTAGTATGTGGATGTGCAACACACACAACAACGTGATATTGTATTTGGCTTGATTATGCATAATAGTATATGGACGGGTAACACACAGCCACGTGATAAAATATTTGTCTTTAAAATGCATGTTAGAATGTAGTAACACACACAGCCATGTGAGAAAGTATTTGTCCCGAGTATTCTTATTAGTATGTGGATGTGTAACACCAACAACCATGTGATTTAGTATTTGTCTTTAATATATTTTGCGTATTTTACATCTCATAATATTCTTTAATATATCGCGTGTTCTTGGCCTAAGTTTTCAAACGTCACCCAAAGAGAAATTTAATCAGAGAAATATGTTGATTTAGAGGAGCAGCGGTTCAGTTTGAAAGGATGCTGGTAGGTCCAATGCCAATGTCTGGTAATTTTGATTGCACTAAGATTTTAGGTGGCATGTACCTTTCATCAACTATTCAATTCGTTGATTAAAGTGTCCTGTTTTTGGACTGTATCAATTTAATGTATTTGAAGATAACTGTATGTAAGTGTCAGATCTACATAGTTTTTATCTTGTTTCAGCTAATAATTAAACAGCACGTTGTGTCAAGATAAGAAATCTGCAGTGGTTGAACTAAAGGTATTTATATGAGACATTTGTAAACTAAATCTATACCTGGTAACCCCTGATGTATCACGTTTGCAAAATGATACTTAATAATTAGTTGTCTAGATCATGAATTTCAATAATGGTTGAAGAATTTTGATTGAAAGGCTAAGTTATAATGAATTTTAACATTGTCATTGAAATGCTAAGTTAGAACGAATTTTAACAACAATGCTTCTTACAAGCGTACACACAGTATTGTGTTCTGTATATAGGATTGGAACTGTTTACGTATGTACACTGTAATGTTTCTATTCAGTGGCTTTCAGTAATTACAATTTACGCAAATAAATGAATTTTTGGCTTCTAGCCGATATAACTTTCAAAGATTTTCAAACATAAACGTTTTATCGAGATACGCGTCGTTATGTGCAACGTGTAAGGCACGGAATTGTATAAACTCGTTACATATATATATATATATATATATATATATATATATATATATATATATATATATATATATATATATATATATATATATATATATATATATATATTTTTATATATAGTACGTACACGGTATTGGATATGTTTTTCAGCTGTCGAGTGAATGGAATGTTAAGTATCTGGAATGTCCCAGCTATAGAACAATCCAGTGTCTAGAGTGTCCATTGTCTAGAATGTCCAGAGTAGATGGTGTCCAGTAGTATCTGGAATGACCCATCTGTAGAGCTGTCCAGTGTCTGGAATGTCGAATGTCTGGAGTGTCCCAGTTGTAGAGCTGTCCAGTATATGGAGTGTCCAGTGTCTGGAATGTCCAGCGTCCAGAGTGTCAGGTGTTATCCAGTTATGCTGTCCAGTGTCTGGAATATCTAGTATCTGAAGTGTTCATTATTTTAAGTGTTCGGTGTTGTCCAGAGTCTCGTGTTCGGTGCATCCGGAAAGTGTAGAGCTGTCTGGGGTGTCCAGAGTGCCTAGAGGGACCCGAGCGTTCCAAGTTTCGGAGTGATCGAGGTCTACGTGGTGAAAGCTGTAAAGCCAACCACAGAAATTATTCGTAGTAACTGTAAAGCTGAACTTAAGCAGCCTTGGAGCTGAAATAAAGTATTCCTACGATGGAGTGTATCTCCTTGGATATAATCTTATAACCGCAGGATAGTGTTGAGGTTCGTAAAACCAATTGTATCTATAGTGACTGGAAAGATAAGTTATATATATCCTTTTTCGTTTGTATAATTTCACTTTGAGTGAATTCATTGTACTACATAATTAAAGTTTTACATTGTTTGCTAGCTGAGTAAACTATTCCATCTTTCCATTGTTTAGTCACCGTGAATCATTCACGCCTTGTGTTTGTCTTTTGTAGAGTAATTTGTTTGTATTTTTCTTTATTACATTTGTGATTTATTATGTTAATAATCCAATATTTGGATTTAATATCCACGCACGTATTCATAATTTAATCGCTCATTCAAGTCATTTAATAAGCATTGTATTTATATCAACATCAAACGTGTTCTTGTTACAGTGTACTTTGACTGGGGAAACAGTCCACACAAACCTGAATAAGAGATGGTACCAAACAGGAAACATTATTATTCGTTATATTTATTATCAGCATAATTTCACCACCAGTCAATATCTGGTTTTATCTGCTAGTAGTGACAGATGACAAGAGCAAAAATCGCATCATAAAGTATATTTGATGCCAGAGACTGTTAACAGTCTAACACCGATTTGTTATTAAATTCCCATGGTTAATTAATCCTGGCCCAGTTCTACGTTTTTAGATAAGGCACATATATTTAATGAATTAAAATTCATTATCTCCTACCCTGACTAAAACAATGACCGAGTCAGATGTAGATAATTGTGTGACTGTGCTTGGTACTGTACATATACTGAATTTGAGCAGTTGAAGGGGGTGAACAGAGTTTTTGCTGGAATCAGCGTTTATTAAAACTAAGGTCTCCTACGAAAACTGGAGAAAGGGTCAAATCGGGAAACCGCAGCCTCTAACCAACCGAGATTCACTCTATACTGGTTAGCTTTTTTATTTGTTACTTTCTTAGTCGTTAGTGGTTTTTTTATATAGCAAGAATGCGCGCGTATTCAGCCAACGAGATACCTATTGTACTCGGACACCTCCTCTGTTGCTATAATTTTCAGTCTCATACAAAACATTTATCAAGGCCTAAACGATATCGTGATCGGTGGTCGTGATAATGTATTGATATAAATTAGTGTGGGGTTAACTGTGTTCGCGAAAAAAAAAGTTTTTCAATTTAATTATATTCATATCACCGCTTCTCCAAGTCTGGTGAATATTTCGTAACGTATGCGTATCGATCCCATTCAATACAGCTAGAATATTATAGTCATCTCTGATCACTTTTGGTATTTGTGTATACCGCTGAGTAACATAAATAACGTCTGTGTTTTATGACTGCCTCTTGAAAATAGTCTTACCGGATTTGATTGTTTGTCTAGCATCACACCATCGAACACAACTAGATTATTAATAAACCCATAACATATATCGATGGGGCATCATCAATATCAGCAATAAATTCAGTAGCGTTATCGCTGTTTTCATTTAACAATTTCGCCTTTTTATCAAAATCTTTTATCACGTCGTAGCATCGTTGATCATCAACTGAGGTAGCTACTAAATACAACTTAATCCATTTGAGCCATCTCATTATCACATTAAGTAATAATTGTGTCTTTCCACATCCAGATGGACCGATTATTATCATTCTGATAGAATTTGGTAATACTGGATGATGTTTTACTGGTACTTGATGAAAAGACCCACTAACGACAAAAAATTAACAGAAAAAGCTAACCGGTAGAGAGTGAGCACGGTTGGTTAGATGTTTTGGTTTCACGTTTCTAACCCCTTTTTTTCTTTTCGTAGGAGGCCTAAGTTTTCATAAACGATGAATCCACCATTTCAACCCGATTGGAACATTTATGGTGGCATCCGTTAGGAGGAAATAAGGCCTCTGGTTTCGTTGTTGAGGCTGGAGAAGATTATATTCCAAACGTCAACAGTAGAAAAATATTTTTTGTAAAATTAAAGATATCATCATCATCATCATCATCATTCTCTTGACCTACTGTGGTCGTTGAGGCACTGTACTGCTGAACATCTGACCAGTTCCCTCCACTTGTCTCGATCATGTGCCGATGCCTGTGTCTTTTCGTGGTACATTCGGTGATGTTGACAGTCCACTTTTTGCTCTGTCTACCTCTCCTTTTGCCACCCTGACCGCTGCCCTGCAGTACTGTTGTGGATAGACTTTTGGCTCTAATGACATGGCCATACCATTTCAGCTTTCTCTTTTTGACGGTGGTGAGGAGGTCTTCATATTGGCCAACTTTGTGCCTGATGGTGATGTGGTCCATGTAAGAGCAGTGGCGTAGCTAGGGGGTGCAAGTTGAACAGGACGCCGTCTTGATGGTTGGGTGGGGGGCGCCGGAAAAAGAGGATTGAAGGATTCGGTGTATACTTTTACAAAGTGTGCTTTCAGAAGAAACAACTAAGTAAACAACGAAGTCCGTGCCAGGATGTCTGGATGATTGGGATTAACTCTGGTTCAGACTGAATCTGGGTCACGTCTACTTATCCAATCACCTCGAATCTGTCAGCTTTATCAGCAGTAGTGGTTGTAGAATGTAGAGGCCATTTACTAATGATTCAGTACTATGACACAGTATGGTGTGTGATGTGTATTGAAAGGCCAAAGTGCGCCCTCCTTTCCATAAAGTTCCATCTCACCAATGTCTCGTCTCCACACGATATCAGCATCTGGTATTGAAATGCATATAGTGCTATGGCTGATTTTCATTCAGTCTGGGAGTGATTGAATGATTCAGCTATGGCTGGCTTGAGACAGTAAATGAGACTGAACTACTTAGACTGGGGGGTTTACAGTAATAGTCTGTAATACTGTTAATTATGTTTATGTGATATCTACCTCGTTGTTGACAATGCTATGCTTGACTTGATCAAAAGAAAATATAAGCAATTTATTGTACAGTTTGTTCTGCAAAGCAAACAATAAGAAGTAAGAAACGGGTATGTTGTTGTTAAAATCTTTGTTGTGGTTGTTGCAGTTAATGTGTATTAGCCTTAAATTGCCTTTCTATGATGACTGTATTATTATCATGTTGTAATCAGTATTGACTACTGTTTTCCTATGTTTCAGTGACAATGGTGGCGTAAAATTTATACCTTGTCCCCAAGCACCAAATACTCTCCACTACGCCGTTGGGAGGGGGGCGACAAATATGATCCTTGCACCGGGCTCCGAACACCCTCGCTACTGTGTAAGAAATGCAAAGAAATGTTCATTTCAAATGCCTGGATTCTTCGTTATAATTCTGTTGTCAGGGTCCAGGCCTCACATGATCACAAAAACAAGGTGATGACTAGTGCTCTCAATAGTCTGATCTTAGTTTTCAAACATATATTCTTGTCTCTCCATATGGGTCATAGCTTTGACATAGCTGCCGTTGCTTGTGCTGATCGTGACAAAATTTCTGCTCTTGATCCCTTTTCTGTGATTTCGGAACCAAGATATTTGACTGGCCCACTGTTTCCAGTTACTGTTCTATGACTTTAATCTTGGCTGAGATTTGTTTGCCACTATTTGTCATCAGCCTATCATTATGTCAAAGCTTAAATATGTTTAATCCAGGTTCTTAACTAAGGTGACAAGGTCCTCTTCACTGCCTGCCAGTCCATCACTGTCGTCTGCAAAGCGGAGGTTGGTAATGTTACGCCCTCCAATGCTGACTGTCTCATAATGTTTTTCCAGGGCTTCGCTCATGATGCGCTATAAGTAGATGTTGAAAAGCGTGGGTGACAGGAGACAGCCTTGACGTACTTCTACTGATGTCTGGAACCAGTCCCCAACATAACCCTTAGCAATTACTGCACTACTGGTAGCCTGGCGTACACTTGCTTGATGGTATTAGTAAACTTTTTGACCTATGTTGTACATTTTTGTGGCCCACAATGCCTCATGCCACACTCTGTCAAAGGCTTTTTGGAAACTTATGAACACATGATAGATGGCGTATTGATGTTGCGAGTACTTTTCAAACAGAACCCTGAGATTGAATATTGTTTTGTTGTGCTTCTTCCACTTCGGAACCCTGCCTGTTCTTCAGCAAATAGTTATTCTGCTTGTGGTTTCAATCTGTTCAAAATGATCTTCAGCATCACCTTACTAGCACTGCTGATCAAACTGATAGTCATGTAATTTTGTCATAGCTGGAATTCGCCTTTTTGGGGGAGTGTTATTATCAGTGACTGGGTCCACTGTGTTGGCCACTCAGCAGTCTGCCAGATATTATTGGGGATTTTTGTCACTGATCCCCCCTCGCATTCTTCATAAGTTCTGCCAGGATGTTGTCTACTCCAACTGCCTTCCCATTCTTCAGTGCTCGTATTGCTGACTCCACATCTTCTTTGAGAATGAGGAAATCATCATCATTTGTGGAGATGGAAACTTCAAGCACCTCTAAGTCTCATGTGGACTGATGGATGTAGAGTTCGTTACAATTCTCAGTCCATCTTTCTGCAATGTCACTCGCTTCTGTATGGCATTTTCCATTTTCGTCTTGAATGGTACTCACTCTTGGTTGCTTCTGTCTAGCGAGGTATTTAGCAGCTATTGTCATGACTATGTTGAAAGTGTCTGTTATCACTTTAACATCAACATCCAACACAAGGAGTGGGGCGCATTTTCCTCCAATTGTGGCTTGGAATGACTTGCAGATGTCAGTGTTCTTCAGTTGTTCAGTTGTTGAATTTGAGCCTGATGTTCTTTGGCTAGTTAATTTCCTTCAGCCTCACTCGGAAGTTAATAATCGTGATCACTCCCAACATCATCACATGGGAACGTTCTTGTTTTTGCTCTATTGATACCAGATCGATCTGGTTAGGACGGATTCCATTTGATGCGTGCCATGTCCAACATCGTGAAGATTTATTTTGGCCCAGGGTGGTGTCAAAATACCAAGTTGTGATACCTTGCGAACTCGAGTATCCGTCTCCCTCTTTCATTGGTAAGCTCATTGCAAGAAGGTCTACAATGATCATAACAGTCTTTTAGATCATCTTTGGAGTTTTTTGTAACATTACTCTTTTTCTTCATCATTATGATTAGTACTGAGGGCATTGAGTTGGATAATTGTTATGTTAAAGAGAGATGCTTTCAGAAGAATGTAGATGATTCGGCTAGATATGGGACGATATTCAAGCACAAATTTCTAGTTGTTTTTGTTTCTTGTGTTCACAAGGAAGCCTACTATATTTATCGACATATCTTACTCTCCACTATGGTATATTATATGCCGATCTTCATTTTGGTGTTCTCCTAGGACTTTCAATTTTGACTTAACAGAGTCCCAGAATGTGCCATGTGTAGTATCCCAGCTCATGTGTCAACTCATATTCTTAAAATTTGCCCCAGAGTTCTAATATTCCATGTGGCGATGGCGATGCTGTCTCTTTCTCTGATTGTATGAAAAGCAGCAGTAGCACATTTGTCGCCTTGGTCCTGGTGGACAACGGCAGACGCTGTCCATGTTTACCAGGGCGACGACCTATCCGGTATGCTAACTTCAGATTTTTCCAGCATTATCAGTGTGTCTAGATCAAAAGTAGTCTGGCGAAGCTCATCGCTCTCCATACCATGGAGATGCCAGAAGGGTATGTAGTACATCGTACTGCCTTAGGGTATCCACTCCGGACTTTCTTCCATTTCCCGAGGAGATAAAACATCTGCCACTGCCTGTAAAGAAAGATATAAGTACACAAAACATGAGGTTTAGAACTTACACCAGCAATTTAAACAATCATCGAAGAGTGACCAATCCAAATAAAATATAACTCTTTGACGAGATTTGCCAGCAGGAGGGACATACAGTTGCATTATACGCATCAGTCTGTGAACCAGTTAAGGCACAGTTGGCTACCAAAGTTCATTTGGGGATGGGTATCCTTAGCAAGAAGGGGCGTTTGTTGTTACCAGGTCGACGATAAAAGTATTTGATGATTGGAAGATTGTGGTGAACACCGGCCGGCATGATGGTGACGACGAGAATGCAGTACTCAAGAATAACATCGAAAAAGAAGATACTTATATACACGATAATATTTAAGTTAGCAAACTATCAACAATGGCTTCATATTTATAGCACAGACGGCATATATGTCCCTTCAAAATATCAGATTGAAGTAGTTCTTTGCTACGATTGAGGAGGCGGGTGAGACGTCAACACCATTATTGAGACCATGACGTAACTAGTTTTGTTTGATTAATAATACGTCCCACGGTGGGCTGTAAATTACAAGCTGAACTGTATCGGTCGATATACATTGATTTTCTCAGTTAAGAGAATTCACGTTTTAATTACACAAATGAATTAATGGATTTTACGTTTAGTCTTAATTACATTACTTGCTAAATAGCGAGTCACTGGCATACACATTTTAAAAAAAATATGCATACATGATACTTATCGTTTAAGACAGATAAATCGATTATCATAATTCGTATCTGATTAATGCATGCAATTTCTTACAATACATTAATTCTGTTACGTACAAGCCACTAAATTCGAACACAGTCATAGCAAAGGAATATTGTTATGACGTTCTTCCACAGAAAGATTTGGCCTGTCGAATTTCGAAAGGAAATTACTTTAAACCTTGAATTATATATGGTAAACACGCCCTTCGTTTTTCTTAGACAATAAAGATCAACTTTATCTAACCACAAAATTGTTAATATTCTTATCGAAGGCAGGATTCTCTCTAGTCTGCCTTTAATAATAACTATTCTGGAAAATATAATTTTTGACACCTATTTCAGATGCCCCAAAATTCCGAAATGATGTCTCTGTCTTGTCTCTACTTTGTCATATATTTGACCCTATGTTAACATATCTTCGGATTGTTATCCTAGCGGGTTCTAATCAAAATCCAATCCTACTCCCAAACACAAAATGTTAACTATCACAATTTATGGCGATCATAACATATACGTCAATTCTATTGATTACCTTTCAAGCTAACCACGACAGAATGTACTGCGAAAATATGTACAACATTTTACACCATTCTATATATAATTGAAACTGTAACAACGTATATGACACACAAGAATGGACAGGCAGAATACGTTTACGAGAAAATATGTTGTGAAACATCTTTACAGACAACACGAATTAATGGGATATGACGTTACCATACTTATGGTTTGCAAACTGCAAGTCACCACATAAGGCAACTGATTTGCACACATCGAGAGTTTTTATGGTTGGCTATTCGAGGGCGAGTACAACTATTACGAGGAATATTTATTGGAAAGGAAGCTGTCATGATGTCAATGGTGGAGCATGTTGTGTTGGCTAACATTGGAACTTTTGACAAAAAGGAACCATTGAATCAGCAAATGAAAGTCATTGTATAATCGTCATAATAACACGAGGAAATTTAGCCCAGGGATGAAATCCTTATTCTCTTGCCATCTGGATCGTCCAAGATGAAATCACATGGCAGGGACTTATCAGGTACGGTAAAGATGTTCATTGCCTGGTAGATGGACCCTGTAGGCACAGCATGGTAATCTATCACGTTAAAGTAAAGTATGGATACGGACATATCGTGCTGATGGCAGCGGTGATGGACGAGAAAGAAAATCATGGATTTTGATTTTCCACTTAGAGCAGTCAAAGATGATGCTGGTGTTAAGTTGGGAGACAGCTTGATGAAGGAACATGGAGAGGATATTTGAACTCCTTGCAATAAATTCCAATATAACTCAATTTCTGTGATAACATATAAGCAGTGGCTGAATAAAATACATTTCACATGAATGAAAGACGTATAAACAATAATGAAGCAAATTCTGGAGCAAGACCTTATTGAATCCTCTCAAACAATCCACAGAGTTCTCCTTGTATTTTAGCTGAGAGGTGAAACTCTTCAGCTATGTGTTAGATTACTGCAGATTTATTAATATCCAATTATTCGGCGCTTGTCAAATCCCACGAATGGATCGCCTATTTGAGGAGGGTTCTTACGGAAGATACCTGAGCTGGAGCTGGATAGGTCTAAATAAGGCTTACTTGAAAATTCCTTTTCCTGAAGAATCGAGACCAAAGTCTACATTTGTGATTCACTTCAAACTTGATGAATTAATTGTCTTGCACTACGATAAGAAAACGCCAACCACCACATTCCCCCGCCTCATGGATTTGCTGTTGTCGCGAATACAGTATACTTTATCAACATCATTGTGTCACGCAAAACATGGAGGATCTATGAATTTTCTTGCATCGTAATCGGCAGATGGCTTCACAAACAAACCGTCAAAATGAGAGTTTGTATGGGATGGGATCGAATGCATCGTGCATGATGATCATACAATTAAAGTAATGCTTTAGGAGTTACCACTACCAACGTCGACAAAAGGGAATACACTTATATCTGGGATTGGCTGGGCACTACTTAACACATTAACCCCTAGCGCCGAGTTTACGGGCATAAGGTAGTAGCCTACTTCCATGGTCTGTAGCGTCAAGGTCATGCATGATACACTAAATTGGATGGTATTATAAAAAGGTAGACAGATTTAGCTCTACAATGATACCAAATAGTCTTGTCATTTTAGTTGCACTACAAAATACAGAGGGAAAAACCGAATTGTTTTGGACCCGGTTTTTTTTCCATCCAAAATTCGCCCATGGTCGGAATCCAATTTTGTGTCCGTCCAGATTTTAGACTATATGGCCTCAGATTTACGGCAGACCAGTCTGAAGCGCACACAGACAGGCGAACCTGTGCAACAAGTAGGATAAGGTGGACATTTTGAATAAAGAGTCTTCTCCATACCAAAAGTATGGGTCTGTTAAGCAACAACAAAAAAATCCAACTTTTCAGCTTCTGTGCATGTGCCAGCAAACTAAATAATGGAAACTGGAAAACACGTTTTAGCACAACTAGGCATCAGTCTAATGGAATATTTGCTTGGAAGTCGATGTATTAGGATGTATTCAGAAATAGTCCCCAAAATGTGTTTCCTACTCATATTTCACGCGAAAACAGCAACAACCTTCAGGGATTAATGTGTTAAAAATCATTAACGACTCTGCAGGCGTATCCATTAATTCCATGAGGCAGAAAGGACGACCACATAGACCTTCCGGTCCTAGTCATATCCGTATTGGTGCAGCTAAGAAAGACAGCTGACGGCGAAGAACACGCATCGCGAGTTATCATAGTGTAAATCATCTGCCACGAGAATAAATATGCATCTATCAATAAAGACTGCACTGCAATCGTTTACGTGATTGATCCATGAATGAATTAATTGTCAGGGACGTTGTTTGAAATCGCGACTGGCCACAACCTATTAGCATGGACAAACCAAATGAAAGGCAACAATCAGCGTCTCCTTAGATGGCGATTGGTACTGCAGCCTTATGCCTTATAACTTCAGTAAAATCGTTAGAGCGGTACACAACTTGCGAATAGGAACGGATGGATCATCGCGTATTTAACTGAATAATGTCTTATAGGATTTGAATGACACGCAAAAATGAATAGCCTTGTATATTAAAAGTAATGAACAACCCATTGAAATAGCTCAGACATGGATTTTTAAACTGTTTCTTTGTTAATTTAGGTGGAGATAGATGATAACTATTTGTTGGATGTTCTTGGTGGTCACTGATGGACTTCTGAACTCATTTATTGTTTCTTAAATTTACCATTTATGCTTGAGAGCAGTAACATAAACATCATGCAACTGTATGGTATTGATGTACTAAGCCAGTAACAAACTGTATCGAAAATATAATTCGGAATACACGCGGTTTTAGAATTAAATAGATTGAAAATAGAATTAAACAAATTTAGCCGTTCCATTACTGATAGTTAACTTTATCACAGAATCGAGAGTTCAATCAAATTCATCCTCTTTGTTCGATTTTCATAACCTGTTATCGTCGAACTGCGTTCTCTGCTCAATCCAATGTTGATCCAGAAGTTCCTGTCTCTCGAGATACTTTTCCCTCGTGGATGTCCCGCTCGAACTCAGACATGTCCTCTGTATCGATGTATACACCTCGCAATTTCTACTTCACAATTCCATTTTCCCGTACTTGTACGTCTTCTATTTCGGTACTGCACATCTTTCCAAATAAAACCTTAAAAAAAACAATTTTCTTCCTTCCTTCCAAAAGAAAAGTAAAACAACCTAAGTCTCTCGTTACGCTGTAATAGCTGAGACTGTCCGTTATCCTGATTCGAACAATCAGATATTACTATCAGTGATAACAATTTTACGGCTAGTAATTAACTACACATGTCTTCAAATCAATACCGTTAAACCATCTGTTAATTCGGTCTGCCTTGACCTAATACATTATACACTGTCGCTAAATTATCTATGACATCAAAATTCGGTGAATTCACATGTATTCTTGTAAATCATTAATCAAGTAAATCTTAGAACACAATCAATATTCAAACAATATGATAAATTCAAGAATTAACACTTTTCTATCCTAACTCCACATAGTGTTTTTACGACATCAATTAACACTACGTCATTCTTAACTACGAATTAAGGTAAGAATTCTAATTTATAATTCAAAAGCACATTACTAAATTAATGTAACAAATGAAACTAATCATACAAATGTATCAACAAATCATGCAGATCTGTAACGAAGAAACATTATATTAATTACATCACAATAAACGTAGATTTTGAGACAAATAGCTCGTGTTTTTGGTGCGTCTCTCAACCGTTAGTTTTGGCGGGTTTTCGATCACGCTTCCTTGACGAATGGATTTCGCTCAAATCACATCCGGAGCCTCTTTTCCAAAATAATTCTACACTAGCTTTCTTGCAAAGCAAATTTCAGCAGACTGAATTTTCTCGCGCTTCAAAGTCGCTTACATCAGCGTGTCAAGATGACGATGTCAAGTCGACTAGCCTTTCCATACAGCCTCTCCTGCATGATGTATCGTAAATTTAACTAATGGCTAGCTAGGCTAGAATTATTAGTTATTTAATAGATTAGACCGAAAATTTGACACTTCACATGTTATATCAATGAAACAAATTTCATATCATCGAAATCAAATTTCGTGCTCTCGGTCTTTTCTCAATCACTGTTTGTGATAGTTTGGCGTTTCATTATTTATTCTCTCTCTCTCTCTCTCTCTCTCTCTCTCTCTCTCTCTCTCTCTCTCTCTCTCTCTCTCTCTCTCTCTCTCTCTCTCTCATATTCGAAACACAGTCTCCTTGTTTGCAGCCTGAGTCCTTTTCCCGCTGTGCAGAACAGTATGTAACTATTTATTTCGCTTCAAATAGAAATATAGTACACAACCAAAATACGTTTCGGGTTTTTTTTTTTCTCCTGGGTTTGAACAGTAGTTTTCCATTAGATATCGTCAATCGAATTGAACATAACTAGCTATGGTTAGATCGTAACCTATTACTGATACATAAGGAACATGAAATTACGTTTCGTCTAGTGGGTACTCGCTTCTTAACTCGAACATAATTAGTCCTCTTAGATAAGCCATTACTGTAGCGATAAATTACCAGGTGGACTATGCCAGTCGGCGCACGCTCCTCAAGTTTTGATTGAAAAGAGTCGCATAGTATTTACGCAACGAATTGATGGACTTCACTCTTGTTCCTAACAAAGTTACTTTCCTAATTGGCAATTCATTGACAAAGACATAGTAAACTCAGTTATCATCATACATGATACAAATAATCGAAGACAGATTATTTACTCCTCGCAATTCGTGTCAGAAGAAATGCATGAACTATTATACTGCATGTTTTTCAATTACATGCAAACAACTAAGATGCTATTTGACATGCCATTGAGACAATACATGTATGCCTTCCCGAGCTCTCGCTCGATTATTATTTGTGAATTCGCTGTCTCTTTACATGGTCTGGATGTCTCAAAATTCAATACGCCCTGTTCCTTGTATGATTCATTTAATAAAATACTTATTAATGTTCCTCGTAGTCCCTAAGACTTCTCCCTCGACAGCAAAACTTGGACTGACACGAAGGAAATTATTTGATAACCCCAAATTCCGTCTGACCCCCCCCCCCCCCCCCCATACCCGCGACTCCTACCCCGCGGTCGTTTAAAATAGCCAGTCAGGATTGCTTATATATTATATAATCGCCTACATTTTTATCACTTCCATCGAAATTACAATAATCCTCTCTAGTCCGCCATTATTAATAACAATTCTGGAAAATATTATTTTATGATATCCTGTTCAAATGGTTCAAAGTTTTCCTAATTATTTTTCCTAGTTTGTTTCAACTGTTCTCATTTACCGTTATTGATCCTGCATTAACATTGCTTTGTGTCTGTCTCTGTTAACCGAGACAGTCGTAATTAAAATTCGCTCATGCTTCCAAACAGGATAGGTTAATTATTACAAGCTGCCAAGCTATAGCGAGATAAGGCAATGCATTAGTTTTAATGGTTATATGTTATGGTGATCAGGACCGAATGCAGTGGGAAAAATGTTTCTTCAAACCTTTGCACAATTCACAAATATTTTGAAGTCTTTTTTTCCAAATGTACTTTTAACTCCTTCATAATATTCCAAAGCAATATAAAATTCTGTATTCCGAAGTTTGCATATACATGGTAAAAATTGCCAGAATTGACAAATTGATCTATATTTTAAATTGCAGTTTAGTTTAAGAATTTTATCAATTTCTTTCAAAATATAGGACTAGGTCCTTACATTGTACACGTTAAAACTACTAGACTGTATTCACCGCTCATTTAGTCCTGATTGCATACACAGTGGGCCTTGTATTTACGAGCCCACTACATCATACTGATCAAGGGCCTGTCTTAATGAGAACTGACATGAACCTAGCGTTGTGGAACTGATAGAAAGATCTACATCTGGACCAGTCCTGTCTAATTATCGGCAGGTGCCCGGGAAAACTAATTATTGCATGTGTGGAAGAGCTAGTGCCTTGATATGCGTTGATGGATCTTCATCTGAGATATACACATTTAATTGTGATAAATTAA
Source organism: Unio delphinus (assembly GCA_029339505.1). Taxonomy (NCBI): domain Eukaryota; kingdom Metazoa; phylum Mollusca; class Bivalvia; order Unionida; family Unionidae; genus Unio; species Unio delphinus. Next base: position 1,267,185 of record JAQISU010000241.1, read on the forward strand.
CTTCAAATGTAAATTGTCATGAAACCAGATATAAACAAAAATAGCACATATATTATTTGGGAATCAGACCTAATAATGGTGTACCATTAACCCTGATCTGTACATCAGTTCGTACCAGATATACATGTATATAGACACATTATGAAGTTTGAAATTGGTCAAGGACAAAAATATGGAAGAAACAAACATATTGGAAAATGAACGCCATAAACCAATTGACCATGGCGATGGTGATACCATATAATAAACTAAAATGGCGAATTAGCAGCACCAATATGTATTTCGTCCCTAATTAATGGAGGTAAATGTGGTTCAGCAGCACTTAATTGACAAGAAATGTTACTGGTATGAACTTGGTATATCCATTATACTCCTACATTTTGTTATTGAATCAAGTAATACTAGAGACTATACCTTTGTTTAATCTTTACATTCTATGCAAATGGATTCTGGTAAAAGACATACACAAACATTAACTAAGGTTTATGTTATAAACATATTTTGTAAACTCTTCGGTTCCAATCCAATGACATTTGAATAATACCCATCGTGGTACTGGTGTCAAAAGATCTGATGAAATAACTCGCACATTCTTCCAGCTGCATCGTGCTCAATATGTACACCACCTACATTGTGTTGGCTTCATATAATTTATTTGAAAGTCAAATAATAAAGACGTAAATGAGACGTATTGTCATATAAACCAAATCAATGTTAAAGTATGCTCCGGTATATAACATCTGCTCAGGGCTGCATTATGTAGAAATAAAATCATGATATACTGCAAATCAAATAGAAAAGCATGAAAGAAAATGAGATTTTGCACATTAACCTATTCTTCAGGAGGGGGTTATAGATCCCTATATAATAGGAATAGCATTATTGGCATTCTAAGGTCTGTTCATTTTTGGGAGGCTTTCAATGCAACCTGAATATGTCAAAGTAAATGCATCATCACAGACTAACTTTGTTTCCAGCAGATATCAGGTTCTAATTATTTGCAGAGTCTGCCTAATTAATTTAACTGACGTTAATGCTGATGGGAACAAAGGCCAAGCTATGCAGTACTGTAACAACCTCCCAGTTGTATTAGACAAGAGTCTTGAATGATGGAAGAATTCCATTCAGTGGAAGGCATGTTCAGAGGCAGAGTCTGATTGGATAAGAATGTTAAAGCAATTCTGAGTAGAGTTGGTTCTTTTAATCTTTTGAAAAGAGCTTAGACTGTTGACTAAGGATTGCAGCCAATTAATGTGAGGACTTACTAGATAGTAGAGAAAACACTTGTGGAGGTAAGAAATAGTATCTACAGATTTGCAAGTGGTATCCTAGCCAAACTGAAAGCAAACTGTACGACTCAGATTTACTCAAGTATCAGACAAGAAGAGAAGTTATGTTAATTGTAAATCCTCAAACTATGAGATGTGTAGGAAGGAACATTTATAAATCTGGCAGCTGCACAAAAGTAACATTAACAGATATTCCTGTTCTAGCCGTTCATCAACTAACATTATCATGTAGCAAGAGCGATTGGGTTCTAGTCGACGCTGATCAATATTCAGTACTCATGACAAACATCATCCAGCTTGGAGACCCCACTTTGCAAGTTTCAGCATGACCTATCAATCAACATTCATGCAGTTACAAAGAGCATAGCCGTCAACCTAGTGCACATAGCACCTGTTATTCAAACATAGCACCTGTTATCCAATGTTTGATTACGCAGGATGAAAATATCCAGGTATGTATATCTTGCAACATTCTCGTAATTCTAAGCTGCTGCTATACATAAGGCAGATATAATAACTTCCTATATGAATTTCCTTTCCCATATGATTACACCTAGAAGGATTCCCAACTAATTTGACAGCAAATTCCCCAGTTATCACAATGTAGCAGAAGCATATATTTTATAAGTTTATATATTCGTGTTTTAAGAAGGCAGAAGTGTGTATTTTTATTATTTTATCTAAATACTGTTTTTAAAAGATGAGTGAAATAAAATCATCAGTTGCAATTAGTGTTATCATTTTTTCACATATATAGCCATTTAGCCAACCTTGAACCAGGATTACCTATAGAGTTTTGTTCACTCTGAGCAATGAAGCTACCCTGAGTGCTGTTCATGCTGGGTTGTTCTATTGCATGACAAGTGGTAAGTAACTTTCTGATTGGTTAGTCTGCTACTTGTCTGTATAAACAACATAGCATGGGCAGCAGATTGGTGGTGGTCATTCCATATGAGTTGCTGAAGGGTGCTGGTCATGGAATTCATTTAAATGTGCTTGTGATTCTGTTGGACATCAAGATGTGACAACCTTTGTCCCATATGATAAGGATAATAGATTTATAATATATTTATAATATGTTCAATGTAAATGGTTATTTTATATGTAGTCTGTATATTTATCTGAAATGTATATTGCATTTTAGTGCCTTTAATAGGTTATTAACCCAGTCTTTTCTGAACCTATCATTATGTCCATACGCTTGTCTGTCTGTATGTCTGTTCTGTTTTGTGCAGTGCACAATGATTGTGTTTGGGTTCATTTGGTCAACTATCTTTCTACATTGATAAGTAATAAATATGTGGTGATAGTTATTCGTATTGAATATACTGTGAAACAGAATCGATGTAATGCACTGATGATTGTATTTATAGTTGTAGTAAAAGTATTTTTTTGTATTTGCAGGGTTGAGTTGAATACAACCTCGTGCACAATAAAGTCTTGTAACATATACTGGACTTGACAATTGTCTATTATAAGAGTAGACAGGAAAGAAGGTAACAACAACATGATTTCAATACCACAATACGCCATTTTAATTTAACACAATTCAACCAGAATTTAGATTATTTTATGTTTATATCAACATCGGTATTCCACGTAAAGTAGGCGTGCAAAAAGCATTAGTGAACCCGAACTTCGCACATAGTTCAGTGTTTCAATGGACACGAGATTGCCCACCTAGTCAACCTCGGCCCAATGTTCCAGCCGACACGAGATTCGCACAGAGTCGAGTTCAATGTTTCAATGGACACGAGATTGCCCAGTTAGTCGACCTCGGCACAATGTTCCAGTAGACACGAGATTTCCCGCCTATTCGACCTCGGCACAATGTTCCAGTAGATACGAGATTGCCCGCCTACTCGACCTCGGCAGAATATTCCAGTAGACACGAGATTGCCCGCCTAGTCGACCTCGGCACAATGTTCCAGTGGATACGCGATTGCTCACTCTCTTGATCTTAACGTAAACAACACATATAACATATATTGCTAGAGCTATGTCATCAAACATAGTATAGATAGTTTTCTATTTTGAGTCGCATCGATTCACATAATGAAGATCTTGATAACAGGCCTGTCTTTATCAATTATTTTCGGTTGTGTGGGGTGCGGATGGAAGGGGGTAAAGGAGTGCGTGTAGTTGGTTTTACATTCCTGTCTTTATTGATTGAGTGAGAATTGGTTGCATTTGTGCAAAATAAAAATAACTAGTAAATCCTCAATGCCATAACGTCATCTGTATCTCCGCCTTTAGTAATGGTGACACTAGTGGGTACATTCAACACGTGTATAACTAGGACTATGTTATATAATCATATGGTTCCATTGTTTTCAAGTTGCATTCAGATGCGTTCTCTTTAATATAATTTATTTGTGTCAGAAGGGGTTGCCATGATCCTGACGTATCCGTCTTATTCGTGGATAGCGGATTGCTTTTGATGCTAGCTTACTCTCCAGCATAATTAGTTAAGACGTGTTGTTGTTGAAAACCAAGTCTTTTAAGCGTTATAAATTGTATATCTAAAACCCATTATGATACTGGAATATGATCGATAAAGTCAGCAAGAAAAGACTGGATTAAACTATTTTAATGCAAAAAGGTTTTAATATTTTAAAGAAATAAACTCAGTGAACACAGATATATATTCAATTTCTGAAATGTTAAAAAGTATATGTAAAACTTCTTTAATATAATCCGGTTTATTGGCTACAAACTAGACAGTTATGATAAAGGTGTTATTGTGCCAATTTAGACAAATAAAGTAATAAAGTATCTAAAATTGTGTTAAATTTAGATCTCCAAATTACAGATTTCCCGTTCAAATTGGAGGATCGGCTTACGGTTCCTATGACGAAAGTAATTTCAAGCTCTGTCTCAAGAAATCGGGGATTAATATCAAAATTTTCAGCCATGTTAATATTTTTATAATGATAGACAAAATAAAACAGCAAATATACCGCAATGTACACATCCAGGATTAATGCTTATGTATATAATCAATTAAGGAATACCGGAAACATACGACTCTTACAAAATGTTTGCAGGTTTTTATATTGCGTTTATCGGAATCTTGTAATCCCTGTTAAGCAATATGTATTAACATCACACCCTATATTCATGTTCTTTAATGTATATATACCATATGTTATAAATGTTACAACTTGAGTGTAATAAAGTCATGTCTTGTTTTGTCTTGTCTTGGTCGCTTGGCATCATATTGTACACTATGAAAGCAAATATTGACCAACAACGGCCGCATGGTCGGACCAGAATATTTATTGATTTTACGAGAAATTCAGCTAGACCCTGTGTTATTCTGGCCATTACCACCGAACTGGGCATCGTTTTTCCATTTGGTAAATAAGAACATCAATTACCATCATGATCAAAAGCATCATCATCCTAACGATACTTAAAGCACTCGCTTCTGCCAGTGTGCAATTAGTACAGACGTCTACTAAGATTGTTTTCTCTCAGGGATGAGTACCTTGGAACCAGCTCCTCGAGTTAGGTCTGTATCACAGAACTACCATCTGAATTACTTACAACTCAGATTATACCAATTAAATTAAACAAAGGTATATTTCGACTGCAGAACTTGTAGAACAGTCTGGTTTAAACAAATTTGTTAAACGTTGCAAGAAATATGAGACGATTGTTGATCAGATTATCAGTCAATTGAAATTCAATATGGGGCTGTTAGGCAAACAACCTCTACACACCAGTTTTCATACTGTAATCTATTACATACAGTCAAACCGAAATGTACACTAAGATTTGTCTGATGGTCTATAAGTGAAATGTGCATATAGTGACAGAGCTCCTCCAAACTGAACAGTCATAGACCGCCATTTCCTTGAAATTAATGTCTAAATTGTTTTCAGTCAGAACAATAAATTATATTTCAGCCCCATATTAAACACAGCTGGCATATAGAATACACGAATAAGGATGAAATCAGTGAGAATGTAAATCAACTTAAAGCTGTCATATATTCGTCAATTATATACATCATTAGAAAATTAGGTACGTATACTTTAATGAAAACAATTGGATCTAAATTAAAATTACTTCTGTTTAACGCTCAGTAATTACACGATCACTATTTTTTATTATTGCTGAATTATGTTATCATAATTAGACTATTATGTCTGCTCTTTGGAAATTTAGCGGAGTATCAAATTATTATTTCACAAGTCAGACTTTGAATTAGAGTATGCAAACTCTACGAACGTTGAAGCAGAGTGATTTCGTTGTAGTTCAAATTATGATTAATGCCTAATGACTGACGTCCATAAAGCTTGATTATAGTAAATGTTGCATGTATGCTTTTAATAGAAGACTATTCTGCTTTGACTCAATATGAGAACCGCCTGATCAGCATATATTTGAGGAGATGGGATGTAGACGGTGGAGATGGATAAAATCTACTTATCGCAACATCTGAGGTAAACAGCATTGATGAATATAATCAACATAGTGCAAGATCTGATATAATCAAACCCCCTTATTAGTATAATAATTTCTTTTACACAAAAAACTAATTCTTCAGACAGTAACAACAATTATAACATAGTTGGTACACTTTACATATAGCGTGTGCAGTTTAATATTTTTGATATGTCAACATGTTAACATATCAAGTTATGTGAATATTATTGATCAAGGAAGCCCATAAAAAAATGGTATAATATTCTCTTCACCGGTTGGCTGAGACACTGGGAATGTTCCTTTCTTGTCTGCTGAAACGTTCTTTTATTTTACTATTACTATCAACATTTGTGCCGCAATTTTTGTAACGATTGTCCAAGGGAAATGGGAATAACAAAAATGTTAACGTCAATCGGAATATGACCATCTGATCCACTTGGGCTCGTTATTAATAATACTGAAGTTATCGGTCAATGGAAAGAGGGTTTGGTGATCTGTAACATGGACCCCACGCCATGACAAGTAAGGTTAAAATGTTACCTTATAGGAGTAAATAAATTCCCCTCTGTTTAGAAAAGAATTGGGACATATAATGGTCTACAAATGAGAGAACGCTATTCACCCAAAACATGAATTTACACTGTAAATTAGCTTCATCGAGCTAATGCTTCTTCCAGCTGTTCGATATTCATTTACAGTAGTATTACTGGATGCAGAAACCACACAATTAATGAATTAGGTTAGGATATTTACATTATTTGATTTGGAAATGTATTAAACTCGTTGAATAATATTGTAAAGTATCGATGTTTGAATGAGCAGTGAACATTAAGGTTGAATTCACAGAGCAATAAGATTTTATCACATTTAGACCAGGTGAGTATTTGGGAAAGGTCAATTCGACCTTTATTCTTAATTTCTTCGATGAGTGTTACAACTTCAAAGGAGCCAGTATTCTGATTCAACGAACTTAATTGGATATCTTAAAACGGTTTTGAGAAAGAGACAGCTGAATTTCCGATCCGTGTCAAAGAGTCATTCTTCTAAGGGAAACTTTATATAACGTAGTACCCAGATTCTCACTGACGAGACAAATGTTTGTCTTGGTCGATTTTCTTTAGTCCGAACTTTTCTGAGGGGGGGGGGGGGGGCTTTGAGGGAAGCCTAAGAAAAGAATAGTGCTTTCCTCTGTGACTGGCAAAAATTTTGGCGATCTATCTTGAACCTATTAGCTGAGACCAGAGAACCATTAATTATTTTTCTAGAGAATGGACGCGAATCACACGTCACAAAGCCATGTTCAGAATGTCTTTTCGAGGGGAGAACTCTGTTCTAAAATTAAACATTTGTTAGCATTTGTATATGCAGGAGTCAAACAGACTATTAGGAAAACTGTAAACTTTGATCTCATGGTGAAACTGTCACGAATTGAGAATTTCTCGTGACTAGTAGTCAACGTAGAAGGTCAGAATGACCCAAAGTTTGGCGCTTCTGAAAAGGCGGAAAATGTACGTAGTTATGATTGGCCACACTAAATGAAGGGGCGTATTCCCACACTGAAGTTCCTAGTTTAATATAACATCGTACATCAAAAATTCAAATCAATCTAATCTGCTCTGCAAGGGAGGATACTAGTCTTTTGACTTCAGTCGTTGACTCTGAGGACAGAATTTGCAAGAAATTCTCCTCTTGATAACCGTTGACCGAGGAGCCGGATGCCTGGAAAGAAACGGGGTGTAAACGACATAACTTAAGGGGAAAATAGCTCTTCACACGCAGTGAGAAGTCTGCAGAGATATATTTAGGACAACTTCAGACGCATTGAGAACTCTACATATCGACCTGTCTGCCCAAAGAAGGGAGGCAAAGCCGCGAGAAAGTCTGAGAGATAGGAAAACGGGAGGAAAGAAGGAGTGAAAGGACGAATTAGAGGGAACCATCGCTAAGCAGGTTATGCATTCGCACACGGCAACGATTTCAAATGTTCACTCGATCGTATGATGAGACAAAATCCTATCTGTAAGCAGAAAGACTATTCTATTATTTTGATGTAAAACTAATTGTATCTTAAAGGGTTCGAAGACAGATTTATTCTAAAAGAAGTGTATCTTTCCAATGAATTGTATTGGTTTTCCATTGTTTGTAATTAATCACATTTTGATTCTTTTGTATACCAGTGATCGAGTTTTTCTGTTTCTGTTCTATATATCTGCTCAGATTCATACTTATTCTACCTGTAAGTTTACTTGAACCGTGCGAATTATATCGAGGGCGGTCATCTCCTAGATACCGAGTACCGAAAGAGGTGGGAAATATAATAACATTATATATATCATGCCATAACATCCTCGTTAAACAAAGGAGTGACCAGTTGTCTGTCTTGTGAGAAAGACACTGTTTAGTGCTGGATGCACATGTTTTTAAGTTAACAGCATTAAGGTACGCAATTGTAATTTCACGTAATATTCTCTTTTTTATTGTTTGCTGTGTGCAAATTATTGTTCATATGACTAGGTTCCATATTATGTATCGTTTATTCAATTTCATGGAAATGTGTTGATGCTAGAGTTGCTATGCAATTTATCTTTTAATTGTACAGTGATTAGTTCCTTAGCAGAATTGATTGCATGCGATCCAAATGTTCATATGTGCAAGATGTATAGGGTTATATTAATACATATTAAATAATTTCTTTTGTCTGTTAGGACAATACTGATTATCGCTAGTTGACGATACTTACCTATTATATTTGCCTTTTTAATGTTTAAAAAATCTGGAAGTGAGTAAGGATCTGTGAATCTCATGCAATAGTAATCGAACATGTAGCATACGGTCAATTTTCGATAGAGAGGTTACGTGGTAATTTATAGCAAGGTGCTACTCCAGGTAGGCTTTACGCTGTGTCTGAATGGCGAGTATTCTGAGTAACGTAAATGCAGGAATTTTATATACATCTAGAAAGTGGTACATATAGCGATTTGTGGATAATTTTGTCCTTTAAGGAAACAGTTTTCCGAGGGAGAGGGGGCTTGAATTCCGGAGACGGACTCCGAAAAAAGGGCCAGATGTGACGAGCGAGATCCGAAAGGTGAAAGTGACGAGAGTAAAATCTAGGAAGTCCGATAAGGACGAGGCAATCGGAAAGGGAAGACTCGAGGAAATAGGAAACGTAGGAACACAGTCGCGGTGAAGGTGATGCAATCCATCGTGGCGCTCTGTTCACCACTCGTTATGATGATGCAATAAATCCAAATTAGACACTGCTATTAAATATTGTTGATATCATTTAAGTTTAATTAAATTTACTTCTATTACTTTTTTATGATTAAATTTGTTATTTTTCTTGTCTAAAGGGGGTCGTATTGTTTTAGATCTTCCCAATAATCCTGCCCAGTTCTGTGTTGATATTCTATCTTTCACTCACACGGGTCATACTATCGAGGGAGGTCATTCACTAGATAACGTAGCTAAATACAATTAACCAACCCTCTTACTAAGAGGGAGACGTTTACAAATATCCAATTCGCAAAACTCGGCATCATTCAACACGTTGCATTCACTGAATGTGAATCACTACCCATTTGTGAGCCTCATTTAATGAAAAGAAGACATTCTAGTCAGTACTAATATGTTCAAGATATCTTGGAGTAGACGACCAAATTGTTCCTGCAAGTATTATTGTAGCTGATTCTAGCTGATGACTCGTGTGTAGGCATTATACATTGGTCAGTGGTCCATACGTATTTGCAACATGCTTATCCCATTTTGACTGACATATAGGCGGAGTTTGCATATTAGTAAGGCCACAACAATCAGCCGCCAGTGTTGCTGCTGATAGCAAAATGGTTGCTCACAATATCTATGATCAAGACATACAAATTTGTTCAGAACCTCACGAGGCGCATTTCCTTTAATGCTATTGTTCTTTCCATTTTGTGATTTCAAGAGTAGAACTAAGAGATGAACACGTCTGATGTCACGTTTATTAACTCCACCCCTGAGAACTACAAATAAGACTAACACAGGCCTTGTTTTAATATATCCCTGCTTTCGGCATCCGTTCTGTAAGGTTATAGAATATTTAATTATGTTAAAATATCAGCATTTGCTAATCAAAAGTCCAAACTATGACGTTATTTTATACTCTCTGACAATGGTCTTTATTCCATCAGTGGCACAATACACGGTTTAAGCCTGCCATCAAGATAATCTCTACACATCACACAAGCATTTGTCCTACCCTTCGTACAACAGTTCACAAAGTAGGATTTGCGAGGGTGTGCATTAAGGTGACACGACTTTTAATTTGTCGAGGATTTTCCAATTTACGATATTAGTTTGGTTAACTTAACCCTTGCCAACATCTGGGCATAATGAGCCACATCATTACGGTTTTCCCTTGGCACGCCATAAGTTACCACTAATCAATCACAAACAATCATACGATTACAGCAACATCTAAACCAATATGTCTCCTACCGATATTATCGCAAATAAAATCAACGCGAGAGTGTCTACAGTACTCCTATAACTCAACGTATATGAAATCCATTCAATATATTTGCATCGCATAATATCAATGGTACAAATCCTACCAGTTTTAAATTGCTAGTAGATCGACTTCATGTGCGTGTGCGACTGTCTCGTTCTAATATTTTATATGGTGTGTTCTCAAGGTTGAAGAGACCTTTGCTCGCTGTATGGGTTTTATATATTTGTTATTGTTGTATGATTTTTGAACAACTCCATCTGGCACAATATACACGGGTTTAATCTTTTTGAAAAATAGTTCCAAACGAGTGGACACCATGCCCGAGACTATAGACCGAGACAATCAGACTGTGATAAGAAAAGTAAGGTTAGCTAAACAGCTAGATTTCGCTGTCGCATGGGTGAGAAACGCCCGTAAATTTATGGAGATCTCTTGTATCATCACAACTTAAGATTTATGGGGAAATTAAAGTATTCTTAGACTATCAGTAATGAAACTAGAAACCGTTTCCATGATCTAGCATGTAATAATGAACCTGTTGTATTTGGGGAAGACTTGGAAGGGATCCAGAAAATAGAGAACTTGATACAAGCAAAACTGTGTTGCCCTTGCTGGATGTATTGATACCTTGATGATGTGTCTGATGACGATAGCAAGACACCAATGTTTAAACCAGGTGATGTAAACATATTATTGAATTGATTCCATAAAACAACATTAAATTATACACGATATAATTCTATAAGAGAATTCAAAAACACTAAGTAAAAAATAGGGACTGTTGGCATTCGACGACGTTACGCAATACCTCATGGCCAAGGTAGTGTCGGCGAAGTAGATACTGGGTGTTTTAGGAAGCAATTTTCATACGAGGGGGGGGGGGGGGGGGTGCAGTCGCAAGCTTTGTTTTACGAGGTTTTATTGCACCGAAAATGTTCAGAGTATTTAACTGTCACCTTAATGTAACAGAGGCAATTCTTGACGATACGTGTATTAACAAATGGAGAGAAGGGTGACTTGCAAGTGACACGGCAATAGCACAAGCTGACATAAATCTCAAAATCATTCATACGTGGGAAATAACAGAAGCAACGTTATAAATTCAAAATATGAATACCTTTAATACGTTAGTTGTTTTTGTTATTCTGACACGTACTTAATTTTTATCTGGCGTAAAACATTCTTTAATTTTTATAAAATATTTATTGACTGATTGTGAACAGTATTTATACATCTTTGCTATGGTCCTGAATGTCTAGTTGATTCCACAATGTTAATAAAGATAGCTGACATGCACTACTATAATACGGTGACGGATACATGTTATCAAAATACTTAATACCAAATGAGTAAAACATAAAAGGATCACGAGACTTATAATGTTTTTAAATAAGTTTCTAAAGAGAGAAAATCTGTGAGATACGGTTTAATGATGGAAAAGATTTTCATAAAATGAAAGCTGAAAAGGATAAACTTCAATAATTTAAAACAAAAATGCATCTGCGATAGAAAGATTTACGAAAATCATAAATACTAGATTTAGATTTTTTTTCTACAACAATAAACCATAAATGAATGCCATTTTATCTTAATAATTGATGATAACATACATGCTAATCTACGAACAATATAAAATGACTCTTGTAGAAGCACATGAGGAAGAAAATAGATTAATTTATTCAGTTGCCTTAAACCTGATACGTACGTACACAAAAGCTAATAAATTATTGAAACGATAGGTCTTTGAAAACATAATGCAATATTTAAAAAGGGCTACTTTTCTAACTTTAACGAAGAATTTTTGAAGTTCAAGCAATGCATTATATACGATCCCGTCTATAAAAAGTTTAGAGAGCCATATTTTACGAATAAGACGTTTTAGGGGTTGGGATGTGTTTTTAGGGGTTGGGATGTGTTTATAATAAGATGAGATATACGAAGTTTAAAAAAAATTGTAATACAGCGTATGATTGGGTCAAGGTATGCACTTGTGACATGGGAAAGACGAGCAGAATCATTTAACAGGAGATGGGAATCTGATGAAAATATTGGGTTATTAAGTTAAGGGCGCCACAATTGGAGACGACGGGTTTTTGGAATGGGACAAATATATTTGAAAGACATAAGGCGCATGAGATAATAAGGAGTTAAAACATGCATGATATATGAATTTGCGATGATAAAAGAAAAACTGCAGGCAACAATGAACCAAGAATTAAAATCAGGATAGGTAAACTATAAAATTGTACTAATGATAAACATTGTGTTGCAGGGTGTTAAGCGCCACGTCGGTAAAAATGACAAGAGATTTCATCTAGAATTATGAAACATTGTTAAGCAGGGCATTAACTGCAACTTCAGTATAAATGACACGAGATTATGTCCAGAATAATAAAGTGTATCAATGTCCTAAAAACTGTCATCGAATAAAATATGAAAGACTACAGTTAGTGTCTGAGATTTGTAAGAACATAAATGATGATGGAAATCTCACGGTGTTTTCTTTTTTCCTTTTTCATTTTTTGTTGTTGTTGTTGTTGTTGTTGCATTTCTGGCATTAATATTTAAATTTTTTATAATTTTCTACACAAAAGCTTCGCCGTGTACAATTTTACTGTATCCATAAAATCTCCAGTAGCAACAATTACCGCAAAACTAACCAAAATAAGTTGATATAAGAATGGATTTTACAATATTTAAGAATGATCCTGTAGATCTTTCCCAATGTGTGTGTGTGTGTGTGTGTGTGTGTGTGTGTGTGTGTGTATATATATATATATATATATATATATATATATATATATATATATATATATATATATATATATCTTTTGAAAGTGAAATTATTCATGAGGAACTTTAGTTTCCCAGAGAAAGTAACAGCAGTTATGAAACGCAATAAAAAAACACGAATATATAATACCTGAAATGTCTATATTCTGTAAAGACAAACGAGATTAAAATATATTAAACTGATAGAAACAAAATAAAGTCAAGGATTAGAGAGCAATTGGAAAATAATTACATAAAAACGTCAAAATAACATTACATAAAGATGAGATGTATTCGCAATGAAAACCTAACTTCAAATCATTTCAAGACGAAGCATTCCGTCAAGTTTAACACCAAAGTCAGATCCGGGATTTAAAATGGATTTTAGATTAGAGACACAAATCAATAGTGAATATTATGCATGTTTATCTACTATTATCGCCTATACTGTTGTGGTTATTATTGGCATGCCACTTCATAATAGAATAGACAGTAATATCAACCGACATTTTGCACATCTAAAATATTACATTTCCTTGATAACCTGATGGTTACTACACTTTAAAATCTGACAGCGAGGAGACTTTGGACAAAGTACGATGTGAAATAAACTTCTGGCATTTAAGAAACAAACGTTAAATATATTTATAGATTTTATGCTTACATTAAAATAAAAAAAACTGCTAAATGAATGCATAAATTATTTTGCCTGTGAAGGAAACTTAATCCTAACAATAGACTTTAGTGTAAATCCATATTAATGCTAAAAACGTTGATGTACCTGTGACGGCGTGTATTGTGCTTTTGTACCAACAGTCTTTTGTTAAAAACAGTATTGTAATTCCAGATTTGAATTCACTATAATCCCAGTGAATGTCTCTGTCCAAGAATATTTTGTATGAATACTATTTCCAGAGAATACAATTATTGAATTAAATAAATGAAAGAAAGAAATTCTAGCCGAAATTAACGTTGGACACAACCATAATTCTGATTAGATATTACGCAAGAAGGGAAATCATTTTCAGTAACAATATTGCAGAGTTTACAACTTCCGGTCACAATTAACACATGTCCTTTAACAAAAAAATCCATTATCTAATGAAAAATAATCTTCTGGAATGTACATAATCTTTGTAAAATGAAATCTTAGTTATGAAAAGAAGTCTATTACAAAACTTACAAATTAACGTGTAGTAAACAACAGGTCGACCAGGCATAAGGAATTTCCAAAGATCAAAACACCGATTGGGATAAAGATGTTTACCAAAAACCAAAAATCAAATCAATATTTTAGATGAAAATGTCATAGACAATGACATCTACTACTCGCAGAAAGTAAAACAAGTAAAACGCAAGTAAGACGTGGGTCTGTATTTCACATTAAATGATTGATTGATGCGTGATGCGATTAATCCTCATGCAGATAAATACCAACCAATAGGCAGGAGATATCTATGAAAGCATATATATATATATATATATATATATATATATATATAAAGTATATATATATATATATATATATATATATATATATATATATATATAAAGTATATATATATATATATATATATATATATAGCATATATATATATATATATATATATATATATATATATATATATATAGAGAGAGAGAGAGAGAGAGAGAGAGAGAGAGAGAGAGAGAGAGAGAGAGAGAGAGAGAGAGAGAGAGAGAGAGAGAGAGAATATGCGCCATCGTTGGGTACAATAGACAGTATATTTCCACTGTTGGTGAAAATGCAGAAACGATAATTGGGGATTGCTTTAGGACGTTACACATGAAAGTTTTAAACGTCAGAAAAGAATAATGTATATGAAATAAAGACATGCTAATTTATATTAATATGACTGAATGCTGTAGCTGCTATAGATTACTTTACAAAGTAGCTTACGAACCTATGGTCCTTATCAATGCTTTGTTTATAATACTGATCAAAAATTAAAACAGCAAACCCACAAATTCCAAAGCATTAAAAACCAAATTTTCATATAAAAGAGAAATTGTATCGGGTATTCCCCACAAATTCCAAAGCATTCAAAACTAAATGTTCATATGACAACGAAATTGTATCGGGTATTCTTAAAAAGCCAGTAACGGTATTATGACCGCTTCATAAAATATAACCAAACAGTAAGCTCGTGTTTGTTCTTACGGACACATAAATAATCGTTCACTCACGATAAACCAATTAATTCTCTTCCACTACGAACTCCAGCACCTGTCATAGGATTAGCCCTAGACAACGCAACAATAATCGAATTAGCCTAGACAAAGCATCACTAATATAGTTAGCCCTAGACAACGCAACAATACTCGAGATAGCCTTACATAAAGCAAATATAATAGAATTAGCTCTAGACACAGCAACACTAATACAGTTAACCTTAGACAAAACACACCTCTAATACAGTTAGCCTGAGACAAAGCAACTCGAATAGTTAGCCTTGGACAAAGCAACTCTAATAATTAGCCTTAGACAGAGCAACTTTAAATGTTAGCCTTAGACAAAGCACCTCTAATAAAGTTAGCCTTAGACAAAGTACCTCTAATAGCGAGCCGTAGACAAAACAACCCCAATAGTTAGCCTTAGAGAAAGCACTCTAATAGTAGCCTTGGAAAAAGTAACTCTACTAGTTAGCTGTAGACAAAGCAATTCTAATTAGTTAGCTTTAGACAAAGCAACTCTAATAGTTAGCCTTAGACAGAGCAACTCTAATAGTTAGCCTTAGACAAAGCAACTCTAATAGTTAGCCTTAGACAGAGAAACTTTAATAGTTAGCCTTAGACAATGCTACTCTAATTAGCTAGGCTTAGACAAAGCAACTCTAATAGTTAGCCTTAGACAGAGAAACTTTAATAGTTAGCCTTAGACAATGCTACTCTAGTAGAGTTAGCCGTAGACAAAGCCCCTCTAAAAGAGTTAGCCTTAGACCATGCAACTATAATAGTTGGTTAGACCTAGATAAAGCAGCTGTAATAGTTAGCCTTAGACAAAGTAACTCTAATAGTGAGCTTTAGACAAAGCTACTCTAGTTAGGCTTAGACACAGCAACTCTAATAGTTAGCCTTAGGCAATGCACCTCTAACAGAGTTAGCCTTAGACAAAGCCCGTCTAATAAAGTTAGCCTCAAATAAAATAAATCTAATAGTTAGCCTTAGACAAAGCAACTCTAATAGAGTTAGCCTTAGTCAAAGTGCCTCTAATAGAATTAGCCTTAGACGATGCACCTCTAGTAGAGTTAATCTTAGAGAAAGCACCTCTAATTTAGTTAGCCTTAGACAAAGTACTTCTTAGTTAATCTTAGAGAAAGCACCTCTAATTTAGTTAGCCTTAGACAAAGTACTTATAATAGAGTTAGCCTTAGACAACGCCCTTCTAATAGAGTTAGCCTTAAATAAAATAACTCCAATCGTTAGTCTTAGACAAAGCAACTCTAATAGTTAGCCTTAGACAGATCAACTTTAATTGTTAGCCTTAGACAAAGCAACTCTAATTAGTTAGGCTTATACAAAGCAACTCTAGTAGAGTTAACCGTAGACAAAACCCCTCTAATAGAGTTAGCCTTAGTCAAAGTGCCTCTAATAGAGTTAGTCTTAGACAAAGCACCTCTAGTAGAGTTAACCTTATACAAAGCACCTCTAATTGAGTTAGCCTTAGACAAAGTACCTCTAATAGAGTTAGCCTTAGACAACGCCCCTTTAATAGAGTTAGCCTTAAATAAAATAACTATAATACTTAGCCTTAGACAAAGTAACTCTAATAGAGTTGGCCTTAGACAAAGAAACTTTAATAGTTAGCCTTAGACAAAGCAACTCTAATAGAGTTGGCCTTAGACAAAGCAACTTTAATAGTTAGCCTTAGACAAAGCAACTCTAATAGAGTTGGCCTTAGACAAAGCAACTTTAATAGTTAGCCTTAGACAAAGCAACTCTAATAGAGTTGGCCTTAGACAAAGCATCTTTAATACTTGTAATTAATCACTTCGTTTATTTCTTTTGGTTGCATTTCGATATTCATTCGTATTGGAAATGGCTCACTGAGAGTAAATGATAATTGTTACAGTTATTTAGCTTGCGTTTCTTCTCTTTCGTTGCAGTTTCTTGTAATGTAGGAACCACATGTCCTCAATATGCATTGTTAACACATGTTTTGGAACTAATAATTGTGAATCAACATCTCGTTGATACCTTCGCTTTCTCCAGAGCATTACCTTTTGTCTCTCTATCTATAGTACCAGCTTTTGTTTTGTTTTCTCTTGTACAGCCTGTAGTATTCGTATTTTGTTCCCAACTGTTTCATTCAAATCCAATGTGTTTTCTGTCTTTGAAAAAACATTATCCCGTGGTGTCTTCTTTAAAACTATTGAGTATATACATGCATCTATACCCTTCTATTATGCAATTATCCATGCATCCATGCCCTTCTATTATGCCATTATCCATGCATCCATACCCTTCTGCTATGCAATTATCCATGCATCTATACCCTTCTATTATGCATTTATCCATGCATCCATACCCTTCTATTATGCAATTATCCATGCATCCATACCCTTCTATTATGCAATTATCCATGCATCCATACCCTTCTATTATGCAATTATCCATGCTTCAATACCCTTCTATTATGCAATTATCCATGCATCCATACCCTTCTATTATGCAATTATCCATGCTTCAATACCCTTCTATTATGCAATTATCCATGCATCCATACCCTTCTATTATGCAATTATCCTGTTCATTCGTACTTTCATACCCTGCAAAATTATCACCACTACTCTCAGCCATTTATCAGTTATCTAAATTGCTATTATTGTATCATGGATAAATTGATAAAGTTCAAGTAAGAAAGGAGTTGGGACCTACGAATGCAAACGAATGCAACATCAACTATTATCTCAAATTCTCTTATGCTAGAGTTGCTTTAATTTGAAATCTTTATCAGAAGTTCACAATATTTGCCACATCAGTAATTAGCATATTTCATTCAGTCGACAATACAAGCAGCTTACAGATAGAACTAAAAGATTATTTCAAACAAGTTCATATTTTAAAAATTTTAAAATCTTCTATCTGCATTAAGTGCAAGTTTTATAACTTTTAAAATAACTGATTTAACACATATACAGTGCAGTACGAAAAAAAAGTGGAAACAATAGTGTATACAAAATGTTGGTTTGTTACTGTTGTTTATACATTCGACCTCTGACAAACATTGTCATCAAAACTATAACCTTAGGCGTGTGTGTCTACAATGCAATAAAGTCGATAGTAAAAACATTATAGGTAATAATGTTACAAATCTATAAATCTTAAAATTATCAAACGTTTCCTTATGTTTTGTACTTCTTTGCGTGATAATATCTTAACATGTAATTATTAGTAATTTTGGTGAAAGTTAAAATTTTTTTTGTTTGTTTAAAATCTAGATTTCCTGGTTTCAATACCTTATGTCTAGTCATCAAGTACATTTTCTCCGTTGATCCTGATCAGAATTGCTGAAAGGGGCACGTGGAATGAAATGATCATCATCTGCTAGATGATGACCAACGCTTTCAGTGCAAGATGATGACCAACGCTTTCAGGTTCAGTGAACTTTAGCTACCACGGACAACAATAAATATATAGAAAACGTCAAGTAATTTGAACTCTGTGTCAGATTTTGTAAATTTGTTAATGTCAGTTAAACTCGACTTCTATTGTAGTTTGAATTAATACAAATTTTTCATCACTGTTGAGATCTTTTTCTTAAATTAATATATTCTCTCTTTTCTTTTTCCCATTTGTGTGAAACAGTTTTTCATATTTTCTGACATTTTTCGTCAATTCGTTAGTCGGTGGGGAAATAAGGTCGTATACTCGATTAAGAAAGCTTTTAAACCTTTTACGAAAAGTTGGTGTGAAAAGGTAAAAGCAAATAATAAAAATCCTAAGTCAAAAATGTTTACAAACCAACCATCCAATTCTTTAATAAAAAAAACATGAGCAGAAACGTCGGTGCACATAAAAACGCCCATTTTCGTCCATATATAACTATTTTACGGTGAATTTGGAATTTGCATGGTTGAAGCCGCCGGTGTGTTGCATAAAACCAGCCAGTTTGTCGTTAGATCACTTCAACTGTACGGTTGAATTTAATATGATTGGAGGCATGGCAGTTTCACAAGTGGTGACTATTTGCTTAAATTAACCATCCGTTGTGATTTTTTTAGAATCAAAATGTTTTTTATTTTATAGTCTCTACTTGTTGTAGCAGTAAACATTCTAACATAACGACTGTAAAGGATACGCTATATTAATTACATATGGACAGAGGCGTAGCGATGATATTTTGCGCCCGGGGACGAACTATAAAATTGGCGCCCCAGCGATCTTGTGACCGATTTATTACCCTTGTTTACTTATTATAATGTAACGTTGCAAGCCTTATTTTGGCGCCCCTGTACCTTGGCGCCCGGGGACATATGTACCCCCCTGCCCCCCCCCCCCCCCCCGCTACGCCTCTGCATATAGATAGTACAAAAATAGAATTTATCTATGTATTGGTGTATTTATTTATAGCTAGAATCCAGCGATAGACAAATATCTCGAGTCAAATGTAACATTTACTGTAGTTCAGCGCCTCCTTTACGTACATTACCTTCATAATTTTGTCTCCCTTATTTACTGTGTAAATTATATATTTTCCCTCTTTAACGATAGCAATGTCTTGACTCCTATTCAACATTTGTTTGAACAGTCCAACAGGTCAAACACTCTTTTCATTACTTTAAATGTTTTAAAATGGTGTGTCTTGCACAATCTTTTTGTGGCACTATCAAAAGCACTATGCTTGTCATAAATGGTGATTTCATCTGTCGAATGAGACACAGTGGGGACAGATCGCAGAAATGGTACCGAATCTCAGTAGCCAGATATTGGTCACTAAGATAGGCTTCAATTTTAAGATAACCGCTCCAGTGGCCTAGTGGTTAGAGCGTCCGCCGCGGAAGCGGGAGGTCGTTGGTTCGATCCCCGGCCGAGTCATACCAAAGACTTACAAAAATTGTACTAACAGCTGCCTCGCTTGACGTTCAGCATTAAGAGGTTAGTGTTAGGACTGGTCGGCCAGGTGTCAGGATAATGTGACTGGGTGGGACATCATGCTACATGTCTGCGGCATGATGCCCCGGTGATAGACATCACTATAAAAACTGCCTCACTGCAGACATCGTAGCGATATGACTGAAAAATTGTTAAAGCTACGTTAAAAATCCTAATCAAACAAACAAACAAATTTTAAGACCGTCATCAGATGGTTATCGAATAAGGAATTATGCCATGTGTATTGATCAAGTGTCGATGGTAACACGGACAGTTTGAATGACCCGTGACTTAACATACCTATCTTAAAATGTTTTGTCCAATAACAATCATTCATGTTCTCCATTGGATGGATATTGCACAATCCATCATATTTACATTCAAGCTTCTTAAGTCTATATAAACTAGTACGTATACTTCTCAGCAAGTGTGGTCTAAGGCCCTCGCTTGTGCAGATTATTCACACATCTCACCTATGTTCGAGTCTCAGTTCGACGAAAGTGAGAAGGTGAGAAACTTTGCCAGAAGTATCCCGTAGGTCGATGGTTCTTCTCTAGGTTTTCCTCCACCAAATATACTGGCCGCCATGTGCTGAAAATTCTTGTTAAACCCTACAAAACCGTAAAAATTACCACGACGCCATTTTCTGCTCTATCAATTACAACTTATACTAATTATACAATTAACAATTATTAATTAATAATTACAATTATATAACATTGTTAATCTGGGCGTTATGATTAGCTTGTCATATCTATCTTATAAAATGTTTGATATTTTATTCTACAAACTGATGTTTGTTCCCCTTAAGAAAAGAAATTTGAATTGATCTATCTCTGTGTGTATAGACACTTTCACACCCACAGCAATACATATAAATTAATGCATTGTCGATGCTTTCAGTTCTTATTATTGCTGGGAAAATGGTCTAGGGGAGAAAACGCCTAATTCGAAGATCACTTTAACGTGTTTACGATACGCAAATTCTTTTTAATTATACAAATTAAAGTGATGCGTGTCTTACAGAAATAAATCTTTCGACGCATTTTCATGTAAAAGAAGAGAATGTAAGATAGTTATCTCGTATAATTACTATCATGCAGGCTATCTTATTATGATGCAACGAGGTAAATGTCTTGCCATGTGCACTTTGTTTTAAAATCATAGTAGTGCAAAATAAACATACAAACTATAAAACAAGTAAAGAGATTTGACCGGGAATAAAATATTGTCAGTTTAGGATACAGTTCATCTGACAGAATATTTAATGTTACTAAATGTAGACAGTCCAGATGGACTTTGTACAAAAGCAGCTTGGTTCTGAACAGTATATCAGACAAAGAAAGATTATTTGACGTAATATTTTGTCAAAAACAATTCAGTCACATTTTGTGTTTCCCAGTTATTTCTCACATTCTTTACTGCATCAAATGTTACATACCACACATTATATATATATATATATATATATATATATATATATATATATATATCGTCGGCATCCGTCCGTCTTCGAGAGACGATGGTGTAGCTTCCGATTTGGGTGTCCTATCTGCACCTTCGCGAGTGGCTGAAGAGTCCGACCCTTGAGTGACAGTCTCTGTAGCACTTGCTGCATGTGTATGCTGATGCATGCTGAGGATGTTTTTGGTTCGCCTTCCTCCTGGCTCTCTTTGCAGCGAGGTTTGTGTTTCTCATCTCCTCAGCTTTCTGAGTGCCCTGTCTGACAGCAAGACGCCACGCGGAGAGGTCGTCAGCACAGCTCTCCCAATTGTTTATGTTGATATTGGCTGTCTTCATGTCCTTTTTGCAGACATCTTTGTAGCGCAGCCGTGGCCTTCCAGTCGTTCGTGCACCTTATACTAGCTCGCCGTACAGCAGGTCCTTGGGTATGCGGCCTGGGTCCATTCTCCTAACATGGCCTAGCCAGCGAAGGCGCCTCTCGCTGAGAATGGAGAACATGCTGTTCATGCCGGTGCATTTCAGAACCTCTGTGTTGGGAACTTTGTCCTGCCACTGGATACGCAGAATTCGCCGCAAGAATCTCAGGTGGAAGCTGTTGAGTTTCCTCACGTGACTCGCGTAGGTGGTCCATGCCTCGCTGCTGTAAAGGAGTGTTCTGAGCACGCATGCCTGGTAGACGTGCATTTTGATCTTCTCGGTGAGGTTGTGATTGTCCCAGACCCTCTGGTTTAGTCTCGCCATAACTGCTGATGCCTTGGCAATCCGGCCATTTACATCAGTATCAATGGAGAGCGAGTTGGAGATGGTGGACCCAAGGTATGTGTAGTCCTCAACAACTTCCAGGTTGTACCCATCAATGGCGATGGTGGGAGAGGAGTCTGCGAATTGCACCATTACATTCGTCTTCTTCAGACTGATGGTCAGTCCGAACTGCTTGCAGGCGTGGGAGAGGCGGCATACTAGATGCTGCAGTCCATCTTCCGTGTGTGATGTCAAGGCTGCATCGTCGGCGAAGAGCAATTCACGGATGAGAACCTTTGTAACTTTAGTCTTTGCACGGAGACGGGCGATGTTAAACAGCTTTCCGTCAGTCCTGGTGTGTATATACACACCCTCGCTGCAGTCCTTGAAGGCGTACTGGAGGAGAATGGAAAAGAAGATGGCAAAGAGAGTTGGCGCAAGGACACAGCCTTGCTTCACTCCGCTGCTGACTGGGAAGGCCTCTGATGTTCCGCCGTTGAAGCATACTGTGCTGTGCATGTTCTCGTGGAACGATGTTATGATAGCGAGCAGTCGTGGGGGGCAGCCTATCTTCTGAAGGATCCTGAAGAGTCCGCTCCGGCTGACCAGGTCAAATGCCTTGGTCAGGTCTATGAAAGCAATGCAGAGGGGCATCTGCTGCTCACGACACTTCTACTGCAGCTGTCGTAGTGAGAAGATCATGTCTACAGTTGACCTGCCTGCTCGGAACCACACTGGTACTCAGGGTAGACTCGGGATGCTA
This sequence comes from Unio delphinus, assembly GCA_029339505.1. Lineage (NCBI taxonomy): Eukaryota > Metazoa > Mollusca > Bivalvia > Unionida > Unionidae > Unio > Unio delphinus. The sequence continues at coordinate 1,290,253 of JAQISU010000241.1, forward strand.
GGGTCTGCAAGCACGCCAGGACGACACGGGCGAACGCCTTTCCAACAATACTGAGGAGATGCCCTGGTAGTTGTTGCAGTCTCCTTTGTTCTGTATAGAGTGACAATGTTTGCATCTCGCATGTCCTGGGGAATGTGTCCTTGTCCCCAGCAGAGGCAGAGGAGTTCGTGCAGAGGCTGGATTAGTGCTGGTTTCCCTATCTTTAGGACTTCAGGCGGAATGCCGTCACTCCCAGGGGCCTTCCCACAAGCGAGGCAGTCGATGGCTTTGCTAAGCTCTTCCAGGGTGGGTGGTGTGTCTAGTTCCTCCAAGACTGGCAGGTCTGGGATGGCGTCTAGGGCGGTGTCCGTGACGACGTTTTGGGTTGCATACAGCTCAAGATAGTGCTCAACCCAGCGCTACAGCTGTTTGCCCTGGTATTTGATGACTTCGCCAGTCTTGGACTTGAGTGGGGCGATCTTGGAGGTGGGTGGGCCTGTTGCCTTTTTGATACCCTCGTACATGCCCCTTGCATCCCCGGTTTCGGCAGCTATCTGTATACTGGTGCTGAGGTTCAGCCAGTAGGTGTTAGCGCAGTGACGGGCGGTCTGCTGGGCATTTTTCCTGGCAGTCATGAGGGCCTGTAATGTACCAAGGCTAGGCGCAGCCTTGTAAGCTGGAGGGCTTTCCTCTTCGCCTCAGTCACGGGTTCCATCTCCTCCCAGCTGGCCTCATACCAGTCTGTGTTTTTGTGCTATTTCTTCCCATAGGCAGTAATGGCTGAGTTGTATACAGCGTATGCAGTTTTCTGTATTCCTCAGCTGGGTCATGGACTGATTCCATTTCTGCAAAAGAGGAACACGTCTAGTTAGCAATGTCTGTTTTGTTTCCTCTCTATTCAAATATGTAAAGTGGTGTGATATACACAAGCTTTCTGATATAACACGATGATAATCTTAATTCAAATCAGAACCACCGTTGTCGACAAGAATTGTAACGCTAAACATGTTTCCTGTGTTAACACCTGTCATTTACGTAAATTGCCAAATTCCCATGTAAGAAATTCCAGCGATCTATTTTGCAATATGATGATAGGCGTTATCAACTTTATTTGTCATGTATGTATGTATGTATGTATGTATGTATGTATGTATGTATGTATGTATGTATGTATGTTATATGTATGTATGTATGTATGTATGTATGTATGTATGTATGTATGTATGTATGTATGTATGTATGTATGTATGTATGTTTGTATGTATGTATGTATGTATGTATGTATGTATGTATGTATGTATGTATGTATGTATGTATGTATGTTATCAACTTTATTTGTTATGTATGTATGTATGTATGTATGTATGTATGTATGTATGTATGTATGTATGTATGTATGTATGTATGTATGTATGTATATGTGTGTGTGTGTGTGTGTGTGTGTGTGTGTGTATGTATGTATGTATGTATGTATGTATGTATGTATGTATGTATGTTATCAACTTTTTTTGTTGTGTATGTATGTATGTATGTATGTATGTATGTATGTATGTATGTATGTATGTATGTATGTATGTTATCAACTTTATTTGTTATGTATGTATGTATGTATGTATGTATGTATGTATGTATGTATGCATGCATGCATGCATGCATGCATGCACGCACGCACGTAAGTACGTATGTATGTGTGTTTGTGTGTGTGTGTGTTTGTGTGTGTGTGTGTGTGCGTTTGTGTGTGTGTCTCACTGACTTGTACTACCTTAATTATAACACAATTTCAATCGTAAAAATATTAAAATTCCAATATTTTATTTTTTAACCAATGCTAGATTGAACTAACAGTAGAAAAGCTTCGTGCTATAATGATAGTCTTGCATTTTGTGAATACCTCTATACCTATGATCACCAAGCACCATTGGTCCAGATTTCGTCCCCATTCACAGATCACCCAGAATCATTGGTCCAGATTTCGTCCCAATTCACAGCCCTCCAAATATATTTTGTCCAGATTTCGTCCCCATACACAGCTCACCAAATATATTTTGTCCAGATTTCGACCCCATTCACAGCTCATAAAATATATTTTGTCCAGATTTCGTCCCCATTCACAGCTCACCAAATATATTTTGTCCATATTTCATCCCCACTCATAGATCACCATATATTATTGGTTACATAAGTGACTGTCAGGTTACTCGTGGGTTATGAGCGTTAATGGTATAGTATTGTACAAACCCCACTTGTCAAAGGGTAAGTGTTAAGTCCCATTTTGTCAAGGGGTATTGTACAACATATAATAATAATAATAATAATAATAATAATAATAATAATAATAATAATAATAATAACCCACTCACTTTGATACTCGCTATCTAAGAGATGACCGCCCTCGATATAATTGCCCGGTTCGAGTATGAGAATAGTGTAACAGAATTGTTACCGAGAGGATGGTGGATTAAATGAACAACACAAACACAATATGTGAAAGAAAATATAAATTTATGAAATAAATTATTAATGAAAAATAATGATGTATCAACACAATAATTCATGCGTTCAACCCACAATTACACTCACAACCATTCACAATACATGAATAAATTAAATATTAATACAAAATAAAACACAGATACAAAGGAATCTCTTGGACTATACACAGATCCAAGAAACCTTTACAAAAGTTATATTACCGCAAGTATAAATTGCGATAACAAATACAAAACATCAAACTATACTATCGCACGTATGGATTGCGACAACTAGCACGAACATATACATGTATTTAATCAAGTTGCTAACTTTTATTGAGATTCATGTAATCCCTTGAAATACTAATGTGATTTGAAGTAACTATGTAAATATAACAATGTATTCAATTGTACTACAATTGCAACACACACATGTGTCTCGACCCTGTATAACCGTTCGATTCACCAACTGTTGAATCGCCGCCCAGTTTCCCCGAATACCTAGGGTTGACCAATACTTTTATCGGCCGTTTGCCCTTCACGGATCCACCACAGTTATACGTACAGACAGCATACAGCATCTACTAGAACCAACGTTCCCAAAAACCTAGATGCCACCCCGGATGTTTACACCTCTAGACAGCTCCAACACTCAGACGTCTAGATTTCCGGATATTTACACATCACAACAGATGTAGACGGACAGACAATCCGACAAACAGACAGTCAGATACCTCAATTTGATCTCACAATCAAATGGCACAACTAATCACATTCAGCTACAATTCAGATACGTTCAGAGACGTTCAGCTTCAATCAGATACGTTCAGAGACGTTCAGATACAATCAGCAACAATTTCAGAGATGCTCCGCTACAATATCAGAGACGTTCCGCTACAATATCAGAGATGCTCCGCTACAATATCAGCTACGATATCAGAGATGTTCCGCAACAAAATCAGCTACGATATGAGAGACGTTATCAGAGATGTTATCAGAGACGTTATCAGCTACAATAAAGAGACCAAACTAATAATAGTTCTTTCTAAAGCAATGTACAACTTAGATTACGCTATTGCATTTAAAGTCTAATAGTGACTAGTAATTCCAAATATTCCACGTTAAAAATATGCATTGTAATAAAGGCATGATTATATGAAATGATAAACTGAATAAAATTCACAATAAAACGAAACATAAATTTAACACTCACCCCTTTGGCTGGAGACAGAATGACGAGCTATCTTTCCTGTGATAAGATACTTTTGGTCCCGTAATATTTATCAGAAATATTCTGCCTTATATACCCTCAAATAGGTGAGCAGAATTCATGGCAAAATAACCGTGAATCTAATGTTCCGGACTTCATGTGATTCGAAGTCAGGCACATGCAAATCGTTACACGCCGCTTACCTTGGAGAAAACCACTTATTCACCCCAGGTAACGCATGTACGACGAAACAACAAAAAATTGTGAGATTAGTTTGTAATTCAAGAAAAAGAAATTAAATTTTCGCCTAATTCTGTGACAAATAGATATAGTAAACTGAGCAGGTATAATATTTAGAACATTATAACGGCCTAGTGAAACAAAAGGTTAGTCTTGACTTTGCTCTGTAAGAGAGCCAGAGGTAGAATTATGTAGCAAAGGATCCGGATGTTATTTTAGAGAAGTACATCCGTTAAATCATAGTCCAGGGGAAAAAGTGCCAAACTAAGGAAGGGACACACCAAAAGCACAAAGGTACTGTCACAATTCCATTTATATTGTTGATGCAATTTGTATGATGTGTGCTTAGTTTACAGGTCTGCAATATTTCGTTTGATACATTTGTATAATTGATTTAATTTGATACATTTGTATAATAATGTGTTTTGTATTATGAGTCGGAAGTATTTGCATGATTTCATTTGATACATGTGTGTAATAATGTGCTTTTGAATTATGAATTAGAATTCTTACCTTAATTCTTAGTTAAGAATGACGTAGTGTTAATTTATGTCGTAAAAACACTATGCTTAGTTATGAATAGGAAGTGTTACGTTAATTCTTGAATTTATCATATTGTTTGAATAATGATTGTGTTGTAAGAATTTCATGTATTACGTTAGTAAGGGGTTATAAGAATACATGTAAATTCGCCGAATTTTTATGTCATAGGTAATTTAGTGACAGTGTATACGATTCAACGCCTCGCTGTGTAGTACGTTAATGTATTAGGTCAGGGCAAAACGAATTAACAATTGGTTTAACTACATTCATTTGAGGACATGTGTAGTTAATTATTAGCCGTAAAGTTGTTATCCCTGATAGAAATATCTGATTGTTCGAACCAGGAATAATGGACAGTCGCAACTGTAACCATTGTAACGAGAGGTTGTTTTAATTTTCTTTTGACAGGAAGAAAACAGCTTTTTTGGGAAGATCGTGAAGTTACGGGAATAGCGACGTAAATTTTGGGAAAAGAACTTGGGAGAGAAGGAAATTGCAGTGTACGCATGATACAGTGGACAAGTCCGGAACCAAGCGGAAACATCCATGAGTGCAGATTATCTAGAGAGAAAGGGACTTCTAGAACAACATTGGATTGAACCGTGAACGGGGACCGAGAATAGCAGGTTTTGAAAATCGAACCAGTCATTGACTTCGATTGTACCACTCGATCCTATGATGATTTTAAACTGTCAGTAATAGAACGGCTAATTTGTCTAATTATATTTCAAATCGTATTGTAATTCGGTGAACGTTGTATTTCTAAACCGCGTGTATTCCTAATGAAAGGAAGTTTCATAATTGTGTATGTAATTGATTAAATTGTCTATTTATCTTTACGGGGGCTCGGAGTTGTTTGTTCAATATACCTGCTCAGTTTACCATATTTATTCTCATACTCAAACCGGGCAATTATATCGAGGGCGGTCATCTCTTAGATAGCGTGTATCAAAGTGAGTGGGTTATAATTATTATTATTATATGTTGTACAATACCCCTTGACAAAGTGGGACTTAACACTTACCCTTTGACAGGTGGGGCTTGTACAATACTACATAAATAACGCTCATAACCCGCGAGTAACCTGACATACAGGTATATTATAGAGGCGTCTTTGAATTCATGGGGATCGTCTCTTGCTGCCACATTAGTAAATTCAGTTGGTGGTGCATTTCTGTGAGGGATGTGTCTCCTTCCTTGTAGACTTCAGATGCGATGGAGTCTGGACCAGGTGTTTAGCCACTGCAAAGCAGACGTATCGCTTTCTGCGTCTCAAGAAAGGTTGGGGGGAAGGTCATCCAGTGCTTCGTTGATGTGTAACAGGGGGAGACGACTGATGGCTTCAGAGAGATTCAGAAGTCTGTCAACATGTTCAACCCCTCGTTGATGAATCATCTCTTTGTCAATAATTAGTGTGTTCCCGTGTGCGCTGAGACATGGAGATGATCCAGAAGATGTAGGTCCATACACTTCTTTCAGATCATTGTTGATGTTATTGATGTCATGCTGGTCTGCGTAGCACTGGATCTCATCGGTTTTGTTGTTCAGTCATGTGTCTCGCATCTGACGAAGTTTCATTTGTAGAGTTCTGCATATATTGTTGTACGCATCTTTTCTAGAGGTTACTTGGGATTGTTGAGGTAGATTTGAAGGAGGCGGAGTTTCTCAACCAGCAACTGCTTGATCTGGTCGCAGTTCTCATCAAACCAGTCTTGATTCATTCTGGTTAAGAGTCCTAGGATTTGGGAAGCTGTGGATCAGCTCTCTGCCGGCTGCCCAGTCGATCTCCACATTCTGATTGTCGAGAGGGATGGATTTCAGACGTTCTTGCAGGGAATCCACGAGAAACTGTTTGAAACTGGTGCATTTCAGCATGGTGATGTTTAGTTATTTATGAGCCTTCGTTCCCCGTGTGAGTCGTTTGGGCTGAATGCGGATGTTAAGCGTAGTGATGATGAGGCGGTGCTCTGTGCAGTTGCAGATTTGTTGTATGATGCCAATTAATGATACAAATCATTTTGTTTAAGATAGATAATTGTACAAACTAAATTGTTCTTTAAAGCTGTTACATTTTCTGCTCATGTTTCATTTAAGACATGCCTGCAACTGCATTTTATAAATAATACAAATCTATCTGTGCCCCTAGCCTCAGAATTGTATTAATCGAGGTTTTGGGACAGATATAAGGTATCACGTTTAATTGCTGTATACACAATAATAGTAAATTCAATTTAATACTAAGTGGTATGTACACATATTTGGCCATGACTCTCAGCCACTTTACGAACTACACGCATCCTGCTTTAAAACATCTACTGTTTCACCTTTTCAACTGCATCGAAATTCTGATCAGAGCGTTACTACAAGGCTTCAATACAGATCCCCCAGTACGCACACAGTACAATGTTTCGCTTTATACTGTGTAGGGTTAATTTTAGTGTCCTTTTTTTGGCGTATGAGTGTGTTACATAGTATCATTGATTGTACGGGACTTTCGATCACATGACAGACCAAGCTGGCACTGGGTTGGTAAAAGAGACGAAGACGCCTTATAAAAATAACATATGTATGAACAAAAGAGAAGAAAAGTAACAATAAATACAGACCTATTCTAATATGATGAATTTCTTTCACCGAGCTAGAAAATCAGATTCAGATACATCAAAGTTTCATCTGGTATTTCATTAAAAATATCTACAACATTTTCTAATATAGGACAACTCATGCACTATATAGTGCCAATCAAATTACATGCAAGTAATTCATTTGAAGTATTGAGAATTTAACTCTCAGCAGAAACCACGTAATAGGCATCTACTTGACCACTTCTGGATGATCTTGTTTTATAGCTTACATATCCCTTAAAGTCTTGCCTCTCGATACCGTTAGACTCGCAGAAAGCGCATCGGATCTCAGAGTACCCCGCGACGCGTACTAATGCTCTCTTTCTTTGACTAGTTGTTTTCATATGCTTTAAACGAAATTCAAGACGAGTGGAAACTTGTCCTGGTTCACGGAGCTGTAGCAAAGGGCGCGTAAAATGAGGGTTGGTGATGGATTTGTTTTTGGTACGGACCAAAACGCTCCATCGCTTGGACTTGTAGGCGCTGAGGAAAAGCCGATTATATCGCTTATGAGAATGCGGCTCAGAGAGATTTGATAATTTCGACGGGCTATCAACCGTTATCATGCCTGGACATACGCCTGAAACCCCGTGCAGGCTTTGAAACACTAAAAGTTTTTTGTGAGTGGGAAAAGCCACATTAAGCCTGGGAACTGTATTTCCCCGTACTAATCAACATAAACGTGTAAACGACACAACTTAAAGGGAAAATAGATCTTCACACTCAGTGAGTCTGCAGAGATATATTTGGGACATCTCCACATGCAGTGAGAAGCTTAAGTCTGAAGAGATATATTTGGGACATCGCACGCAGTGAGAAGCTTAACATGCAGTGAGAAGCTTAAGTCTGAAGAGATATATTTGGGACATCGCACGCAGTGAGAAGTCTGCAGAGATTTATTTGGGACATCTTCGCACGCAGTGAGAACTCTGCATATTGACCTGTCCGCCCAAAGAAGTGAGACGAAACCGCGAGAAAGTCGGAGATAAAGGAAAACAGGAGGAAGCAGGTTATGCACTCGCACACGGCAACGATTTCAACTGTTCACTCGATCGTATGAAAAGAAAAAATCCTATCTGTAAACATATTGTCTATATTTATTTTTATTTTTCTATAAATCTAATTGTGTCTTAAAGGGTTCGAAGACAGATTTATTCTAAAAGAAGTGTATCTTTCTAATGAATTGTATTGGTTTTCCATAGTTTGTAATTGATTAAATCTTGATTATTTTGTATACTAGGGCTCGTGTCACTCTGTCTCTGTCTCTGTCTCTCTCTCTCTCTGTCTCTCTCTCTCTCTGTCTCTCTGTCTCTCTGTCTCTCTCTCTCTCTCTCTCTCTCTCTCTCTATATATATATATATATATATATATATATATATATATATATATATATATATATATATTGTAACGGCTGGCTCGGTATCAAGGGTTATCAGTACAATATTGCACAAGTCTCTGGTCAGAGGTATTGCGCAACTTGGAAAAACAACACTCGAAACCGCCTCCCGTTAATACTCGTTTATCTAAGGAATGACCTCTACGGTGTAATTTGCAATCTGAGATAGTATCTTGAACAAGACAACAAACGAGCCCCCGTAAAGATAAAATGAGAATTTAATTAAAATACAATTAAGAGAAGAATGACACAATAAATTACAATTTTCTTTCCTTCTGACTATTCTTCGTTCAGAAGCACTTAAAAAAAAACCGAAGCTTTAAAACAGCAGATACGTTAATTAAAATTCAAACACTAATAAAATAGATGAATTTAACCGTTAATAACTGATAGTAACTTTCATCATGAAATCGAATGTTCATTAACATTGGACTGTTGGGTGATTCACAATGACCTTGTTCGTCGACTGGTTTTTTCCTTCTCCGTGCGTCACGATTTTAGCTTGCCCTTGATTGAACGGGGAATTTCACAACTCTGACTTCTTTTCCCTCCTTTTCTTGACTTCTTTTCCCTCCTTTTCTTGACTTCTTTTCCCTCCTTTTCTTGACTTCTCGCTAATTCTCACTCTTTCGAAACAAACTATTTTCCTTTGAAAAGAAAAGGGTAAAACGCCCTAAGTATCTTGTTATGCTTTAAGGTTGAGATTGTCCGTCCGTCTTCCTGGTTCGAACAATCAGATCTTACTATCAGTGTTAACTTTTATACAGCTAGCAAATACTACACAAGTCTTCAGATCAATACAGTGATACTGCTAATTATCGACATCAGAATTTGGGAAAGTCACATATATTCCTGTAAATCATTACGTAAAGTGAGGTAATATATCATAACACACAATCCATATTCACTCAATATGATAAATTCAAAATTAATGTAGCACTTTCCAATCATAAATGTACCCAGCGGGTTTCCTACACCACCCATTAACCTACCTAAGTATATAAATTGAAAATTCTAATTTAGAATTCAAAAATACATTATTAAATCAATGTAATAACGAACTATCAAAAATATGAACACATCATGCATCTGTAACGAAGAAACATTATATCAAAGTACGTTATTAAATCAATGTAATACCGAACTATTTGTATCATAGTATCAATACATTATGCATCTGTAACAAAGAAAACATCACATAAATTACATAATGATAAATGTGAATTTGAGTTAAATACCTTGTGTTTTTGGCGTCTTACAATCGTTCCACATTCAGTTTAATCTGGAACCACAATTTTTACGAACGTCTTTCTTGGAAAGAACGATCGGGGTCCTGGTAATTACTTCTACCTTTCGGTTTCTCTTTTGCAGAGAAATTTTTAGACTAATTCAAACTCATAAGCTCAGAGAATATATTTCCCGATTCTAGGGTTCGACACACCCCCCTCCTTCTACATTTGATCAATCGGAATAAATGCTACTCCTACGGACATTTTGAAAAAACCGTCCATCAAGATGCCAAAAATGCCAATTGGGGTCGAAATATCACCCTACCATTTGTTTCAAATCACTTTGACATCTATACGTGAGAAATTCTCTCTTTCAAGCGTGTCAAACACCAAGTTCGGTTCTACTATCAATATTCTAACAGCATGACCCAGTTAAGTAAACATTCTTTCGTCCAAACTCCTACTCCAAGACAGTTTATTGTCGGCTAGACTAAGAATTAATTAATGAATTTCACTGGCAAAAAATTTGACACTTGACATATATATATATATATATATATATATATATATATATATATATATATATATATATATATATATATATATATATATATATATATATATATATATTAACGTCTTACAAAGCGAGACGTTGAATTATACACTGTCGCTAAATTATCTATGACATCAAAATTCGGCGAATTCACATGTATTCTTCTAAATCATTAACTAATGTAATACATTAAATTCTTAGAGCACAATAATCATTCAAACAATATGATAAGTTCAAGAATTAACGTAACACTTCCTATTCATACTAAGCATAGTGTTTTTACGACATAAATTAACACTACGTCATTCTTAACTAAGAAGTAAGGTAAGAATTCCAATTCGTAATTCAAAAGCACATTACTAAATAAATGAATCAAATGAATACATGCAAATACTTCTGATTCATAATACAAAACACATTATTATACAAATGTATCAAATTTAAATCAACTATACAAAATGTATCAATCGAAATCATGCAGACCCTGCAACTAGCAATATTCGGTGAATTGCGACAAATACCTCTGTGTTTTGGTGTATCACTCAACCGTTGGTTTTGGCGGGTTTTCCCTACTGCTTAACATACGAATGTATTTCTCTCAAATAACATTCAGAGTCTTTACAAAATAATCCTGCCACTCCTTCCTCTCTTGCAGAGGAATTTTTAAAGACTAAATTCTAATTTAGCTAGTGCAATATTATGTTCTAAAGATTTCTCGTGTAAAACACACCCCTTATTTAACCGCGACCAATCAGAATCAAATGTATTTTCTCCCGCTTCCCTCTAAAAGTCTCTGGTCAATATGACACGTTTTGGTTTTAAGTAACAGAACCTCTTTATTCTCTCAAATCTTACATTTTCGTGATAAAGTGTAACTTTACAAGGTCGCCGTCGGTCAGTCAGCTCTGAACAAATACGGTTAATTAGTACAACGGCCACATCCTACTATACAGATCCCTCTCTCTCTGGCACGATGTCTCGTAAATCTAACTAATGGCTATCTGGCCACAACTAATGGTTTATTAATAGATCGACCAAAAATTTGGCACTTCACAATATAATATATATTCTGCACAGGGAAAGAAAAATAAAAGTATGTGGGGTCCAATCACATGAACTGGATGACGTGCATTTGGATTGGCTATTTTCGGATGAAGATAGTGGTCATGGTACTAATGAGGACGAGGATGACAGCATCCATCGTGAAGATACGGCTAATGACAAGAACCTGTCGCTTGATCTGCTGCACAATGATAATGTGGAATTGATCTCTCAGTACCAGAAGAAAGACAGCTCATTGGCTGGTGTGAGAGAAACGGCACTGCCATCCGAAAGTGCAGCAGAAGGCATGGGCACTGCATTTTTCTGGGAGTGTGGAATTTTAAAATGGAAGTGGAAGTCGTCAGATGGAGAAAAATATGGAATCCAATTAGTTTTGCCAAAGCAGTTACGTCAAACTGAGGTGGAATTGGCACATGATAGACCACTTGCTTGTCATCTAGGAATGGAGAAAACGAAGGCAAGAATAACAACTGCACTTTATTGACCAAAAATGTTTGGGGATATTCAGAGGCACTGTCAAAGAAAGTTAAGTCATCGTACAATAAAAATGCTATCAAAAGGGAATATCGGCCAGGAGATGAGGTTCTGGTTTTGCTTCCATCCGATGCATCAAAGATGAAAGCTTGATGGAAGGGACCTTATCGTGTCATTTGTAAGGTCATTGGCGTTAATTACAAGATTAACCTTGGTGTTAGGCAAAGGCAAGTAACCTACCATAGTAATCTATTACGTCAGTACAAGAGAGCTTTACCGTTAACAGCAACTGTGTCTGATGTATTTGAGGGAGGAGGACAAATTAAACCAAACGACGCCAAAGTTAAAGCTATGGTTGACTTCCCATTCCCTACAAAAGGAAGAAATAGAAAACAACGGCTTCTAAGATGGCCCCTGTGTCCGCAATCATACGAGTTCACAATCAAACACCGTCGGGGAGCAGAGAATGCAAATGCTGATGGATTGTCATGTGCTGGAGTCTAAGACTATGTATTTTAGTTTTCATTCTTGTTGGACTAATTTGAAGACCCATGCGATAATGTGTGTTATGTACTAATTAATTAATTATTCTGTACGAATTAAGTACATTAGTAATGCAGATCAGTTTGATTTTTAAGTGAATTAGAAGTGTTTGTTTTAGATGTGCTAAATTTTGCACTCTGATCATGGAACTTTTCAGCAAGTCATTGAATGCTTGCACTGTTTGTTATTGTATAGGACTCTAATTGCCAGGGAAATGCTAGAACTTTTAAATTTCATGAAGTAAGGTAATTGCATAGAACTGTATACTGTACAGCCAAATAGTGACTCTTCAATTTCTCATATCCATCCTTAATTTTGTTCGAAAACTGAAGTTTTCTTTTAAGGAGGAAGGTGTTGCCGTCATATTAAAGCTTAACATTTCCCTCCAATTTATTGTATAAATATTGATTATCATTAAGACAAGATCCATGGGTGTATATGGTAGTTTTAGTTTAAAGGATTTTAAGTGGTCAGATATGGTAATGTTAGAGACAAATACTGCCTAGCTCACATCTGATACTGATAAAGATTCTGACCCATAGGAGTTGGAGTCTTGTGTTTGTCATCACTGTTGTTTTGATAAACTATTGCCATGGTCTGTGTAAAAACTATCAATTTGTTCTCTGTAAAAGTCAGTCGTCTTGAGCCCTAGCTTGGGTGTACATTAAATATTGGCTGGGAATCTACTTTGTGTCGGATGTTATTGTTTGCAACGTTTGTACCATGTAACACCTAGATACCGAATACAGAAAGAGGTGGGAAATATAATAACATTATATACACCACCCCCTAACAGCTTACCATACTCAGTAACATAATGGATGGCGATGTGCACATTCATGCACTCATCGTTTGGACTCCGATATGTGTGCTCAACGTCTCAGATACACGGTTAAATTTCGGCATTACTGTCACTCGAATTTCTTAACAGATACTTTACCAGAAAATGTTTCCAAGGCTCATAGTTAAGTAACCTTGAAACAGGGACTGTCTTCTTTTCCTCCTCTTTCTTCTTCTTCTTCTTCTTCTTCTTCTTCTTCTTCTTCTTCTTGTTCTTCTTCTTCTTCTTCTTGTTCTTCTTCTTCTTCTTCTTCTTCTTCTTCTTCTTCTTCTTCTTCTTCTTCTTCTGTTCTCTGTATGTCATGAGTGTTATAATAAGATCTGTATAATTCTTTCTTTCTTCATGTTTTTGCAACCTCTTGCTATAACTTTAAGATTAACTGACAGTCCGTACAAAGTAGACAGAATTAAAAAGACTGTTTAGTTTCATGAGATTTAATAATTAAAATGTGCATCTTTTGGATCTGAGAAAATAAAGTAACCATGGAAATAAGGATACAGTGTGATACTTGAGGTATGATGACACATGAAAATGGGATGTCAGGTTCGATTTGTGTCCTTTGCTATGTGCACTGCTTCTTTGCAGAGTATCTAATACGTCGTGTTAGTAACATGAACCCATTATCAGAGAGGTAACTAAAATTAAATAGCATACATTTACATAATAATCAAATCAATTTCAATTGATATCACATCATATGTCAAATCATTGTGAGGTGCCCTAATGTGGCATATTAATCGGGAACAACACTTCCATCACAGTGACATAATGAAACAATACGAAAAGATGATAATAAATCAAAGGATAAGAAATTGGTGCGGGATATAATATTTTTTTATTTAATTATTATTCATTTTGATAAAGTATGCAAACGTTTAATACATACAATATTAAAGAGTCAACCTGATGAATAGGATCTTAAGAAAAAAATGTATAGCCATATATTATCACCGGTGACATCGGCCCGTGTGACGTTACATGACTAAGAAGTGAGTTCACTCGGAGAAGAAAGATATAACCAAAATGATGCATTTTGGTCTTTATCTTAATTATCTAGACCTTTGAAAATTGTTCAAGAGTTCACTTATCGGATAATCATGTGAAAAACCGAAATGCTTGAACAATACATGTGTTTCGGCACGGTTAAAAAAAAAGACCTATTTTATATTCCTTTAAAAAAATATAAAAAAAATAAACATGCGTCAAATATAAAATACGCCGGTGTGGATGTGAAGCAATATTATGTATCAATTTAAAAGGAGAAAAGGACTTAATGTGTATTATCATCATTAAAAACTAATGATATTTATATTTTAAGTGACATAATTTCATTTTGAAAAAAAATAATAAACATCTTATAATGTTACCGAAAGAGAAAGAAATATTTAGACAAATATACGCACTAGGCCGTTTTCCGTGATGTGACCTCTGCGCATGGATAAACCAGGCTGAGGGTAGCTGACGGGTTCTCAACCAGGCTGAGGGTAGCTGACGGGTTCTCAACCATCGGTGAGTTATAGTGCAGTGTAATATTACAAGTTTTTGGCAATGGTTTGGAGTAAAATAATAGTAAATATTACATTACAGTGTAATATTACAAGCTTTAGGCAATGGTTTGGAGTAAAATAATAGTAAATATTACATTACAGTGTAATATTACAAGCTTTTGGCAATGGTTTGGAGTAAAATAATAGTAAATATCACATTACAGTGTAATATTGCAAGCTTTTGGCAATGGTTTGGAGTAAAGTGACAGTAATAATTATAGTGCAGTCAGGGGCGGATTAAGGCTCACTGGTGCCCTAAGCACTGACAAATCTTGGTGCCCCGCACCCCAACCTTACTGACCGACAGAGGCCAGAGTGCACTACGCCAGCAGTGCCCCTTGTGGTACACCTGGGAAGATAACCCTAGGGTGCACCATGATCAAGAAACAGAACATTATGATCAATTTACATTAGTTTTAGCAATTATTTTTTTTTACAAATCTTCGTTCGTTTTGTTTTCTTTTCACTCACCCTTTTCTCAATTTTGTGGTGCCCCCTTTGGCCCTGGTGCCCTAAGCACGTGCTTAGTCTGCTTGATGGTTCATACGGCCCTGAGTGCAGTGTGATATTACAAGCATTTGCAAAATGTTTAGAGTAAAATTAAAGACAATATCATAGTGCAGTGTGATATTACAAGCATTTGCAAAATGTTTAGAGTAAAATTAAAGACAATATCATAGTGCAGTGTAATTTAGAAGCTTTTGGCAATGTCTGGGAGTAAAAAAAAAAACAGTAGAGATTATAGCGCAGTGTCATATTACAAGATTTTGGCAATGGTTGGGAATAAAAAGACAGAAAAGATGACTGTATATTGTAATATTACAAGCATTTCGCAATGGTTTGGAGTAAAATGACACTAAAGATTTTATAGTACAGTGGGATATTAAAAGCATTTCGCAATGGTTTGGAGTTTTAGAAAACAATAGTAAAGATTATAGTGCAATGTGATATTACAAGCTTTATGCAATGGTCTTTTTTTTTTAGTAAAGTGACAGAAGAGATTATAGTGCATATAAATATTACAAGCTTTCGGTTTACCATTACGGTGGTCTAGTGATTAGAGCGTCCGCCGCGGAAACAGGAGGTCGTGGGTTCGATCCCCGGCCGAGCAATACCAAAGACTTACAAACATGGTACTAACAGCTGCCTCGCTTGGCACTCAGCGTTGAGAGGTTAGTGTTAGGACTGGTCGGCCTGGTGTCAGGATAACGTGACTGGGTGGGACATATTGCTACATGTCTGCGGCATGATGCCCCAGTGATAGACATCACTATAAACTGTCTCACTGCAAACATCGTAGCGATATGACTGAATTTTTTTAAAGCCACGTTAAAAATCCTACTCAAACAAACAAACAAACAATCTTTTGGCAATGGTTTGGAGTAAAATAACAGTAAAGGTCCTAGGATAGTATAATATTACAAGCCTTTCGCAATGGTTTGGAGTAAAATGACAATAACGGTCCTAGTACCGTGTCATATTATAAAACTTAAAGTGGCCTAGGAAAACAGGACGAATTTCACCACATAGCGATGGAAATAATAATAATAATAATAATAATAATAATAATAATAAGCATATTAATGCGGGTTGAGAATTCTGGAACTGATTCTGTACAAAAACTCTTAGTAAATTCCCTTATGATCACTAAAGAGAAAAAAGGAAGCCTTTCTAGAAGTTTGCATGCAAGTGAATCACTTTAATTTGTAGAAAGAAACAGTATAAATGTTGATCAATCAAAGCTATGAAATACATTTCCTTTTGTGATCCGGAAATATTTGTCCGTTTGTTATCTAAAAAGGCATGTCCTTTTGTTATCCGAAAAAAATGTCCATTTGTGATCCGAAAAGACATGTCCCATTGTGATCCGAAAAGGCATGTCAAATTTATATTACACTGATCACTAGGGTAAAGTTGATGGCTCTAATAGAAATGCCCCACGTGAACATTCTTTCGCACCACTGTCCTCATTATTGCTAATGCTGCTGGTAAAGGCCAATAATTGATTTTTCTCCCAAATCACTTGTGATGAATAACAGTTTATACTACCGACCCGCCTGGACGTGTACCGTGCGGAAACAAGTATACATTACTAGTGAGTGCACAAGTTTAGTGCAGGCATACGTTAAATGCAGTGCTCAAGAAATGAACGTTTATATAAAGTTTTGTTGAGGCCAAGCAATATATGCTACTTTAATTATAATAAGAAGCTGGTTATTGACTTCCAAAGCAGTTAAATAGAAAAGACGGCAAAATAACCGGTACGTCAGCATTGACTCAAAACACGGTGATAACGTGAATTGATAGTTCCATTTCTTACGCAGAGTCTTGACTTGCTTCGAGCATATGAAAATCATTACAAATCCCACAATGAATAACGAAGACTCAATGGAAATTTATTTTTTTTCAAATGTATGTTGATTTTCTTTGTCCTTTATATGATATTGTGAATAAATTGCCTACAAAAGCAAGTAAAGTATATATCATAGAGTCGCGTCTCCGTTGGGAAATCGGCAGCATAGCCGACTGAAGCAATGTGAACCTAAATTTCAGAAAAATACGACGGAAAAGCCGGTAATTACTTCGGAAAAATAGGATTATTGGCTTGCTTCCTATAAACAATTGTTATTTCAAAATATCGGCCTTATGCTTGCTATGAAGACGTGATGAGCACGTGATCAAGAAAAAAGGAAATCAATCAAAAACCAATCAAATTAGATTTTGCTGTGATCAGAATCAATTCGTGTAGTCGGGAACTGGTAACGTGTTTTTTTACAGTCCGATAAAACGGCTGTACTAGAAATAAAGATTAACACTGTATTTTGTGCTTGAATTTGATAAATAATCTGACTGAAGCAATGGCCTGTGGGTGGGTCTAAATTAAGGTATGACTACATTTAGGATAGAATTGATTGATGTGAATCGTCTACGTTGCTCTATAGGCTTCAGCCCCATATTAAAGTCCATATTTCACATTTGTGTTAATCGTCTGGGTTTGATGCTTTCGTATATTTCAATGGAGATGCATGCTGCTTTTGTACTAGAAATGCTATTCCTGCGCTACCAATTTTAGTTTGCGTTTACTTTCTGTGCCTCTTTCATTACCATTGATACTTCAAAGGTAGGTACAACTTCCAACTTCATCCGCAGATTCACAGTATAACAATAGTCGGCATCCATACTGTTTTTGTGCACATAAATTGATGCTAGTCTACTAAAGTTGGTGGTGGTGGTGGTGGGAGAAGAAAACATTAATCTCTGCAAAGTCCACATCATTTAGATGTCACCGCATAGTCTACGGTATGGTTTTGCACATGATCCAGTCTATTTTGAGGGTAAACAAGACAAACGTACGCCACGATTAGTCCAAAAGTAATTATATGTAAATGCTTTATTTTATAGGGAATCGCGTTGTTCGTCACAAAGTTTCTTAACCAAAGCAATCTTTTTCTGTTATAAAGATTAGTATATGCAGGACTTTTCCAGGTTATGTTAATAGCACTATTCTGTTTTATTGATATTTTATATTCTATAAAGTTTAATGAAGTCATTCTCCCTCCTTCAAATCAGGACGTACTTTTCCTCGTCCTAAATCTTTCCAAAATGACGGAAAGAAAAGCTAGTTGATGTTTTCAGACCTACTGTAATAACGTCTACGATTCTGCCGTCAGCTCCTGTTGATTTGACGTTAATTAGTGTCCTTATAGCTATTATCATCTAGCTCGGAAGACATTCACATCTAGGTGTTTATCCAAAGGGTTGGTACCTACGAATGTGTATTGTTATGAGTATGTTTATTAGTTCTTGAAATGTTATGCCCATTGTATGAGGCGATCGTCATATTTTGTGAGTGTATTTATACTTTGGTCTTTCAGTAGATTTTCCACACCGATCTGCTTATCTAAACGTTTTCTTTTGACGTCATACACTTCTTTCGTGTTTCCATTTGGTTTGTATTTCTAGGTACATCTTCTTGTCCTTACTGATGCGTATGTACACTCTTTAGTGAGCCTCTATTTACTTTTTGTGTGCGTCAGCTTTGCATTTCTTGTGCAGCTACTGATTAAAAATGGTTATTGTGCATTGTTATCTGTATGTTGTGTACTTCTCTTGCTATGTTCCTTTTGTCTCTCTTTTGGATACACTTTGTCTAACATTGACCGATGTATCTTGTTGTCAGTTCATTGATAACTATCAAAAGTGCTAATAATTGGTACGTATTACAATGGATTACCTGAAATCCATGTCATGTGTATTAATCCTGAAATTCATGAGCGTCAAATCAACTAATGGTCGTCATTGGACAGTCTGGAAATTCTTGAAGTAAAATTCTAATTCACCTAGCAATAGATAATAATCAGTAGCACCGCGTACGCCTATTTTCATCCTTACTCTTTTCATCCTTTACTCTTTTTATTCTTTGCTCATTTCATTCTTACCTTACTCTTTTTATCCTTGACTCTTTTCATCCGTATGCTTTGCGTCCTTACTCTTGTCACCCTTTACTCATTTCATCCTTTACTCTTTTCATCCTTTACTCTGGTCATCCTTTACTCTTTTCATTCTTTACTCTTTTCATCCTTGACTCTTTTCATCCGTATGCTTTGCGTCCTTACTCTTGTCACCCTTTACTCATTTCATCCTTTACTCTTTTCATCCTTTACTCTTTTCATCCTTTACTCTTTTCATCCTTACTCTTTTCATCATTTACTCTTTTCGTCCTGACTCGTTTCATCCTTACTCTTTGCATCCTTAATCTTTGCGTCCTTACTTTTTTCATCTTTTACTCTTTTCATCATTCCTTCAAGCAAGGATCTTCTAAATGTATGGATAACACAAATATAGTCGATTTTATGTCTGTGTTCTGAATTATCCAAAAAAATGTAGACGGCTGCAACTGTTTGTTAGGAGACATAATTGCTCCAATAATCAGGTTGTTGATGGCACATACTTCACCCAAAAGATCTCCACTATCAATTTGTTCAGCCACTTGCTTGCCAACTAACCCAATGTTTTACCTTCTTAAATGTTTGCATTAAAATCCCCAAGTAAAATAAAAGTCTTTATTACTTATGGAATGTTACAATATAGTGTAAAGTTGAAAGGGGGGGGGGGGGGTATAACCTGTTCAGCATCATTCGCGGATGCGTATCTACTGTACTACTTAAATTGGTATAATACCTGAAGTTAATAATTCATCAGCCGACTGCCTCACATTCTAGAAATGATTTTGTGGCATCTTTAGAGAGCCTACGTCAATCTGTATGGACACACTTCCCACTTACCCGATAATAGTTATCATTCCTCCACTCGAAAGACCTCTCCTACCAGAGTGTTCTTCTATTAAATCGTGTAACACGTGAAATAAAGAATACCTAATGTTTACTTTTTCATTTATGTTACAACTTGACTAGAGTTGCCAGATTCAATACTTTATCGTAATTTTCACTGTTGAGATTACTATGGTAGCTTTGTGTTTCGGCCGGGCAGTTTGTTGTGGGGTTTCACTACACAGCGTAATTCCTTTTCTAATAGTAGCATCTTCTTTCCTTCGTTGACCAAGTTATTGGATGGTTGTGGATGTTTCCATAATCCCTGTAATCCACTGAACTGATTCCTAAACAGCAAACTAAATCTTCGTCCCAGTGATGTCCTTATCAAAGTAATATGATCAATTCATATTCTTCAAAGTTTGATTTTTACACATTTTGACTATCCGGGTAAAAGTAACCAAAAGTAAAGATCTAAAATTTGATATATGTGTTCAATAATTAAGGAAGACCAAGAAGTGACAAACCATTCTGAACACTTACTAAGGTTTTAGTTTAAATAGTCCTCAAAGCTAATGCCTCTGGAAATATTGTAGACGCACACATTATGGTCAACAAGGTTACCTGACTTGGTGTTAGGGAAGAGACGGAGTCGGTCTGCCATTATTCTACTACATGGTTCGTCAAATGCAGGAATAGGTTGCAAATTAGCCTTATATATATTCTAACTGGTTTTCCTAACCACTTGATAAGTGTGAGAAGATGTACAGTATTTAGAAAATTAGCTTTTAACCTTCGGATAATAAAAATGATTCAAATTCTTGTGATCTGTTTTATCGACCCCTAAATGATCAGCCAAGGGATTTTCATGGAATAAGCTAAGATGTTCCTGTTGATATGACTTATGAACAAGAATTTTATAGCTTATTGATCGCTCGTCACTAGCGGGTATGTCAGAGGGCTTCATTTTCCCATAAGGACCCATTTTTTTTATAAAAAAATGCAAACAAACCGGTTGTTTTGTGGCTTCGACTTCGTATAGGCCTCTGGAAGATTTTGCACGGGTCTTATTTCTGACACCGAATCTGCAAAATGCTGCGTAGGTCTGGATAAACAGTTCGAAAACACTTTGAACTCCTTGTCGGCCTACAACTTTGTTTGGACGTAGATAAGGGCTCTGCCACTGGTGAAACTGTTCTCTGCTTGTGGCTATCGAGGTATGGCTTATGTCGAAAGTCAGAATGGAACATCGATCTCGCTACGTCTTTGGCTCTTTGGAACTCTACAAGGTCTACGTGAAAGATGGAGTACATCTTGGGTCACAGTCCCGCCAATCCATCGATAGGGAGTCCGTTATGTTCATTTTTAAACTTTCCTACCACTTTCTTGTTTGTGTTACTATATAAGGGGCGAACGTCCGAAAAGTCATTCGACTCGTAGAGGTCCGCTTCTTCGGACATGTTACTATATATGTCTTCCGTCTGCACCTGCAGTAGCAGTCGTTCCATATCGGTATCGATGAGCTGGGCCATAGTATCATGAATAGCGTGTATTTGGTTGAGGTCAGTTGTTACCGGTTTAAGCTCTAATAAACTGTAACAAAGAGAGAGTTACGGAGCACAAACGTTGCAAAGAATAACATCCAACACAAAGTAGATTCCCAGGCAATATTTTAATGTACACCCAAGCTAGGGCTCAAAACGACTGATTTTTACAGAGAACAAATTGATAGTTTTACACAGACCAGGGCAATAGTTTATCAAAACAACAGTGATGACATTCACAGACTCCAATTCCTATGGGTCATAATCTTTATCAGTATCAGATGTGAGCTAGGCAGTATTTGTCTCTAGCATTACCATATCTGACCGATTAAAATCCTTTAAACTAAAACTACCTTATACACCCATGGTTCTTGTGTTAATGAAAATCAATATTTATACCCAAAGATATGAAGGAAAACGTTAAGCATTAATATGACGACAACACCTTCCCTTTTAAGAGAAATGTTTAGCGTTTGTAGAGAATTATAAAGGATGGATAAGTGAAATTGACGAGACACTATTTGGCTGTATACAGTTCTAGGCAATTACCTTACTTCATGAAATGTAAGAGTTCTAGCATTTCCCTGGCAATTAGAGTCCTATACAATAACATACAGTGCAACCATTCAATGACTTGCTAAATAGTTCCATGTTCCAAATACAACATTTAGCACATCTAAAAGAAACATTTTGAATTCACTTAAAATCGAACTGATCTGCATTACGAAAGTATTTAATTAGTACACAAGACATGATACAAATCATCACATGGGTCTTAATTTAGATTAGTCCAACAAGAATGAACAATAACTCCATAATCTTAGACTCCAGCACGTGACAATCCATCCGTATCTGCATTATCTGCTCCCCGACGGTATTTGATTGTGAACTCGTATGGCTGAACAAACAGCGACCATCTCAGAAGCCGTTTTTTTTTTTTCTCCCTTTGTTTTGGCTTAGCCAGGTTAGCGGGATTTTGGTCAGTTTAGACACTGAATACAGCACCAAACAAGTAATTGTGAAAAGATTATATTGTCCATACTTTCGCAAGGCATTCTTGCTCAGTTATAGAATAGTTCTGCTCCCTGGGCAATACGATACGCTAAATGATATTCGTCCTTATTGTCATTGTACTGACTCAAGACATCTCCAATGCTCACATCACTTGCATCAGTTTGCAGTAAAAATGGGGGATCGAAAACAGGGTTGATCACGATAGGTCTTTTTACAAGTGCATTCTTCGGGTCAATGAATGACTTAACAGCGGTCTCAGTTCACACGATTTGGCTGTCAAAATACAAATCGGAGCTGAGAGCTGAACGAAATACTTGATGAATTTGCTATAATAGATCACAATTCTTTGAAAGGATCGAACCTCTTTCTTTGTTGTAGGGAGTGCGAAGTCAAACATAGCTTTGACTTTGACGTCGTCTGGTTTAATATGTCTTCCACCAACAAGGTTCGTCTATTCTTGATATAGGATAGGCATCAAAGAGTGTGGTGTTGTTCAATTTTCTGTAATCAACGCAAAGTTGCAAACTTCCATATGTCTTTTCAAAAATTAAAAATTGGTGACCTCCATGGGTTTGTAGACGGTCTTGTCACTTCTTGCTGTAACATTTCGTCTACTATAGCCCTGACTTCTTCACTTTTTGTATGTGGAATACGGTAGGGTTTCTGCATGATCGGAATGCCTGTTTTTGTTCGAATGTTGTGAATTATAAAGTTGGTTTTGCCTGGATTTAAAGTTAGCACGTCTACAAACTCAGAGCATAATTTTTCAGATATATTTAACATCAGCCATACTTCAAATGTTTCGATAAATCGAGAACGGTCTGGTCTGTGTAGATGGTCTGTTTAAGACTGAATCTGGCTTTAGTGGCCACGAGGTTATCCCTCCAACATTATACGTCAGATTCTCCAGAAAGTCGAGTGAGCGATCAGGCGTCGCAGCTTTTCCCTTGACCCTCGTGTCAGACAAGGTCTACACGAATACATTTCCGTAGATTGTTCATGGTATTGCAAAGAGTGAATTATTGAACATATTTAAGAAGTCCTTGTCAAAACCATTCGTAACCTTAGTCCACATGTCTGTATTTGTCGGGTTGTAAGGAGCCATCCACGTACTCTGGTCAAATTCTAGCGCTCGGTGTATTTTGTTCATGCTCATAGCAAGTCTGGTAAAGAGATGAGGCATCTATAGTGAACGGCTATCCCTCCTTGTAGAGCAGATTATGTATCATCGTCCAACACCCGGTGTAACTTCCTCCCAGCTGGTGCACCAGACCAGAACAGTTATAGAATCAGGGGTTTGAGGATAGTCGCAACTCCTGAAACTCTTCCCGATATCCCAAGTCGACCTCAAGAATGTAACCATTGGGAGTATTTGAGACTATTCTACTTAAATCAAACTCATCGAGGCAGTGGCCGCATCCAGGCAAACAATCCACGTGGCAGGCTTATAGATGTCTTAGTGTAGGCACTTACGTTGTTAGCTCTCGAGTATCTCTTACTGCCCGTTCAGGTACTGCCTTGCGTCCGTCTCTCAAAGAAGAGGTACATGTCGATGTCTTTCAAAAGCGCGAGCTCTACTCCCGTCGTTTTAAGTGGGTATCCAATCTCATACTGGGCATGACAGGATCATGATGGAGGTTTCTGGCTTTCTGGAATCCACCAGGCTAAGAGAAAATACTGTGAACACATCAACGTACAGTTTTTTGTTTCATGAAATTCGATAATCGTTTTATTCTTGCGCAAGTTTAATGGACAATGCACACATTGCGTAATGAGACACATATATGTTTCCTTCGGTGATCTTTTGAGGAAAGTCATGGACCTCTTTGAAATTTTGGATCCCCCACCACCACCACCACCACCGACAGCACTTGAAATTATCCGGCCATGCTGGAGAACTAAATTAGATGTCATACATCGTCAAGGAGGTGACATTAAAGAATTCAAAAATATCTGCCGGAAGGAATATGTCCATCTTGATGTTAAGGTCATTATAATCTCCAGTCATATTGCAGGTCTCAGTGGAAGAGGAAGTAAATTTATCGCATCAAACAAGTCCCATCCATCCATGTACCCGTATGGATAGATACCTTTGACAGTAAGAAGGGTGACATCATGTTCAGTATACCGACGGGTAATGTGGATTTAGAAAGAACCATCCCCACTTTCACCAATGGAACTGATGAAAAAGGGCTATATTACTACGGTGTTTGCAGAGTCCTGGCAATATAAATTCGCCATCCCCCATACCCATGTAAACACGTGCCAACTGGATGCTTGAACAGACGGAAAACTGAACAGGCGGAGAGAAACATTGAGGATTGATATTAAGTGAAAGAGAGTGAGGAAATGAATTGTTTGACTGAGATGTAAGGATGGCTTTTCACGGCATCCAATCAAAATTAGGTTGCTCAAATCTGAACACTGCTTCTATATGATCGAGGCAAGGGGAACACAGCTTCAATGGACTGATCAATAGGCAATGTTCCAGTTTCGGTCCGTGTTTCCACAAATACCTTTCATTCAAATAAAATCGTAATGGCTTCCCTCTGGTAAATAGTCATATGTTCATTGTTAAACTTCCAATTATTCTTTTCATGTCAATTACCCAAAACATGTTGGCCGATGTACAATGCAGCACGCTACTGGTTAGTTGGTTTTACATACTAAGGGAGGCAACTCGTGAAATCCAATAGATGTCGCTAGGACAAAGCACAAATATATATGTTCGATCCGCCAAGATGTATTTATGATTATCCTCGCACAATTGGCAATATTCAACACAAACATAATTATTTAGATCTAAATTCTGTCAATAAAAATAGGCTGTAAGTTTATCTTGAAGTAAAGGGTGATGTGATCGCTTGTTACTAGAAGGATTAATGCCTATTTTAAAAAAAGAGATATGTTTGACTTAAGGAAATGAATTCAAAACAACTTGAAAAGCATCTCATGGAAAAGATACAACTACTAAAATAAAATCATTCTAACCTAGCAAGATTAGTATGAAAGTGGTGTTTTAATTTTCTAGTGGTAGGATTTGCCTCTATGAAAAAGTAAACACGTGCTGAATCGCTCGCAGGATATAACTGATATCTTCCTCATTTTAGATTGAGAACTAATTGCAAGTGATATTCTTCAAATGTGCTTGTATAGTAAAGCGGCTAGAGCTTTGTGTTCAAAGACATCATGCTTTCTGTGTGATACACACTTAGGAGATAATTACTGCATTTTACCATTTTGAAACATATAATAACATGATGGCAGGGAAGGCAATAAGCTTCCGCGACAGAAAATAGTTCGTGTAATATTTTGTCGCAGAGTGAAGGGGACAGTGGATCGATGAATAGTAATATAAGTTCAGTTCATAAAATCACACATTTAATCCAAACAGACATCAAATCCAGTCACGTGACTAGAAAAAGTGATTTTTCCTTTACCGGTAAGAGAAGCACAGCTGGAATGATATACCAAGTTGTTTATGAATCCATTTTGCGATTGTTGATGATAAGTGCAAACCAGTAAGCAGGTGACAAAATATAAATTTTTAAAACGTTAGATAATAATAACACTAAAGTCCTTGCAGTTTCTTACTCGCATCTAACTATTGACTAATGGTATCTCGTTCCTAGATTGCTAATTTACCTTCAAACTCCCGGGTCCGCAAGTAGATGCGGAAATGCACACCACCTTTTGTTCTTTGTAAGAATTTATAGAATTTTACAACAAACGCTCCTTGATACAAGTCTTTATGAAGGCGCAACAAAACGTTGACCATAATAAATTGACTTAATTAAATCAACTTGATTTTACTTGTATTAAGCCTTCCAATGGGTATCTTACTTCAATTAGGCTTTCCAGTAGTCCCTTATAATTACACTGGGTATCTTACTTGTATTAGGTCTTCAGATAGTTTCCCATACTTATTTGGGATAAATTCCTTGTATCAGGCCTTCCAATAGTTTCTCATACTTAACTGGGCATCTTCTTTGTATTAGGCCTTCCAATAGTTTTTATACTTTCACTGGGCATCTTCCTTGTATTAGGCCTTCCAATAATTTCTCATACTTAACTGGGCATCTTTGTATTAAGCTTTCCAATAGTTTTTATACTTTCACTGGGCATCTTCCTTGTATTAGGCCTTCCAATAGTTTTTATACTTTCACTGGGCATCTTCTTTGTATTAGGCCTTCCAATAGTTTTTATACTTTCACTGGGCATCTTCCTTGTATTAGGCCTTCCAATAGTTTCTCATACTTAACTGGGCATCTTTGTATTAAGCTTTCCAATAGTTTTTATACTTTCACTGGGCATCTTCTTTGTATTAGGCCTTCCAATAGTTTTTATACTTTCACTAGGCATCTTCCTTGTATTAGGCCTTCCAATAGTTTATCATACTTAACTGGGCATCTTTGTATTAAGCCTACCAATAGTTTTTATACTTTCACTGGGCATCTTCTTTGTATTAGGCCTTCCAATAGTTTTTATACTTTCACTAGGCATCTTCCTTGTATTAGGCCTTCCAATAGTTTCTCATACTTAACTGGGCATCTTCCTTGTATTGGCTTTCCAAAATTTTTTATACTTTCACTGGGCATCTTCCTTGTATTAGGCCTTCCAATAGTTTCTCATACTTAACTGGGCATCTTCCTTGTATTGGCTTTCCAATAGTTTTTATACTTTCACTGGGCATCTTCCTTGTATTAGGCCTTCCAATAGTTTTTATACTTTCACTGGGCATCTTTGTATTTGGCCTTCCAATAGTTTCTCACAATTACCAAGAGTATCTTACTTGCAATCGGCCTTGCAATAGTTTCTTATACCCCCACTGTGTACTTTCCTTGTATTAAGCCTCCGAATAATGTATCTTACTTACACTACGTATCGTTCATATCACCAAGAAAAAAACGAAGACAATTAAGTGGAAATAAAATGTTACAGTAAGATTTGGGAAAAAATAATAATAATAATAATAATAATAATAATAATAATAATAATAATAATAATAATAAGTAAGGAAATGATACTACTACTACTACTAATAATAATAATAATAATTATTATTATTATTATTATTATTATTATTATTATTATTATCTACTTGCAAACAGACAAATCGATTCCGCAAATAATTGGTCGTTATCATCCCTTCTTTCTTTGTAAGAAGGCATATTTAAATACATACCCTTCTCTTTGTCATTAGGATACCTAAATGAACTATAAATTGCTTCCACAGAAAACAAATGATAACTTTAACAAAGAAAAAGGCTTTTAGCGTCTTCTTGCATGAAATAGGCGTGGAAAACACGTGCCTACTACGGATTGGTTAAAATCCTCGCGTCGTACTAGCCATTCAAATTTACACTAAATTCTATTGCCTAGCTCCTCTGTTTGAGTCCTGTGAAAAGCCTTAGCTCCATGTACACTAGATATCGCACAAAAGTCGATATCATCTGCTATCATATCATTAACAGACATTTAAAAAGTAATTACCGTGATTCCTCACCGACTAAGCTTGCTATCCAGGAAAACCAAATTGAGGTAACACAGCTCACCCTAAAAAATCTATTTATCGAAAAGAGAAGGGAAAATAAAAGAAACCTAGAATGGAACATGAAATGAAACATTAGCCCTAAGCTGCCGTCAAGGAGAACCAAAATGGACGTAATCACCATCGTCTCGCAATTTCAGCAGCAGCAATAGAAGAACGGAAAATAAAAGAAACCGAGAAAGGTAAAAAAAAAGGAAATCTTCGCCCTTCAGAACAAAGAGAAAGAGAAAGATTTACTTTACACCTCAAGCCATCATGAATGGAAACAAAATGGAAGTAATACATCATCAGCTAAAAAATCAAATAGCAGAAAAAGAAATTAAAGAAAACGAAAAGGATATAGTCACCTCTGAAAATAAAAAGACAAAACAAATGGTGGTAAGCCAAGAAATAAAGTAAAACAACTGGAAAAATAAAAGGAATGAAAATAAGATTGAATCAGATTCCCAGATGAAGAAGTGAACAAAACCCATCAAGAACAGAATAGAAATTCAAAGCCCATAGAGAACACAAACGAAAGAATCCAAACTTGCAGAAAAACAAAACTGAATTGAGATAGTAACGCACAGTAAGAAAATTGAAGTAAGCAATGAAATATAATGATACACATATAAAAGAAGCAGACAATTACAGTAGTGGATAAAATGACACTGAAGGGAAATAGTGAAGATGCATGTTATGTGTGGAGAAAATGACTCGGCAATGCTATGGTATCATAGTATGTATTTTGAAGCATAATGCAAGTCGAAATCAATATATGATTTTACGCTGTGTTTTACATCTATGTTCTGTGCCGTTATTATCCAGCACTGTATACAAGTTTCACCCCGGCCTCGTCTCCTAAGATCCAGCAGTGTGTACAATTTCACTCCGACCTCTTCTCTTAAGATCCAGCACTGTACAATTTCACCCCAGCCTTTTTTCATAAGATACAATTTCAGCCCGACCTCGTCTCCTCCTAGGCTAAGATTCATTCTTGCTATTTATCTGAACCACATAATATGTTTATGTTGCAGAGAAGCACATATTGTAGTCAGTCATAAATAACTTTCGCCAATGAAACGTACTTGATTTATCTCTCATGACCATTTTGCGCGCACTATTGTACGTACATTTATAATCTGAAAAGATATGTTATGTCTTGTAAAATCAAACCATAGATTTGGAATGGTACAACATGTACAATATGTAATAGTTTAAAATCGTAAAATATTGACGTAATTTTACAATTAAAATAGAGACACAAAATGTTCAAGAAACGCTATACTGTGTGTATGTATGTATATATATATATATATATATATATATATATATATATATATATATATATATATATATATATATATATAGTCAAAAATGGCCACGTCAATAACAACTACTACAAAATAAATACTGAAATATGTCAAGTTAAATAAATAATAAATGCACTTCGATACACGATGCACCAATACCAAAATAAGTAAGTTAAAATTTCATATAGAAAACACAGTTTGGTGAAAGACTAAAAAGATTTTATATACAATCATAACAAAACGAATTCAAGATTTACTAAAACGAGAAATATCAGAGATTTTACTTCGATCACAATACAAATTTCTATGAATTCTGAAATGTCAACTTTATTGGAAGATCATATGTGGACATATTCTGGAAGTTTGTTCTGTAAATGTACAAAATAGCTTAAGTATCAAACGTACGAAATTATACATTCAAGAATGTGAACAAGCCGATAATAGACAGTGTTACCACAGAGTACGGCTATTTATTGTATTAAACTTAGGAGACTTATTATCCTTTTATTCGAAATTTGCAAATTTGGATACGAAATAAGCGAAAGTGCAAAATGGATATATGCAGGATTAAACTTTTGCCATTATATATATATATATATACATATATATATATATATATATATATATATATATATATATATATATATATATATATATATATATATATATATATATATATATATATATATATATATATATATATATACATATATACACATACATATACAGATACATATATACAGATACATGTATGTATGTATGTATGTATGTATGTATGTATGTATGTATGTATGTATGTATGTATGTATGACACAGCATAATTAAAGAAAAAGTTCGACACCATGATCAACTGCTAAATTTAAAGGTCCAGCTCTTAAAGAATCACAAATGCATGTTATTGTTTATACTTGCATTATTTGGTAATTATAACAACAATTGGTTACAAAATAGGTTTACAATGATCCACATGCAAAATATATATCCTTAAACAAGGAATTAATGGGTTTATTAAAATGGAAAACAGCAATCATCTTTAGATTCATGAGTGAATCTTATGAACAGTTAGATAAAAATGTAAATTGACGGTAGATTTGCAGTGGCGATTAAGCATTTTATAGACATGACGCATAAATACAGTATGTTCGTGTCACGTTGTAAAGATTAGCCAGATTTAAAGTTGTATACATTAGACCTGAGGCTATAATTTCGCGCCGTCAATATCTATGAAGGTCAATTCGGCGAAAATAGGTGTCAAGCCAGTTAATTGACATAACCATAAAACTAGTTACGCGCGCTGTTTTTTTGCCAGCGCCAGTTACGTACCATTGTTCACAGGTAAGTGCTGTGGAATTCTTTATTTGGAACAAGGAACATCAAGGGGATTGTAAATCCGTCCTGTTGGGAGGGGGAAGTGTCTGATCATTATATGAATCAAAATCCACTCGGAATTGAGCAAGGCGTGGCGAAAAGTAAGAATCGCAAGTTTAAATCTATTATCTTGAGAGTTAAATTACAAGAGTTGCTAAAAGCCAGTTGCGGGAATTAAGTGGATAAAAGCTACTCCGACGTCGTGCGATATTGGCGGGAAACTTGTAAATTCCGGGAATAACAAGAGCTTCAGTACAGGTCAGTGACTATTTGCTCGATTTTTGTTATATATTACTTCAAAGTAAGTGTACTTTAATTATTGTAGTATGTGTACTTTAGTACGTAGAATTACCATTTGTAGGTTGATTCATTCGTAGTGTATGATGTACATGCATATTTTGTTATACGAGTAATGTTGATGTAAATAATTAATATTGTAATTCTCTATTGGGATAATTCGTAGTAACCTCAATGATTTATTAATTTGATATTCTAGATTGGCGAATGTTTGATTGAATTATAAACTTTGTATAATAGTTGCAGTGTGCAACATTAGTCAATAGAGATTTGCCTATTTGTGTATATTTTGAAGGAGTATCATGTGTAAGAATATATCAGCGCATGGATATGTGCATATCTGTGTACACTTTATAGAAGTACAATGCGCAGAAATGCGTCTGATTATATTATATCCTTCTGTATAATAAGATTGAGAATTTGTATTTCGATGAGCACGAATGCGTGACCAGACACAGTAATGGCTATCTGATGATATTAATGTTTAGTGTGAGTTTACATAGCTAAGGGAATAGGCTATGCTAATGTCCTCGTGTGTTAATACAGGAACCTTTTAAGGACCAGATAGAATTACCCCAGTGCAGCAGGTCCGAGTGTCTGGGAGACAAAAGAGAAGAAGAACGGAGGCAGAGGTTAGAAAAAAGTTTTAGGGACCAGAGGGAATTATCTCAGTGCAGTTGGTCCGATTTTCCGGGAGGCAAAAGAGAAGGAAGAACGGACGGAGAAGTCAGAAGATACATTTAGAGACCAGTGGGAATTATCTCAGTACAGTTGGTCCGAGTTTCTGGGAGACAAAAGGAAAAGAAAGGAAGAACGTAGGCTGAAGCTAGAAGATCTGGAGGGAGTTGGATTACCAGTCCAGAAAGATACAGATGAGTCGGAACACAGGACAGGAGGAAAATCTAGCACACTATTTCAAATGATGACATAGGCGTCACTTGGTCGAGTGAAAGACGAGTGATAAGGATTTAATATGAATTTTACTTGAGATATGACTGTTATTGAATTATATTAAATTGTTGTTATTTGAATTTCACATTTTGCGTATTCATTAATTTAACTGCCGGCACCGCTGACTGGGAGCTCGGAGCTTTGCATATATCTATCATTACTTCAATTTCTGACAAAACGAGCCAGGGTAGGTCTTCGGTATTAATTTAAACAATATAGGGAGCACCCAATTCCAACCTAAACAAGGCCAACCTCTACAGTTTTAAAAGACATTTACACACCTGAATACATGGATAGCTTTCGAGGGTTAATAAAACTTCTATACCACACCTGTGAAGTGGCAAATTTCAGTCGATCTATTAATAAACCCTTAGGTGAGGCCAGATATCCATTAGTTAAATTTAAGATGACAAGCTATGCCAAAGACGGATCTGTATAGTAGGATGTGACCGTTGTAATCATGAAACGTTGTTTATTCAGTAGCTAGGCTGACCGCTAGCGACATTTTTAACTTTTATTTCTCACGAAAAGTGTCAGATTTGAGAAAATGCAGAGATTATGTTACTTAAAACCAAACATGTCATATTGACCATGACGGAAGCGACTTTTAGAGGAAAGCGGGAGAAAATACATTTGGTTCTGATTGGTCAGGGTTAAATAAGGGGGGGGGGGGTTTCACACGAAACATTTGTAGAACATAATAACGGCCTAGTGAAGTTAAAGGTTAGTCTTGAAAATTTCTCTGCAAGAGAGGACCAGTGATAGAATTATTTAGTAAAGGCTACGGATGTTATTTTAGAGAAGTACATCCGTTAAATCATAGTTCAGGGGAAAAAGCGTTAAACTAAGGAAGGGACACACCAAAAACAAAGGTACTGTCACAATTCCATGTATATTGTTGATGCAATTTATATGATGTTTGCTTAGTTTACAGGTCTGCATGATTTCGTTTGATACATTTGTATAATTGATTTAATTTGATACATTTGTATAATAATGTGTTTTGTATTATGAGTACTTGCATGAATTCATTTGATACATTTGTATAATAATGTTCTTTTGAATTATGAATTGGAAGTCTTACCTTAATTTTTCGTTAAGAATGAAGTAGTGTTAATTTATGTCGTAAAAACACTATACCGAGTTATGAATAGGGTGTGTTACGTTAATTCTTGAACTTATCATATTGTTTGAATAATGATTGTGTTCTAAGAATTAAATGTATTACGTTAGTAAGGGGTTACAAGAATACATGTGAATTCACCGAATTTTGATTTCATAGATAATTTAGCGACATTGTATACGATTCAACGCCTCGCTGTGTAGTACGTTAATGTATTAGGTCAAGGCAAAACGAATTAACAATTTGTGTAACTACCGTCGTTTGAGGACATGTTACTAGCCGTAAAGTTGTTATCACTGATAGAAATATCTGATTGTTCGAACCAGGAATAATGGACAGTCTCAACTGTAACCATTGTAACGAGAGACTTAGGTTGTTTTAATTTTCTTTTGAAATGAAGAAAATAGCTTTTGGGGGAAGATCGTGAAGTTACGGGAATAGCGACGTAAACTTTGGGAAAAGAACTTGGGAGAAACGGAAATTGCAGTGTACGCATGATACAGTAGACACGTCCGGAATCAAGCGGAAACATCCACGAGTGCAGAGTATCTAGAAATTGGACGAGACAGCGACTTCTTGAAACGACATTGGATGAAACGGTGAACGTGGATCGAGAAATAACAGGTATGAAAATCGGACAAAGCATTAACTTCGATTGTACCACTCGATCCTATGATGATTTTAAACTATCAGTAATAGAACGGCTAATTTGTTTAAATCTATTTCAAATCTTATTGTAATTCGGTGAAGTTGTATTTCTAAACCGCGTGTATTCCTGGTGAAAGAAGTTTCATAATTCTGTATGCATTTGATTAAATTGTTTGTTTGTCTTTACGGGGGCTCGGAGTTGTTTGTTCAATATACATGCTCAGTTTACCATATCTATTCTCATACTCGAACCGGGCAATTATATCGAGGGCGGTCATCTCTTAGATAACGAGTATCAACAGGGAGTTGGGTTATAGTTATTAGTGTTGTATGGTGTACAATACCCCTTGACAGGTGGGACTTAACACTTACCCTTTGACAAGTGGGACTTGTACAATACTATACGAATAACGCTCATAACCCGCGAGTAGCCTGACAACACCAAAGAAAGGTGTAATTTGAGTTTCAAATGAAATGATGGATATAAGTATTTATATTTTGTTATGAGGCAATTTAATCTTGAAACACGAGAACCTCATGAATGCAGCATACACAATGGTATACATCCATCTTCTTTTAGAACGTTTGCTTCAAATCTTAAATCCAGATCATGCTTATGAAATAATTTTCCCGGATTAGCACATGCTGCATTTGTAATGTAGAATTTAAACTACTAGCATACTATTTTATGTTCCTGTTTAAAGGTGAAATACCTTAGGAAATGGAATTATGCCACAAAGAAGCTCCAAAAACAAATCACGAATGATGTTTGAAACAAAGACGGTAAGATAGAAACAAAATGATGGCAAGTACAAAATATCGTGTAAGCCATTATGTTTCTCACTACAGATGCATACACACGTTCAATATCGAAACTTATTTAGAATATCACTGGGATTCAGTTGCAACCTTATACATTTTGGACTTGTTATAAAACAATTCGGATTTTTTCGGATTTAATTCACGATTATGAAAGTTCTTTCTACAAATGTTTACTTTGTATTCTAGGAAAATAAATTATGTGTTGAACTTTACAAAACTTGTTGGGTTTCTCTTTTCTGAAACTTAGATTAAAACCATAGAGTCGCAACAATTACGATATTGATTGTGAGTAGGAATATTCAGCTACATTTGTCGGACTATTTCAGGCACTATAAATTAACTTAATTTAAATAACTTTATTCAGGAAGAAACCAATCAATCAGAGTTTCAGAAGAACTTGATAACCACGGTAATAAACACAAACGCTACAAAAAATGTCATGTACATTGACAAACGAAGATAAATATTTCACGAGCGAGATATAAAGCCATCGATAGATTTGCTTTTAAAACTGAAAAGATTCACTGATTTTTTTTTCTTTTTTCTTTTTCTTTCTTTTATCCTCAACCATAGCTAAATCCTCCGTGGACCAGGTTACAGATTTGAGAAAAAACAATCACAATGGATTGAGAAAGCCATTTTAAAATTGATACATAACGCTGCATTAAATAAAAAAAAATAGAAAATCTCAGAAAAAGATGCACAGTAAAGAATATAAACAGATGACAAAATATGCAAATGTCTGAAAGAGCTATAATTCAACATTCACAATTATTAAGGCTCTCCTAAAAATATTTAGTTTAATTCACGGGGAGATTAAACAGACATGAACAAGTGGTTAGTAATTGAAATTTTGCTACAAATGAAAAACTAGACACGATGATAAAATGACGTTAGTCTTGACTAATACAAATTCATAGTGTATCTATTTTCAAAGATAAAATATTTACAATAATAATAAATATAAGATTTATGACACTACTGCCCATGCTTAGATTATCATGAATGAACGATAAAGATCATAGATGTTTCAAAAATGAATTCCAAAAGATTAAAAATAAAGTTTGAAATATAAATTGATTACTGTCTTAATTAAGTACATATACCATTTGGAAAATGTATTTATTCGTCGTGCAATCATGATATGTATACAGTCAACATAGATAAAGTAGTTTTGTGTGTATGTGACGCAAAACGTTTTGTGGTTCATATCGTAAACACATTACCACGTGGATATGTTAAGTATGCATAAGGCAATGCGTACCAAGTCCGCTAAAGGTGAGATGCTAACAGCAGATGTCCGACTATGTGTTTATTTAGTAATTTAAAAGTTGAGCCGCCAAGTCGACTTAAAGTGGTTTAAGCTCTTTGTGCTAAGGAGGCAATATTCCACAGTCAAATGTGTAAAGATCTGTGCACAAGCTCCGCCGAATAATCGGAATTAAAGTTATTTAAAAGTTATTTAAAATGCTACCAATCGGAAGAGTTAATGTTTTATACAGTCAACAGGACAAATTAATATCTAGAAATACGTGTAAAATTAATCAGTGTTTTCCTGACCTTTTGAATAGAAAGGAGAATACAAGGAATTATCAAAACGAATTCTGGGGAAAAAGACTACCCCAAGCGAGAGACTCTGGAGAAAAGTGGAAAAAGAATTGAACTTGGGAAAGAAATCGGAATTTTCTACATGAAGCTCCCAGTGTGCACGTAAGAGACAGCACTAACCTCTCAAATGAGGGAACGAGGAAGTACGAGACTAGAACGGAAGGGGTGCGAAAGGAAGGAGTACAAGGAGTATCACATGAAGGGTGCCAGAGGGAAGGCGAATGGACAATATAAGAAGAAATAACGAATACAGATGAGTATAATGGGCTACTTCTGAAAGAAGACTCACAATAGGACGTTAATATTCATATGAAGGAATAAAGAAAGGCATTTGTAAACAGGCCAATTATTTTATTACTATAACAGTGGAGTGTAATTGGAAGATTTATATCCAAACGTTGCTTGAATAGTTTTATTATTAATATTGATTAAATTGTTTAGTAATTTACCTTGGGTTTGTGTTCATATATTTAGTCTATCGAAATTGCTGCCTGGTGGTTCGTGCTGTCGGCTTTGCTGACTACTGGTGGCTCTTGAGTCATTCAAAATTTAAAAGTCCACCTTTCTGCCGTATTAGTCTTAATACTATAGAGGGGATGTAATACCTTCATTTTCTATGGCATCGAGTCATTAATTAGAAACAAGGCATTCACTCCTTGCTAAACATCAGCCAGGAACTCAAAACATTCGTTCCTTGAAAAACATCAACTAGTGAGATAAGCCACTCATCTAATTTATCTTCTTTCTCTTCCACTATCACATACAGGCACAAGTCCAAGACAGTGGAGAGACATCTGAGCCATTCCCAATAACGAATTGTGTCAAGCAGGGTTGTGTTCTGGCACCGACTCTGTTCAGTCTATTGTTCTCCGCCATGCTGACTAATGCTTACAGAGACGGAGAGGTTGGAGTCGGTATCAGATACCGTACCAACGGAAAAAATATTCGATCCCAGGAGGCTTCAAGCAAAAACCAAGGTCATGACAGACACCATCCGAGATTTCTTATGACTGCGCCCTCAATGTTGGGTCAGAAGCCGACCGGCAATGCAACGTTGACAAGTTCTCAAGCTCCTACACAAGGTTTGGTCTCACCATCAGTACGAAGAAGACTGAAAGTCCTGCATCAGCCAGGCCTATGTTGAGCCCAACATCACCCGTCAGTGTTGAAAGACTCAACGTAGTAAACCGCTTCACCTACCTTGGCAGCACACTGTCAAAGATCGTAACTACTGACGACGAGGTGAACCTTCGCCTTGCCAGAGCCAGCGCAACTTTCGGCAGATTGTATGCCAACATCTGTAATAGAAGTGGAATTAGCATCCAGACCAAACTAAAGATCAACAGGGCCATTGTGATCCCCACACTACTTATACATGCGAAACGTGGGCGGTGTACCAACTCCACACCAACAAGCTGATCCACTTTCACACCACAAGTCTCAGGAAAAACCTCAACATCAAGTGACAGGATAATGTTTCAGACACGGAGGTAATCACCCAAGCAGGTCTCCTCAGCATCCACACCATCATGATGCAGCGCAAGCTACGCAGGTTAGGACATGTTGTACGTATGCCAGACCACCGGCTACCGTAGAGACTCCTCTATGGCGAGGAGCTACAGCTAGGACAGCGATCCCACGGAGGTCAGAATAAAACGTTTCAAAGACAATCTAAAAGCTGCAATGAAAGCATTTAACATAAACCCTGATTCATGGGAGCAAACAGCAAGCGATGGAGTCCCTTGGCGTTGTTCTGTGCACAAAGGCTCCAAGCTGAAGAGGCAAGCCTGAAAACTACGTGCAGTCAACTTTCCTGGAGATCCTACTCATCCCTTGTCCCTTGTGCAAACGATCATTCCGTGCAAGGGTTGGCCTCATCAACCACCCGGACACACATAAAACAGAACCAGCCCCTCAAACCGTCAGATTACTCGAATCGACGGACAAACAACATAATCCTTGAGCAACGACTTTCTCTGTTAAGCCTTTTTGAAGTGAAACAGAGATGTAATTGAAACGTTTGTGTATTCTGTCATATTATGTATAAACATAGTCTTTCCGCATCTGTCACTATGCAAATTATCATGTTACGAGGTTATTTAAAGGATATGGTCATAAAGCTATTAATTCACAGTGAAACAGGTTCGCAAAGAAAACAAGTCTAAAAGTATTTAATTGAAGCAGATTATATTTTGTTTCAACCTGATCATCTGAATCGTAGCAAACATATATTTTGCGGGAATGTATAATTTATTGCATTCTGATCTGCAGAAGAATACTTTGGTACACATTAGCATATATAGTATCTTGCGATGCGCATGTTGCATGCATTAGGGTTAGCTAGAACATTGCATATAAAGAACAATTGCAGGACTAGGCAGTCTTCTTGCGGGATTGAAAGAGATAGAACAGTACAGCCTCTTGAGAGCTTGTATTGTATTTTAGCCAGTGGTGTGTTACTTACTTCCTGTGTGTCTGGAATTCTAAAGATAGCTCAACTCTGTGTGTGTGTGTGTGTGTGTGTGTGTGTGTGTGTGTGTGTGTGTGTGAAATTATTGTGTAAGGTGTATTATGTTACAAGTCTATGCTCTTAAAAAAGTAAGAGAAAAGAGTGAAAGACAATACGCTTTCTAAAATTTAACAAATAATTTTTTTTCTTAGAATACAAAGGGAAAATGAGAATAACATGTTTTCGGTCACTCAAAATAATTCAAGAATTACAAGAATTATAGACACAAGTCTTAGTAATTTTAAGTTCTGAACACAACTCAGTACAAGTCCTAAAGAAATCCAAAAACTGAAGGCGAGTATTTGTCTGGTATAGCTTCTTAAATCATAATACAATTTGAAAGCGCTAGACGCTAAAACACGAATGACAAAGTCCTCACAATGTCAAGATCATGTAGTTCTTTACATGGCTTCAGGTCACAATTACCATTTTCTAAAACAAAATTACCTAATGGAAAATAACTTTCTAGAATGACCCTGATGTTTAGAAAATGAAAACCGAACCTGGATTAAACTCAGGAAATTCCAAAACTTAGACCCCAAAAAGCATATTTACTTATTATATTAATAATGATCCTGATATTAATCCCACATACAGAGAGAATAATTTAGCTATGTATTAGCTGTTTATACAAAATAAAATACAAAAGACCAAGTCCAGCATACAATGTTACATTACAATAGCATATAATGAAATGAATTACAACTAATTAACAAACAAAGCAAATTAAAGATACATAACAGTTATCAAAGCAGAGACACTAATTTGCTTTAAGTGTGTGATTTGGATTTTTAACGGAGCTTTAAGACTTTTTCAGTCATTTCGCTACAATGTATGTAGTGTATGTAGCAGTTTATATAACCGTCTAATGCACTACGCATCATGCCATATATGTGTAGCGTCATGTCCCACCAAGTCACATTATCCTGACACCAGACCGACCAGTCTAACACTAACCGCTTAATGCTTAGCGCTAGGTGACGCAGCTGCTAGTACCATTATTTCAAGCCTTTGGTATGACTTGGCCGGGGTTCGAACCTGAACTGGAAGCTCCAACTACTTAGGCCACCGGAGCTGTATCCATTTACCAATAAACTATTGGGTTTATTTAGGTACTAAATCATTCATAATGATTCCGACATTAATTCATAACATAAACAACTTGTATTTGATTTATTTATTACAGTTACATTGTTTGTCATTGATCGATGAACGTAAATATCTACAATCAAAATCGGTGACATTTATTTCATAAATCAGCTACTTCAACTCACAAAATGTATTAGACCACCGGGTCGGTCTGGAGTGAATTTCATTTTGTTATATGTAGTTGTTATATTTATAACAACTCCATCAAGCACAGCAGAAGACAACATGGGAATTTTTTTGAAAAGTAGTTTCTAGCGCGTGAATATCATGACTCTAACAACCAGACAAATGTAAGGTTAGCAAATCAGGCAGTTTACTCTGTCGCATGGGTGAGTAATATGTTAGATTAGCCAAGTTTACTCACTATGGTATATTTTCCTACTTGTGAAGAACTATACATGTTGATATCTATTTTTATTTACCATTGACGGCTTTGCTTGCATAATAAAACGTTTGTTTTCAATTTACAAAAACTTTTAAGTAATAAGCACGACACCCATGACAAGTTCATTGAATATACTCAGACCCGTTTCTTTCTATTTAGGTTCATCGGCATCAAATAATTTGGACATATATTTTCTTTTTGTGGGGTCCCGAGTGATCGAGTGGTCTAAAGTGACCATTGTTCCAGATCACTGCCATCTTACCTCTGTCTACGTGGGTTCGAGTCTCGGTCTCAACTAATGTGGGTAAGTGAGATAACTTACCAGTAGGTTCTCGTGGGTTCGGTAGTTCTTGTCGGGGTTTTCCCAGACCAGCTATAGCCTATCATGTGCTGCAAATGGCATTATACCTCATACAGCAATTTTCAGTAATCGTGTAGCTAGTTGCCATTGTTCTTTCAATAATTACTCCTTTTGCTCCCATTTATAGTTCTAGAAGCAGCATAATAAAGATTTAGTTCGCAAAACATGTTATTATTTATTGAACGCAAGTCACTATATGTTTGAGTAATCAATCTTAAAACTAATATAGTTGTTATTGTCAATGTTCTCGTAGGTGAATGCCCCCTTATTTGCGTTGCAAGAAAATTACTAAAGCACTGTCCTCTTCTACATATTAAGTACAGGTTTCGTATACGCTGTAAGGATTGAGCTTCAGATTCTATATAACGTACAGCGAATAAGCAATGCGTTGGATGTTTACCTCTCATCCAGTGTAAAATCGATTAAAAAGTTCATAAATATTTAAGGTTCAATGCGCAAGTTTAAAAAACAGACTGTAAACTTCTTCAGTGCTATTGTGTTCAATACCAGTTAATTTCTGGTTAACTTGTTCACTCCGTGTCTTGATATCTTTCAAATTACCATCCTCTGACTAGTTCTGTCCGTGTGGGTTAGAGTCTCGGGCTTGGCTCGACCAATGTAGGTATGTGAGAAAGCTGTCAGTAGCTCCCGGTGGCTCGGCGGTTCTTGCCGGGTTTTCCCGGGTTATTCCTCCATCAGTTATTCTGGACGCCATCCTGCGCTGAGAAATGGCGTTAAACCCAAATTGGCAGCAAAACAACAGCAACAAACTGACCAGTAGCCACATCAACTAATTCAACAGTATTGCCTAAAAACAATTATTTGCCCCATCATAACACCTTCTCATATTTAATCTCAATGGGTTCTATTTCTTGTAAGTATTTAATTTTGTTTATTGATTTCAAC
Organism: Unio delphinus; assembly: GCA_029339505.1. Taxonomy (NCBI): domain Eukaryota; kingdom Metazoa; phylum Mollusca; class Bivalvia; order Unionida; family Unionidae; genus Unio; species Unio delphinus. The sequence continues at coordinate 1,331,763 of JAQISU010000241.1, forward strand.
AAATACCTCAAATAAAGAACAGAATGAAACAAACTTATCAAGACAGCAAACAACGGTCGCTTGAAAGGTTAAAACAGTATTATCACCTGTATGAGCACAAATCAAACACCTGTCAACATAAATCACTTAAATGTAACATCAAAGGGAGACAATTTAGCCAGCAACACGAAGCTACTACTCGGTTATTTAAGTACACGTTGATGATTTTCCTTAAAACACTATCCATAAGGTTGCGCTGTCAATTACTTTTAGGTGACCATGGCCTTTACAGAGTAGCTCAAGGTTGTAAAATCACTAACAAGGTCATCACTCCACAAATTAACCAACCATTGACCAGCTGTCCCTTTGCTCAGTGCAAGAGAAAATATGGCGGCAAATAGAGCAAACAGAGAAGTTAGGGAATTAGAAAAGTGCTTTAGATAAGACGAATAGAAACAAATGAGGGATCCTTCATGGAATGTAACTACATAAAAGGTCCACAAGAGCTTGATATGTCAGGGATATCCAGGGAAATGTACCTAGTTCATAGAGTTGTATCATTTCTTTTAAGTAATGTGTGTGCTGCACCTTAAGAGCTTGAAAACCTTCATGTCCTTTCAATCCACGTTCACATTTGGCTTTCTAAATTATTGTGAACGCTTTCTAAGTTGTCTGCCTTGCTTAACTCTAAGAAGATCTTTTAGTTTCTGTAAAAAAAATGTTTTTGTTTTCATCTTTTTATTGTGTTCTCAATTTATTTATTTGAAGAAATTTGAAAAGTTATATCAACACAAATCAGAATAGGAACACGTTATTGCACGTCTTCGTGCGGATATCAACGTGTGCAAGGTACAGGCTTGCAGTGGTACGTTAAGTCGTAAAGGTAATTTAAACTTCAACTATGTAAATAAGAACATTTGGTAAATATAATTGTTCCAAAAGTTAAAAAGTTAAAAATGTAACCGAATTTAATCACAAAGTAAATTTAAAAAAAAAAACATGTCGAATTAAACTGTTTTTTACCATTCAAATTAAAAACAAGATTAAATAAAATACACATCCTTACTTCATACAGATACATTGTTGTGTGGTTTCATTCTCACATGTCTTCTCAGACTAAGTTTAGTTATGCCACACATTTTCTGGAATACACTTATATATTCTGGCAAGAAAAGTTTGTGTGCTAAAACTGTCAAGAACTGAGCAGCTACTTTTATGTTACAACTCAGCTATGTAACCTTGATTCGAGTCATACAACCACGCGGCAGACATTTATGTAACCGTTGATATTGTCAGAAGATTGGATTTAAACCGTTTATGTCATTGTTAATCGTTCGCTGTCTTGTAAAAAGAAGCATGTCCATCCAGTAAGATGAGCTAGATCAACTGAGATATTAAAATAGCTGTCTGGTGGTTTAACTTTTCAGTACAATCAACCAAACCAATGAATTGTCTCCCCAGAATGGTATTTTCAAAATCAGAGAAATCTTTATATTTGTTGAATAGTACATTTCAGAAAAACTCTTTCCTTTGATTTCTAATCACAAATGTGGCCGAGTTTGACTACTTTGTGTTATGTTACACTGCATTTCTTTCTCAGTCTTTTCAAGCTGCAGTTTTAATTGATTTCATATTATTTATTTTTACTTCTCCAGGAATGCCATCTATTACCCTGCTAGGATATTGTGCGCATTGTAGTCACCTTATTACATTTTGCATGCATATATGTACTATCTCCCTTAGTCACCTAATTACGTCTTACATGCATACAAGTACTAACCCCCTCAGTCACCTTATTACGTCTTACATGCATACAAGTACTATCTCCCTTAGTCGCCTTATTACGTCTTGCGTGCATGCAAGTACTATCTCCCTTAGTCACCTTATTACGTCTTGCGTGCATGCAAGTACTATCTCCCTTAGTCACCTTATTACGTATTACATGCATACAAGTACTATCTCCCTTACTCGCCTTGTTACGTCTTGCATGCATGCAAGTACTATCTCCCTTAGTTGTCTTATTACGTCTTGCATGTATACAAGTACCACCTCCCTTAGTTGTCTTACATGCATACAAGTACTATCTCCCTTAGTCGCCTTATTACGTCTTGCATGCATAAAAATACTGTCTCCCTTAGTCGCCTTATTACGTCTTGCATGCATACAAGTACCATCTCCCTCTCTGATTCTGTAATCAATACATCTACTACCCTGCTAGGGTATTGTGTACATTGTATTTGCCTTAGTACATCATACATGCATACAAGTACCATATCACTCTCTGATTCTGTAATAAATACATTTATTACCCTGCTTAGTCACCTTATTGCATCTTGCATGCATACAAGTACCATCTCCCTTATGTTGCCATATTATCCCTTACATGCATACCAGTACTATCTCCCTTAGTTGCTGTACATGTGTTATGTCATACATGCATACAAGTTTATCTCCCTTAGTCGCCTTATTACGTTTTGCATGTATTCAAGTATTATCTCCCTTAGCCGCCTTATTACATTTTGCATCCATACAAATACCATCTCCCTTAGTCGCCTTATTACGTCTTACATGCATAGTTTGTGTGCTAAAACTGTCGGGAACTGAACAGCTACTGTTAGAGTTTGTGTGCATCCAATTCTCTAATTCTGTAATCAATACACATATTACCCTGCTAGGGCATTGTGTACAATGTAGTCACCTTATTTCGTCTTACCTGCATACAAATATTATCTCAATCTATGATTCTGTAATGAATTTGTATGGTTGTCATGCATGTTTGAACATCGTTCTTGAATGTATTGTTTCCTTCACATTAACTTTTAGAAACTCAATTGCTTGCAAAAACTCAGTTTTCGTGCTCTTTGATACATGTCAGAACCATGCTTCTGTTACCAATAGAGACGTTTTTGTGGCACATCATCCCAAGACGAGTACTTTTGGTACGAGTCATTAATTTTAACGGCATCTGCATCTCATTTGTTTCGTCATATCCATTCCACTAGTAGATACTTTGTACTTATCATCAGTTTTATTTTTATGATCTTGCAATCCTTATTGGGAAAAATGCTTTGTCGTCACCCTTCTAATCTTCCAGTGTAACATAAATAATCATAATTTACTTGCCTAGTTTGAAATATCTCCTTAATGAAGTTTGGAAGGTAGTATCATTTAAAATCGTTTTGTATTTGAACCAGTTTTCTTCATCGATGGTATCCACATAATGTGCTTAACAACAAAAATGCTGTGATATGTAATATATTGTGCAATTCTATGGGCAATTAACATCCATGCAAAGCAGTTTCACTATAACTGACAAGGTCTCATGTAAAATAAAACTTAACGTGTATGTTCTCATTTGATCCATGAAAGTATACATAGATCACTTTTAAATGCCACATGTAGGACACATGGATAAGCAACGTTAATATATTTATAAGAGTTAATCCATCGTGGTAAACAAACAATTTTTTTCGAGTCTTCCAGTTTAGTGGTTTCAAACTATATATATATATATATATATATATATATATATATATATATATATATATATATATATATATATATATATATATATCGGCGGCATTGTTTCTAACATGTGAGTCTATGGATGTTACAACCAACTATATAAACTGAGTTTGTGTTTTAGGTAGACACAATGTATCTATCTGTCAGATTCTCGCGGGTCATGAGCGTTATTCGTATAATATTGTATAAGCCCCACTTGTCAAAGGGTAAGTGTTACATCCCACTTTGTCAAGGGGTATTGCACAACATATAATAATAATACTATAACCCACTCCCCTCTGATACTCGTTATCTAAGAGATGACCGTCCTCGGTATAATTGCCCAGTTCGAGTAAGAGAATATATATGGTAACCTGAGCGGGTATATTGAACAAAACAACTCCGAGCCCCCGTAAAGATAAATATACAATTTAATCAAATACATACACAATCATGAAATTTGCTTTCATTAGGAATATACGCGGTTTAGAAATAAACTTTCACCGAATTACACATAGATTTGAAATAGAATTAAACAAATTAGCCGTTCTATTACTGATAGTTAAAAATCATCATAGGATCGAGTGGCACAATCGAAGTCAATGCTTTGTTTGATTTTCATAATCTGTTATCCTCGAACCACGTTCTCTGTTCAATCCAATGTTGTTCTAGAAGTCCGTTCCTCTCGAGATAATCTGCCCTCGTGGATGTTCCACTTGAATCCGGACTTGTCCACTGTATCAATGTATACACCTCTCAATTCTTTTTTCCAACGTGTACGTCTCTATTTCCGTCTTCACGTCTTCTCAAAAGCTATTTTCTTCCTTCCAAAAGAAAATTAAAACACCCTAAGTCTCTCGTTACAATGGTTACAGTTGAAACTGCCCATTATTCCTGGTTCGAACAATCAGATATTTCTATCAGTGATAACAATTTTACGGCTAGTAATTAACTACACATGTCCTCAAATGAATGTAGTTAAACCATTTGTTAATTCGTTTTGCCTTGACCTAATACATTAACTTACTACCAAGCGAGACGTTAGCGACACTGTCGCTAAATCATCTATGAAATCAAAATTCGGTAAATTCACATGTATTCTTGTAAATCATTAACTAATGTAATGCATTAAATTCTTAGAGCACAATCATTATTCAAACAATATGATAAATAAATAAATGCAACATTCCCTATTCATACTCAGCAAGGTGTTTTTACGACATAAATTAACACTGCGTCATTCTTAACTAAGAATTAAGATAAGAATTCCAATTCATAATTCAAAAGCACATTACTAAATAAATGTATCAAATGAATTCATACAAATACTTCTGATTCATATTATAAAACATTATTATACAAATGTATCAAATTAAACTTATCATACAAATGTATCAAACGAAATCATGCAGACCTGTAACTAACAATATTCGGCGAATTGCGACAAATACCTTTGCGTGTTTGGTGTATCACTCAACCGTTGGTTTTGGCGGTTTTCCCCCTGGTCTGTTATTTTGCGATTGTACTTCTCTAAAATACGATCATGAGCCTTACTAAAATAATTCTAGCACTTCTTCCTCTCTTGCAGATGAATTTTTAAAGACTAAATTCTAATTTAGCTAGTGCGATATTATGTTCTAAAGATTTCTCGTGTACAATACACTCCTTATTTAACCGCGACCAATCAGAATCAAATGTAATTCCTCCCGCTTCCCTCCAAAACTCGCTTACGTCATGTTCAATATGACATGCTTTGGTTTTAAGTAACAGAATCTCTGTTTTCTCTCAATTCTGACAGTTTGCGTGATAAAATTAAACTTTACAAGGTCACCGTCGGTCAGTCCTGACTGCAGAACAAATACGGTTAATTAGTACAACGGCCACATCCCACTATACCGATACCTCTCTCTCTTGCACGATGTCTCGTAAATCTAACTAATGGCTATCTGGCCACAACTAATGGTTTATTAATAGATCGACCGAAAATTTGGCACCTCACTATCTGTGAAGAAGAAAACCTCATTGATGGGTAGGAATCACCCATTATGACACACATATCCGTCATTCCATACATCAATGTGGGCTAATGAAATTGCCTCCCTGGGTAAGAGGTCTGAGGCAAGAACAAAAGTCTGACCCCAAAGGTCGTGTGACTATTCCACACTGAAGCACGTGACTATTTTCCTTTGTAAATAGGTAACAGAAATCCAAATGGTTTAGGTTTGACTGTAATGATGCAGGTCATAGTATGATGATTTAATTAGCAAATACATTTATGTGCAACACATATATCCCTAAATCACATTATAAGGTAGACGGCCTGTCACCATTGCCAAGGAAAGAACAAAACACTGCAAAGAGAACTGGAGCTCCATTTCTACATTTGATAGTTTTATGTAAGATAGTGATAGAACTTGTATGTTTGTTTGTTTGATTATAATTGTTAACGTAGCTTTAAAAAAAATCAGTCATATCGTTACGATGTCTGCAGTGATGCAGTTTATAGTGATGTCTAGCACTGGGGCATCATGCCGAAGACATGTAGCATGATGTCCCATCCTGTCACATTATCCTGACACAAGGCCAACCAGTCCTAGCACTAACCTCTTTATGCTGAGCGGCAAGCGAGACAGTTGTCGGTACCATTTTTGTAAGTCTTTGGTATTACTCGGCCGGGGATCGAACCCATGACCTCCCGCAGAGAACAGGATCTTCACATCTGCATTTGATATTTCTTATATATGATAGTGATAGAACCTGTATGTATGGATGTCGATTTCGTGGATTCATGGAAATGGTTCTTGTATGTCATGGACATTATTCTTGTATATGGAGACGGTTTTTGTATATGGAAATGGTTCTTTTATGTGTTGGGAATTTTCTAGTATGTCATGGAAATGGTTCTTGTATGTGATGGAGGTGGTTATTGTATGCATGGTAATGGCTCTTGTATGCATGGAAGTATTTATTGTATGTATGGTATGGTATGGTTCATGCATATGGAGATGGTTCTTGTATGGATGGAAATGGTTATTGTATGTATGGAAATGGTTATTGTATGCATGGAAATGGTTCTTGTATGTATGGAAATGGTTACTGTATGCATGGAAATATTTCTTGTATGGATGGAAATGGTTATTCTATGCATAAAAATATTTCTTGTATGTATGGAAATGGTTCTTGTAATGGTTATTGTATGCATGGAAATATTTCTTGTATGGATGGAAATGGTTCTTGTATGTATGGAAATGGTTATGTATGTATGGAAATGGTTCTTGTGTGTATGGAAATGGTTATTGTATGCATGGAAATGGTTATTGTATGGATGGAAATCGTTATTGTATGTATGGAACTGGTTATTGTATGCATGGAAATGGTTCTTGTATGGATGGAAATGGTTATTGTATGTATGGAAATGGTTATTGTATGTATGAAAATGGTTCTTGTATGCATGGAAATATTTCTTGTATGGATGGAAATGGTTTTGTATGTATGGAAATGGTTACTGTATGTATGGAAATGGTTATGTATGTATGGAAATATTGTATGGATGGAAATGGTTATTGTATGTATGGAAATGGTTATTGTATGGATGGAAATGGTTATTGTATGGATGGAAATGGTTATTGTATGCATGGAAATATTTCTTGTATGTATGGAAATGGTTATTGTATGCATGGAAATGGTTCTTGTATGTATGGAAATGGTTACTGTATGCATGGAAATATTTCTTGTATGGATGGAAATGGTTATTCTATGCATGGAAATATTTCTTGTATGGATGGAAATGGTTAATGTATGTATGGAAATGGTTCTTGTATGTATGGAAATGGTTATGTATGTATGGAAATGGTTCTTGTGTGTATGGAAATGGTTATTGTATGCATGGAAATGGTTATTGTATGGATGGAAATGGTTATTGTATGTATGGAACTGGTTATTGTATGGATGGAAATGGTTATTGAATGTATGGAAATGGTTATTGTATGTATGAAAATGGTTATTGTATGCATGGAAATATTTCTTGTATGGATGGAAATGGATTTGTATGTATGGAAATGGTTACTGTATGTATGGAAATGGTTATGTATGTATGGAAATATTGTATGGATGGAAATGGTTATTGTATGGATGGAAATGGTTATTGTATGGATGGAAATGGTTATTGTATGCATGGAAATATTTCTTGTATGTATGGAAATGGTTATTGTATGCATGGAAATGGTTCTTGTATGTATGGAAATGGTTACTGTATGCATGGAAATATTTCTTGTATGGATGGAAATGGTTATTCTATGCATGGAAATATTTCTTGTATGTATGGAAATGGTTATTGTATGCATGGAGATGGTTCTTGTATGTATGGAAATGGTTATTGTATGCATGCAAATGGTTCTTGTATGTATGGAAATGGTTATTGTATGAATGGAAATATTTCTTGTATGTATGGAAATGGTTATTCTATGCATGGAAATATTTCTTGTATGTATGGAAATGGTTATTGTATGCATGGAGGTGGTTCTTGTATGTATGGAAATGGTTATTGTATGCATGCAAATGGTTCTTGTATGTATGGAAATGGTTATTGTATGAATGGAAATATTTCTTGTATGGATAGAAACGGTTTTTGTATATATGGAAATATTGTATGGATGGAAATGGTTATTGTATGGATGGAAATATATCTTGTATGTATGGAAATGGTTATTGTATGCATGGAAATGGTTCTTGTATGTATGGAAATGGTTACTGTATGCATGGAAATATTTCTTGTATGGATGGAAATGGTTATTCTATGCATGGAAATATTTCTTGTATGTATGGAAATGGTTATTGTATGCATGGAGATGGTTCTTGTATGTATGGAAATGGTTATTGTATGCATGCAAATGGTTCTTGTATGTATGGAAATGGTTATTGTATGAATGGAAATATTTCTTGTATGTATGGAAATGGTTATTCTATGCATGGAAATATTTCTTGTATGTATGGAAATGGTTATTGTATGCATGGAGATGGTTCTTGTATGTATGGAAATGGTTATTGTATGCATGCAAATGGTTCTTGTATGTATGGAAATGGTTATTGTATGAATGGAAATATTTCTTGTATGGATAGAAACGGTTTTTGTATGTATGGAAATATTGTATGGATGGAAATGGTTATTGTATGTATGGAAATGGTTCTTGTATGGATGGAAATGGTTCTTGTATGTATGGAAATGGTTACTGTATGTATGGAAATGGTTATTGTACATATGGAAATGGTTATTGTATGCATGGAAATGGTTCTTGCATGTCTGGAAATATTTCTTGTATGGATGGAAATGAGTCTTGTATGTATGGAAATGGTTCTTGTATATATGGAAAAGGTTCTTATATGTAAGGCAATGGTTCTTGTATGCATGGAAATGGTTTTTATATGTATGGAAATGGTTCTTGTGTATATGGAAATGGTTCTTATATGTATGGAAAAGGTTCTTTGTATGAATGGAAATGGTTCTTGTATGCATGGAAATGGTTCTTGTATGTATGGAAATAGTTTTTGTATGTATGGAAATGGTTATGTATGTATGGAAATGGTTCTTGTATGTATGGAAATAGTTCTTGTATGTATGGAAATGGTTATGTATGTATGGAAATGGTTCTTGTATGTATGGAAATGGTCCTTGTATGTATGGAAATGGTTCTTTTATGTATGGAAAGAGTTCTTGTATATGAAGATGTGTTTTGTATGGATGCAAATGGTTCTTGTATGTATGGAAATGGTTATTGTATGCATGGAAATATTTCTTGTATAGATGGAAATGGTCCTTGTATGTATAGAAATGGTTCTTGTATGCATGGAAATGGTCCTTGTATGCATGGAAATGGTCCTTGTATGCATGGAAATGGTCCTTGTAAGTATGGAAATGGTTATTCTATATATGAAAATGGTTCTTGTATGTGATTGAGGTGGTTCTAGTTTGTATTATGGAGATATTTTTTATGCATGGAAGTTGTTCTAGTTTTCTATATTGTCTTTTTAGGGATGGAGGTGGTTCATGCATGTGACGAGGATGCTTCTTGTATGTGGTTGAGACGGTTTTTGAATGTGATACAGATCGAACTTGTTTGCTTTGCTTCTGCTTGCTTTAATGGCACCTTTAACACATTATTATCTATATCACACAAATGAAATCAGAGGTACTTAGCTTTCCTAAGGACACACCGAGGATGCAGACAATCACTGTATTTGATGGGTATCAAACTTGAGACCCTTGGGTTACAAGTCTGACATTCAACCAAATGAGCAACAACATTCTTGTATGTGATGAAGGTACTTGTGATGGCATGTGATGAAGGTATTTGTGATGGCATGTGATGAACAGTGTGATGAAGGTACTTGTGATGGCATGTGATGAAGGTACTTGTTATAGCATGTGATGAAGGCACTTCTGTTGGCATGATAAAAGTACTTGTGATGGCTTGTGATGAACATACTTATGATGACATGTTGTGAAGGTACTTGTGATGACATGTGATGGCATGTGATGAAGGCACTTGTGGTGGCATGTGTATGATTAAGATTTTTTACGTGCAGTGATGCAGTTTATAGTGATGGCTAGCACTGGGGCATCATGCTGCAGACATGTAAAACGATGTCCTCCCCAATCACATTATCCTAACACCAGGCTGACCAGTCCTAACACTAACCTCTTAATGCTAAGAGCTAAGCGAGGCAGCTGTTAATACCATTTTTGTAAGTCTTTGGTATGACTCTGCTGGGATCGAACCCACGACCGCCAACTTCTGCGACAGATGCTTTAACCACTAAGCCACCTGAGTAGTGTACTTGTGGTGGCATGTGAAAAAGGTACTTGTAATGAAGGTACTTTTGATGGCATATGATGAAGGTACTTGTGATGACATGTGAAAAAGTACTTGTAATGGCATGTGATGAACATACTTGCTGTGGCATGCGTTGGCATGTGATGAAGGTAATTGTGATGGCATGTGATGGCATGTCATGAAGGTTTTTGTGATGGCATGTGAAATAGGTACTTGTAATTGGCTTGTTATGACTTTTGATGGCATGTAATGGCAGAGTATGTCAACATCATATGGAGAAAGCTTGTACTCAAATAATTACCATAATTGCAGTAACATTTCTACAGCAGATCAGCACTTAACAATCATTATTTTCAAGTATTTAACCTTACAGCTTTACTCAGTGGTAATGGACTGAATCTCTGTCAACTCCTCAAGCTAGTCTGAAAGCAGCGACAATGTACAGTTTCGAACCTAACCACCATCTTTAATGAAAATAATGGCAACATAATGTGTTAAGTGAATGGAAAATATATTAATTTGCCCAATTTCTCCTCTGAAAAGTTACCTGATGCAGTGAGGAGGGAAAAAAATGGAGTAAAAAGAAAATGATCAGTCAACTTGAAAACCTTTTAACTATGCAGGAATTAGAAAACCAGAAGAAGTTATAGGCAATATTTTATTCATTGATTAACTATAAAATTAAACACACTCACAGAAAGTGTCAATGGAACCCATCACTTTTACCTGTTATGCAAATGCACAAGTTTACCATGGGATTTTAGAGCAGCTCTGTTTCAAAAAACTTTGTTGTTCAGGTCTCAAACCTCAATATTTTTTCACTTGATATTACCATTTATTGTCCGGAGAGGGTGGGGCTGTGAAAATAAACTATATGCAACAATAAAAAATATATATACCCACTGCTTTTTATGTGTTCCTCAAGCAAATAAAATGAAACAGATGAACTGAATGCTAACATGGATATTAGAAAGATACAACATTTTTAAATCAACCATTATGAAATGCTCACAACTGCAGTTTAAAAAGGGCCAAACAGTTTCTGAACATGGTACAAATACACAGTATGGAAATCTATGATCAGTCAGTCCAAACTCTTTCTTTTTTTAAAGAATGTTGGATCTAAGAAAATATATAACCAGACTACATCAGAAATATGCACATCAATTATAGAAGAATTTCATAATGGCCACATACTATTTCTTGACATCCATGCTTTGAGTTGAACTATGCAGGCACACTCTAAAAGATGTGCGTGACCTTGAGGATAACCTCTGACCTGTATTACCCATAGTACACATGCCATTTGACAGGTTAATGTATGGATGAGTTCTACTGTTTCTGTTTACACTACAAAATCTAGTAGATCAAAAGCACATGTGGAATTTGTCTACATGACTTCAGCAGAATAACTCAAATAATTTTATTTTATGACTGAAATGCAAAAGTTTTAAAAGTCAAGATGTACAAAAAGAACTTCATGAAACATTAGTAATATTCTAAGACAATTTCATATCTATCCACTCACAGCTTGAGTCTGATGTGTATTACAGTACAAAACCCCTAAACTTTCATCCATTATATTTTTCCGTATTAAAAACTGCTGACTGACAGCAGTGGATTCAAATTATTCCGTATTAGAAGTTTTGTCCATTATGTTTCTTTAAGCTGGATAAGACAATGATCTTCTAAATTTTCTTCTTAAATTTAATTATTTCCAGTCAGAAACAAATCTGTAATGTCAGATATGCAAGCAAAATAACAAATGTTATTGCTATCATATACACCTTGTTTTGTCCTAGTAGTAATGTTGGTGACACTTTCTCCATTATGAGAATTCATTTGTTTTGATTTATCAGCCAGTAAAGCCTGTGTACATATGACAGACTAGTGGCTATAATTAATAACCAGACTCTGTAGCCAATGTTTCCATGTTCTTGCCTCAGCCTTTGCTCTTCAAAAGAGACTTCCACTTGTTGATGAAAGTTGAAATATTCTCAACCACAACACCTGAAAAAAAATTGAATATCAAAATGACTGAAATACTTTATATCCCTGGGTATCCAATCTTGATGCTTTTGAAAAAAAGAGATTTTTGTTAGTACCAAAATTTGAAGAGTGAGAAAATCATCCCAATGTTTGCACATGAAGTTAACCATTTGCAGTGTGTCTAATTTCTTGGTTTGTGACACCCAAAGAATCCCCTAAAATCAGCACACAACAGCTTGACCCAAAAGATGATCAGTCCAAACAATATGATGTGGTCACAGAGGGTTTAGCTTAAATAGGTTTCACTGTGCATGAAAATTGTCTCTACACATTCTCATGTCTTGTTGTCATTTTATACTCAGTAAATACCATCAAAGAATCAGTATCCAGTAAATACCATAACTGAATCAGTATCCAGTAAATACCATCACTGAATCATTATCCAGTATACATGATCACTGAATCAGTATCCAATAAATGTCATCACTGAATCAGTATCTAGTAAATACCATCACAAAATCAGTATCCAGTAAACACCATCATTGAATTCAAACATTAAGTAAATACCATTACTGAATCCAAACATCAAGTAAATACCATCATTGAATCAGTATCCAGTAAATACCATCACTGAATCAGTATCCAGTAAATATCATCATTGAATCCAAACATCCAGTAAATACCATCATTGAATCAGCATCCAGTAAATACCATCATTGAATCAGTATCCAGTAAATATCATCATTGAAATCAATATCCAGTAAATACCATCATTAAATCAGTATCCAGTAATATCACCACTGAATCAGTATCCAGTAAATACCAGAACTGAATCCAAACAGCCAGTAAATACCAGAACTGAATCAGTATCCAGTAAATTCCATCACAGAATCAGTATCCACATAAATACCATTACTGAATCTAAACATTCAGTAAATATCACTGAATCAGTATCCAGTAAATACCATAACTGAATCCATACAGCCAGTAAATACCATCATTGAATCAGTATCCAGTAAATACCATGACTGAATCAGTATCCAGTAAATACCATCATTGAATCCAAACATCCAGTAAATACCATCATTGAATCAGTATCCAGTAAATACCACATTGAATCAATATCCAGTAAATACCATCATTGAATCAGTATCCAGTAATATCATCACTGAATCAGTAGTATCCAGTAAATACCAGAACTGAATCCAAACAGCCAGTAAATACCAGAACTGAATCAGTATCCAGTAAATTCCATCACAGAATCAGTAACCAGTAAATACCATCACTGAATCTAAACATCCAGTATATATCACGGAATCAGTATCCAGTAAATTCCATCACTGAATCAATATCCAGTAAATACCAGAACTGAATCCAAACAGCCAGTAAATACCAGAGCTGAATCAGTATCCAGTAAATACTATCACTGAATCAGTATCCAGTAAATACCCATCACTGAATCAGTATCCAGTAAATACCATAATTGAATCAGTATCCAGTAAATACCATCACTGAATCAGTATCCAGTATATACCATAACAAGACATATTTGTTAAGAAATATCAGTTCATCTTACCATCCTGTTTGCTGTTGTTCAGTCCCTGCTGTACAAGTTGGTGCTGTTCTGTACTGTAATCTGATGTGGACAGGATCGTTACCATGCTCTCTGATCCCAGGTCCCCCCCTTGCTGGGCAAGGTACTGGGCACAATTCAAGATCTCTAAAATACACCTGAAACAGACAAGCATACAAACACATTGCAGCAATATTAACAACAGAGCAGCTATCCGATGACCACAATGCTCTCTGATTACAGGCCCCTGCCTTGCTAAGCAAGGCAATAGGCAAAATTTAGAATACTCACAATAAACTAAAATTGATTTTTTGCCTTTCTAAAGGGGTCAAGACTGCACCTCCTTACTCTGAACAACAACCATCCTAAAATAAATTTCATGTATTTGCTTTTTCCCCTAACTGTGGTGTTCAGACACTCATCTGATTCTTATGAATCAGTGAAGATGTATTACAGTGCATGGCTACCATTTACTGGAATTAGAAGCAATGCAAAACCAGGGACCATTGATAAGAATTGGAAGCAATACAAAAACTGGTACCATTTACTGGAATCAAAAGCAATACAAAACCAGGGACCATTGACAAGAATTGGAAGCAATACAAAAACTGGTACCATTTACTGGATGGAATTAGAAGCAATGCAAAACCAGGGACCATTGACAAGAATTGGAAGCAGTACAAAAACTGGTACCATTTACTGGAATCAAAAGCAATACAAAACCAGGGACCATTGACAAGAATTGGAAGCAATGTAAAAACTGGTACCATTTACTGGAACTGGAAGCAATTCAAAAACTGCTATTATTATACTTTCTTTCTCTGGAAAACTTGTCTCAGAGCTAAACAATGTTTTAGAAATTGACACATTTAAGAAACATGACCAATGGATGCTTAAAACAGAGCAAGGAGTTTCGGTAAGAAATTTGAGAAACTCGGCTGAAATTGGTGTCTCTTATAAAGGGTAAGATGGCATATTTAATGATGCCTTATATATGTTTGTGTGTGTGTGTCTCCCACTTCCACTCTAAAACACATTCCAAAGCATCCCAAAGAAATAGTTCCATGTACTGACAGCTAATGTTACATTATCTGCATTTCATTTGCATTTTATTTATGTCTCATTTGAATCCCATTCATGTTTTCATTTGATTTGCATTCTTTCTGCATTTTATTTATGTTTCAATTGAATCCCATTCATGTTTTCATTTCATTTGCATTCTGTCTGCATTTTAATGTTTTTTCATTTTGAATTCAGTTCATGTCTGCATTTCATCTATCATTTCATTGTTATTCATTCATAAATGCATTCATACTTTGCACTTACGACCCAAAGTTTTCTGTTTTCAAGAATGATGAGGACTTTAGCATTCTTATTTTATATTATTAAAAGAGTGCTTTGATGAAATATTAAAAATATTAAATGCAAAAACAGAACTCAATTTATGAAAAATTAAAATACAAGTGCATAAAATACTGCTGTATCAGCAAAGTAAATTTAAATAAATACTGTTCGGATACAGCCATTGATCATGATGTCATCACACATCGATGGCAATAAAAACAATGCCATGGATTATAAGGGGTCAAAAAGAGGCCAGTGTAAATAATCTGATCATGTATTATCAAGCAAATTATGCTAGCATATTGAATGTCTGAATGGCGCCATCAGGACAAAGTAGATATCATAAAAAGTTGTTCATATGACCATTTCTATTCAGGAGGAGATGTGATAAATATTTTCAATGTTTTGGCTATACTGGACATCAAATCAACATAATTATAATTCTAGACCAACTATACATCATATTTTCTTGCTAAAACTCCATGGCAATAATACTTTGAAGTCTTTGTGGAAACTCTATTTGACAAAACTATAGCAGTCAGTTGCTGTTGTTGTTGTAGGGATTTTAATGCCATTTGTCAGCACACACTAGGCTATACATGGTGGCCAGTAATAATCATAGAGGAAGAATCCAGGAAAACCACTGGAAAGAACATCCGACAAAGGAGAAGCTACTGGCAAGCTTTCTCACATACCCACATTGGCCGAATTTTAGACCCGAGCCCATGCAGACAGAGATGCGGCAGCAGTGATCCATAACGGAGAGTGCTTTTGATCGCTCGGCCACTCAGGGCCATACTACAGCAGTCTTAGTGGAAATTCTATTTGATAAAACTATAGCAGTCTTAGTGGACATTCTATTTGATAAAATTATCGCAGTCTTAGTGGAAACTCTATCTGATAAAACTATAGTAGTCTTAGTGAAAACTATTTGATAAAACTATCACAGTCTTAGTGGAAACTATCTGATAAAATTATAGCAGTCTTAGTGGAAACTATCTGATAAAATTATAGCAGTCTTAGTGGAAACTATTTGATAAAACTATCGCAGTCTTAGTGGAAACTATCTGAAACAACTCAGTCTTAGTGGAAACTTTATTTGATAAAACTATCACAGTCTTAGTGGAAACTATTTGAAACAACTCAGTCTTAGTGGAAACTATTTGAAACAACTCAGTCTTTGTGGAAACTTTATTTGATAAAACTATCTGTTCAGGAAAAGTAGCAAAGTAGCAATAACAAGATTTTCAAGATGGCTGCCATTATGGTTATGTTGAAGGTTTCCACTTAGGATTCTATGCATCATTAAAAGTCTTTACATGAAAACCTGATGTCAATAAGACCATCTGCTGATAAGTAGAAATAAAATTTTAAAGATTGCCACGACTGATTACTAACCTTATTGCATTTTTTAGGGGGTTTCATTTTTATTCAGGACCAACTAGACCTTGGAATGAATGTGTATGTAAAGTGCCATGGCAATTCTCCAAGTAAGTGGAGTTAACTGATGGACAACAAATTATCACATAAGTGCCTAACAAAGCTAAATTCTGCATTATTCTTACAAAACTGTCAGGCAGTATTTGCTGTATAATATTAGGATCTATTATCTGTAACACACCATGTTTCTCTGTTTTTCTTCTTCATGTTTCTAGGAACTCCACCCTGAAGTTTCTCACTGCTTTTCTGGGCACGGATGCATCTGAAATGGGCACAACAGTTTCTACATGTAGATGCAATGTGCAAACCTAAGTTACGAGAAACATAGATAAATGCAACAGATTTCTGAACAAGTGAAGCACAAAGAAGAGAGAACTAGGATCATGTATTCCATGTTCTAAAAACAAATGTCTTAGAATATGCTGTTAAAATTTAGGTAAATATTAGAGTGGTAGATTCAATTTAATACCTCCATGGTGACCTAAATACTGAACTAAACTGGACATGCTTACAGATATGTACAGATGAACAAACCAAGGTAACACTATACCCTTTTCATATTCAAGACAGGGCATAAATATATTAAAACCATTACAATGTTTTACAGACTTTTCATTGTTTTTTAGTATATACACCTGCCAAATTTGTCATAACTCATTACTGCAAAACCAACCTGTTTCCCTTCCTGAATTCTGACTCCAGCCAACGAATGGCCTCCCTGGCCCCTGTACTCTCTTTCTTCTGAAAATCTAAGGTGTCTATCACTAGAAAATAAAAAACGTCACAATTAAACACAAAACACAAAGAGACTCTTAAAAAAATGCTAATTTCCAATAAGATTTATGAAACCAATTGAATGATTTTAATCTTTTTCAAGCCTTGGTGAGATTTTTGATGATACAAGATTAAAATCAATCTACAAGTTTCATAAATTCATTAAAATTGTGCATCCATGTAAGAATCTATTTAACACATCTCAATCACATGAATTTATTCAATAAATCTTTTAAAAATATTACTTTGGTTTGGTCACAATTAAACTAGTTAATGCCAATATTACAGACACCAACTTTCATGTCACAAAATGATGCATGTAGCAAGTATAACATGTTTTATTACAAACTCACCATAACTTATGAGGCTGATCAGGCATTCAATACAGATGATCGATACATATTTGTGTAATGCACACACTGATTGGAACTATATAAGTAATTATTTTAGTGCTTTAATTTATGTATATGTATCATTAACTTTGATGCATTGAACACACTTTTATTAAAAAAATAAAAACTAATTCATGTTTTGTTCTAGTGACCTCTCATTTTGGTAAGGTTGACTCTATAACCTGTACCTCATATAAAAAGTTTTTTTTTCTACTGACCTCTCATTTTGGTATGATAGACTCTATGAACAGTACCTTATACCAAAATTATTTTTTTCTACTGACCCCTTGTTCCAGCTCATGAAACTACTTATAATGTAGAATCAGGTGAGGATAATATTTTTTTTCTTATAGAAATATGCAAAACAAACAAGGTACCTGCTTGCTAAACATTAAAAACTCATAATCAAAATTGGTACCTGTATGCTTGATTTATAAGTCATTTATCTGTTTTTGAGAACTGTGGTTTGTGCATGGAATTTCAGAATAAACATCATAGAATTCATAAAGTTTATCAAGAAAGTATATATTTTGAAAGATTTTCTTTACCAAATATAGTTTTGCATTAAAAAATTGAATATCCAACAAAATGTTGATCCAATCAAAATGTTGGAAAATGCTTACTGATAGCAACACTGTAAGAAATAAATACCAATTAACAGAAGCCTTCTTGTGTTAATACTGTTTATAAATCCAGTTTAAATGTAATCAAAATAGACATAAAAATAACAATCACATGTAAGATCAGCCTAATTTCTTATATATATATATATATCATAATCACACATAAAGTCAGCCTAATTTCTTGTATAAATCACAATCACACGTAAAGTCAGCCTGATTTCTTGTATAAATCACAATCACATGTAAGGTCAGCCTGATTTCTTGTATAAATCACAATCACATGTAAGGTCAGCCTGATTTCTTGTATAAATCACAATCACATGTAAGGTCAGCCTGATTTATTGTCAAAATCACAATCACATGTAAGGTCAGCCTGATTTCTTGTCAAAATCACAATCACATGTAAGGTCAGCCTGATTTATTGTCAAAATCAAAATCACATGTAAGGTCAGCCTGATTTCTTGTCAAAATCACAATCACATGTAAGGTCAGCCTGATTTATTGTCAAAATCAAAATCACATGTAAGGTCAGCCTGATTTCTTGTCAAAATCACAACCACATGTAAGGTCAGCCTGATTTATTGTCAAAATCAAAATCACATGTAAGGTCAGCCTGATTTCTTATCAAAATCAAAATCACATGCAAGGTCAGCCTGATTTCTTGTATAAATCACAATCACATTTAAGGTCAGCCTGATTTCTTGTCAAAATCAAAATCACATGCAAGGTCAGCCTGATTTCTTGTATAAATCACAATCACATTTAAGGTCAGCCTGATTTCTTGTCAAAATCACAATCACATGCAAGGTCAGCCTAATTTTTTATATAAATCACAATCACACGTAAAGTCAGCCTAATTTCTTGTCAAAATCACAATCACATGCAAAGTCAATCATATATAAATCACAATCACATGTAAAGTCAGCCTAATTTTTTATATAAATCACAATCACATGTAAGGTCAGCCCAATTTCTTGTCAAAATCACATCAAAGACAAATTGCTGCTTTTGGCTAATCTTCAAAATTTGAAGTGATACATCTTAAAATAACTTTCAAATTCCAATAAAAGCTACATTGTTTCATCCTTCTTTCTTTTCTGGTAATTTTTCTTCTTCTTTTGGTCTGAATATATTTGTTCTGTGATCATGCAAATGCCATGTGTCAACTGTTTGTATCAATACAAAATGAAAACCTCTAAAGAAGTGATGGGAAATCTTCTAACTTGATGGATGGGAAAACTTCTAAATAAGTAATGGGAAAACTTCAGAAGATGGGATGGGGAAACCTCAAAAGAAGGGATGATAAAATGTCTGGAGTGATGGGAAAACCTCTAAAGAAGTGATGGGGAAGCCTCTAAAGAAGTGATGGAAAAACCTCTAAAGAAGTGATGGGAAAACATCTACAGAAGTGATCAGAAAACTTCTACAGAAGTGATGGGAAACCTGTAAAGAAGTGATGGGAAAACCTCTAAAAAAATGTGATAGGAAAATCTCTAAAGAAGTTATGGGGAAAACTTTTAAAATGATCAATGGAAAACTTCTAAAGAAGTGATTGGGAAACCTCTAAAGAAGTGATGCGAAAACCTCTAAAGTGATGATGGGAAAACCTACAAAGAAGTGATGGGAACACTTCTAAGGAAGTGATGGGAAAAACTCTAAAGAAGTGATGGGAAAACCTTGTAAAGAAGTGATGGGAAAACCTCTCAAGACATGAAGGAAAAAATAGTGAAAGTAATATTTAAAATTGCAGTAAGGTGTTCCGCTGAGATGAATTCTCTTATATCTGCTGTAAAACTGATTCATGATAAACATCATGCTTATGACAACAAAATAAATCATAACATGCTTGTATGAAAATCAAAATACGGATAATCTTTTGTGAATCACGGTGAGAAAAGGAATGAAATTATTCAACCGGTTTTACAAATTCCATTAAGCACAAATATATGGAATGATCTTGAAATCATTGGTACTATGCCTTCTTTGTCATTTGTGATATTAATAGGTATTAAGTGTTAAACATTGAGATTATGACGCTAACATGTTAGCCTCAATAACATTGCAGTCATGCAATAAATACAACCTTAGTACACATCCAGTTTAAATATTTCATGTAAATGCTTCTTAAATTGCAAAATACCAGCTAATGGAATGACAATAATGCTTCTATTGATTTGGATCAGCTGGCGTATCAGTGGCAGTGTTGTACACAAGGTGGATGTGTCGGGGATCAAGTAGGGTGGGAAGACTGCCTGGTCTGACGTCTGCAGTGATCCTTCCAACTGACTCACCTCGGCCTGCAATGTAATAATATTAATAAAATTAAGATAAATTCCTTTCAGCTTTTGTTCACTTTAAAATTTCATGGATGACTATACTGAATGGCACAAGTAATGCAACATTTCATGGATGACTATACTGAATGGCATATGGCAACATTTCATGGATGACTACACTAAATGGCATATGGCAATAGTCCATGGATGACTATACTGAATGGCATAATGCAACATTTCATGGATGACTATACTGAAGGCATAAGTAAGGCAACATTTCATGGATGACTATACTGAATGGCATAATACAACATTTCATGGATGATTATACTGAATAGCATATGGCAACATTTAATGGAAGACTATATTGAATGGCATATGGTACCATTTCATGGATAACTATACTGAATTGATTATGGTAACATTTCATGGACAACTGTACCAAATGGCATAAGTGATGCAACATTTCATGGTTAACTGGACTGAATGACATAAGTAATGCAACATTTCATGGATGAGTATACTAAATGGCATATGGCAACATTTCATGGAAGACTACACATAAGGGCATAAATAAGGCAACATTTCATGGATGACTATATTAAATGACATAAGTTATGCAACATTTCATGGATAACTATACTGAATGCATTATGGCAACATTTCATGGATGACATAACTGAATGGCATAAGTAATGCAACATTTCATGGATGACTATACTGAATGGCATATGGCAACATTTCACAGATAACTATAATGAATGCTTATGGCAACATTTCATGGATAACTATTCTGAATGGCATATGGCAACATTTCATGGATAACTATACTGAATGGCATAAGTGATAAAGACTCATGGGTGGCACCTAATTGGTCTGAAAAAGACTCATGGGTGGCAGCTTCAAACATTTTAACCCCTAACAACCAGGTATCTTGTTTCACTAGAACACTCTTTGTATAATGTTACATCATAGGTTTACTTGCTTACATATACACCAGGGACAACCATGCACACTGCTGATACATTAATTACGCATGGAATATGTTATGTCATGCATGGAATTTGTTCTAAAATCACTAGCTAAATGTCATTAAAAAATTGTTTGCCTATTTTCTCTATTATGCATTATACTTTGTATAAGCTTGTAGATCACAAAACACTACAATCATTATGGTATCAGTGTATTGGCAAGTGTCTATGGTTATCCAGTGAGAAAATTTTCATCTCCCACTTCTGTGTTCTGCACCTGATATACTGTAGCACACACATGATGGATTACAGATTGCCCACTTAATCCAATGGACATAAATAAAACGGGGCAAGGGATAAGATGTCTTCTATTAAAAAAAATGATGTCCACCACCTCTGGTAGATCTTCCTTAAGTCTAGTGGACATTTGCTCAATCTAGAGGAACTCAGTCTCAGATTTCTGGGTACCACTCGCTGATTTTATTGCACTCGCTCTGTCAGTCTAAGTACTAAAGAAACAGATGAGAAACACCATAAAACCAACCATGGCAGGTGTCAATTTCATACATTTACCTGTACAAACTATAAAGTGTTAGGTCTACATACAAACAAATGAGCATAACAGAAAACAATGTTTAAATTTCTAGGATCATGTCACACCCATGACAAGGTATGTCAGAAAAATGGTTAGCTACAGCACACATCCCTCATGATACATTACATGAACCTGTCACAGCATAAGCACATGTCCATGGCAGGGTATGTCAGAGAAATGGTTAACTACAGCACACATCCCTCATGATTGATTACATGAACATGTCACAGCATATACACATGTCCATGACAGTGTATGTCAGAAAAATGCCCAGCTACAGCACACATCCCAGGGTAAGTAATGCAACATTTCATTTCATACTGAATAATGATTTTTACAGGGTAAGGTAGGGGGCAAATCACTATACTGAATAATACTCTTTACAGGGTAAGGTAGGGGGTAAAATGCTATACTGAATAATGCCTTTTACAGGGTAAGGTAGGGGGTAAAATGCTATACTGAATAATGATTTTTACAGGGTAAGGTAGGGGGTAAAATGCTATACTAAACAATGCTTTTTACAGGATAAGGTAGGGGGTAAAATGCTATAATGAACAATGCTTTTTACAGGGTAAGGTAGGGGGTAAAATGCTATACTGAATAATGATTTTTACTGGGTAAGGTAGGGGGTAAAATGCTATACTGAATAACGATTTTTACAGGGTAAGGTAGGGGGTAAAATGCTATACTGAATAATGATTTTTACAGGGTAAGGTAGGGGGTAAAATGCTATACTGAACAATGCTTTTTACAGGATAAGGTAGGGGGTAAAATGCTATACTGAACAATGCTTTTTACAGGGTAAGGTAGGGGGTGCTGAGGATGACTTTATAGAACCAAGGAACATGTGGACCAGTTTGGGAACCACTTAAGTAGACAGAATAATTTATACCATGCAAACGTGGATATTCTGTAATCTGTGAAGCATGTACAGCATGATTTGCTCTCAAAACTGACTAATATTTAATTTACCTGCAAACGAAGCTGTGCCATGTCTTTCATCAGTTGATTTCTGCGACTTTCTTCATCTGCCTGCAAAGAAAGAAACAAGAAAATCTTGAGAAGAAAGTTAAACCAAATATTCTAGATAATGTCATAACGGACACATGTAAATGCAAAGGCTTTTAGGTATCACACATTATTGGTACACAATTACATTAACATCACCATAAGAAACACAGATCTTGACTCAGCCATTTACTCAACCCAGCGATACTCTAACAATTTGTTAATGCATGAAAACAGCTCTTAAAACATTCCTCTAACAATTTGTGTTAATGCATGAAAACAGATCTTAAAGCATTCCTCTAACAATTTGTATTAATGCATGAAAACAGATCTTAAAGCATTCCTCTAACAATTTGTGTTAATGCATGAAAACAGATCTTAATGCATACCTCTAACAATTTGTGTTATTGCATGAAAACAGATCTTAAAGCATTCCTCTAACAATTTGTGTTAATGCATGAAAACAGATCTAAAAGCATTACTCAAACAATTTGTGTTAATGCATGAAAACCGATCTTAAAGCAGTCCTCTAACAATTTATGTTAATGCATGAAAACTGATCTTAAAGCATTACTCAAACAATTTGTGTTACTGCATGAAAACAGATCTTAAAAAGCTTCAGCATGGTTGAGCTGGAATTATTTCTGTTGATTCTTAAAATACTCAGATATATTTAATATTTCTGAAAGCTGCAAGAAATATTATATTTGCCCGTTTATATTATACACAAATCTATAAACAGCATAAAAGACCCTGAGTTGTCATAAAATAAAACCCCCCTTCCAATCTGGCTTTGTGATGCGTGTAGTTGTGTAACTGCAAAAGATGGAGTCCATTGTGCTGACACCAAAATATAGCTATACCTTGAAATCTGGCTAATACCTTTTTGAACATCACCCAGGTCAGCAACCTTTGCTAATTTGTTACTTCCGGGCTGAAACCCGACCCCACCCCTACCCCACAACCACCACCACCACCATGTCACACACAAATTCAAATAATTTCCAGCAAGATTGCACCTAGATATCATTGCAACTCTTATAGATAGGTTTTAAACATAACAAAAAGCAGATTGTTTTCCCTAATATGTCCTGGGCCACACCAACCCTGGACATACAATGGAATACACCCCCAAGCCCATCAGGTGCAGACAGGGTGGCCCTGTACTGCCCCAAGGTCAGCCTCACTTTCAAGTCTGAAAAGAAAGCAGGCTCAAGGCAATCTCTGGACTGACCTAAAATACTGACATGAAAAAGGGTAGTGATCCCCAATCCCCCAACACTGTGATAAGTGATTATCAAGTTTCTTCCTGTGAATGGCAAATTCGCAATCCTTGGTTATAGCTGTAATCACTATTCAAACTCCTGTAATACTGTGCTTATCTGTGCACCATTTATATCTGGCAATACCTGGCTTTGAATGCAAATATTGCTAAAAAAGATTATAAATTTCATCTTTTTTTAATTGGCCAGTAGTGTAGCAGCCAAGATAATGGATGCGATGGCATTTCAAATACTGGTAGATTTGGTTACATATTATTTTAGAACTTGTGTAGCAAGTCAATAACTAAATTCTACTGTCTTGTCAGGTGCATACAGATTCCAGGAGGTACTAGACATTCATTTAAAAGAGAATGAACAGAATATTTACAGAGAAAACATAATGACAGAAGCATCTGGAAATCAGTACAATCCAATCAGAATTGCTGACAGATTTGTACCAAATAACTGTTATCTCAAACAGAGCTAATGGCTACCCCCCCCCCCCCCATGTTGCCAGCTAAAGGAGGGGGTAATCACAGTCTGGTAGTAAGAATCACCCAGAAGAAAATCAAAGGTCAATTTACAGTAGAAATGGCCATTTGAAGATGGCATATGGGTTTTTACCACTGTTCAATTACCCCATCCCCATGGTATGCAAGTGATGAAAAATCCACTATCTTCCTGCCCATGGAGTACCTGCTGTCAAATTCATCAGAAAACTAAGTGATTCATCAAACTTAATTGGGACAGAGTTATTAACTGATGCTATGGCCTAAATGGATTTGAAGAATACAGAAGAAATATTTGGCTTGATTTTAAGTTTGGAAACAAATGGTGTGCGTGCGTGCGTGCGTATGTATGTATGTATGTATGTATGTATGTATGTATGTATGTATGTATGTATGTATGTATGTATGTACGTACTTAGGTACACATGCACGCACGTATATATGAATGTATGGTGTCACTGATAAGTATCTAAGTTTGAATAAATAAAAAAGTTGAATGCATTGGGCATCCGATCTGTGTCAAATAGTTATTTTTCAAAGGGCAAGTTATATAACGCAGTTGAGATTCTGACTGACAATACAAATGATTATCATAGGAAAAGTATTTAAAAACCACTGCTTATGATTGGCCAAGTGAAATTAAGGCATACATCTTGGAAGATGTTGTAGTTGTTGTAAGGTTTAACGCCATTTTTAAGCACATGATAGGCTGGCTATACATGGTGGCTAGTATTAATTGTAGAAGAAGAACCCAGGAAAACCCCCAGAAAGAACCACTGACCCACGAGAAGCTATTGTCAAGCTTTATCACATAACCACATTAACCAAATCTGAGACTCGAACCCATGCAGACAGAGGTGAAATGGCAGTGATCCGCAATGGAGAGCGCTTTAGACCACTCAGGGCCCCTCCTTTAAAGTACGGTAAGGTGAATTTAATGTGACAAATTTGATAAAAATTCTTTAGTTAGAAACTTTCTGAGAGAAGGTTGGCTCTGAGGAACCCTAGCAAAAGAATATTGCTTTTCTTGTTAAACAAGAAAGGAACCAGGTGTCAGTCTTGTGAGAAAGACGGTGTTTAGTGCTGGATGCACTAGTTAACAGCATTAAGGTATTTTTTTATTGTTTGTTTTATGCAAACTTGTTTCATATGACTAGGTACCATATTATGTACTGTTTATTCAATTTCATGGAAATGTGTTGATGCTAGAGTTGTTATGCAATTTATCTGTTAATTGTACCGTTATTTGTTCATCAGCATAATTGATTGCATGCAATCCAATTGTTCATATGTGCAAGATTTATAGGGTTATATGCATAAATTATAAATAATTTCTTTTGTTAAGATGATACTCATTATCATGAGTTAACGATAACTACCTATTATATTTGCTTCAGTAATGTTTCAAATCTGGAAGTGAGTAAATATATGTGAATTTCATACAATAGTAATCGAACATGTAGTAGCATATGGTAAATTGTAGATAGAGACCTCACTCGGTAATTTATGGCAAGGTCCTACTGTCAGTAGACTTTACAGTTGTTGATGTTGTTGTTGTTGTTGTAGGGTTTAACGCCATTTTTCAGCACACGATAGGATATACATGGCGGCAAGAATTATTGGTGGAGGAAGAACCCGGGAAAACCCCATAAAGAACCACTGACACACGAGAAGCTACAGGCAAGCTTTCTCACATAACTACATTAGTCGAATCTGAGACTCGAACCCACGCAGACAGAGGTGAGATGGCAGTGATCCGTAACGGAGAGCGCTTTAGACCACTCGGCCACTCGGGGACCCTAGGCTTTACAGTGTCTGAATAACTAGCATGTTCTGAGTAATGTATTTTTCAGCACACGATAGGCTACACATGGCAGCCAGTATTATTGGCAGAGGAAATAACCCAGGAAAACCCTTGGAAAGAACCACCGACCCATGAAAAGTTACTGGCAAGCTTTCTCACATAACTACATTAGCCAAATCTTAGACTCGAACCCACGAAGACTGAGGTGAGACTGCAGTGATCCGTAACGGAGAGCGCTTTAGAGCGCTTCAGACGACTTGGCCACTCAGGGCTCCTAATTTTACCTGTCTAATGGGGCTTTTATTGCATTATACCTTTGGAATAATCTTGCCCAGTTCTCTGTTGATAGTCTATCTTTCCACTCACAACGGGTCATAATATCGGGTCATAATACTGAGTGAGGTCATTCCCTAGATAATGTAGCAAAATCCAATTAACACATTAACCCCTGGAGGTTTTTGCTGTTTTCACATTGGTTGAATCTGAGAATTTATGCGCTGTTGATGACAATGGCACCAGCAGAATAGTGACTGCTATGTCATGCTTAACACTAAGTTGGGACTCAACAAAAACAGTTGTTATTAACAATACATGTATTCAAAATTGAAACACTTACAAAAGTGTGATACAACTTTTTTATGAATGGATGCACTTTTGTAATTTGAGTGACTAAGCTACAAAGTTAGTAATGATAATTTATATTAATGCTTTCTGGGAACATAAAGATCTTATGAAACGCAATGATGTCCCAGTCTTAATGTCTTTTTGGCCAATTGTGCACTAGTTTATGAGTGTACTTAGGCTGCTTACTTTCCTCCACAGTATTAAAGTATTACTATAAGATGTATAGAGTTCCAAGTGAGGTATTGCAAAATTTATGTTTCTATGCCTTTGCATTATTCTGATAAAGGTGCCAACTAAATGAAAACTGACAAGACGATAAGTGGTACCGAATTAGGTGAGATGGGTTTATTAGAGCCACTTGTGCCAATAATAACTCTGCCCATGTGATCTGAAGGAACTAATTACTCAACTTCTTCAATCAAGATATTCATAATATCATTCTTCTGAGATATATCAGGAAGATTAGGTTAAATGGAATAATCAAATACCTGTATACATTCAAAAGATCAGGAATGGTGAGGCAAAACTGAATAATCATATATACATTTTAAATATTAGGTTAAATGGAATAATCAAATACCTGTATACATTCAAAAGATCAGGAATGATGAGGCACAACTGAATAATCACATTCATTTTAAATATTGCATATTATTAATATTCATAATATGTGCATCACATAAACAGCAATGTATTTATCTTTTAAAATTATCAAACCTGTCAAAATGTAGATTTTTGCTCAAGGGATGTTTTCTAACCTTGTGGCTCAAATATGCAAATAGAAACATTTCATGTGGCAATTTGTCTTGGAAGAATAGTTTGCACAAACTGATGCAAGACGAAACTCCAGCATAAACAAATATGCAGATTGTGATATACATGAGTGTGATTTGGATTTTTAACAGAACTTTTTTGATTCTAGTCATAATGCTATGATGTCTGCGGTGTAGCAATTTATTGTAATATACATAAGTGTTTGTGATATGGATTTTTATCATAACTTTAACAATTCCAGTCATATTGCTATGATGTCTGTGGTGTAGCAATTTATTGTGATATACCTAAGTGTGTGTGATTAGGATTTTTAACATATCTTTAACAATTCCAGTCATGTCGCCATGATATCTGCAGTGTAGCATGGGGTATCATGCTGCAGACATGTAGCATCATCTCCAATCCAGTCACATACCCTGACACCCTGACACATATCCTGTCACATATCCTGACACATACCCTGACACATACCCTGTCACATACACTAACACATATCCTGACACATATCCTGACACATGTCCTGACACATACCCTGACACAAGACTAAACAGTCCTAACACCAACCTTTTAATGCTGAGAACCGAGTGAACCACATGCTAGTACCATTTTATAAGTCTTTGACATGACTCTGCTGAGGTTCAAACCCACAAATGCACACATCCAAGACAGACACTCAAAACACTTAGGCCACCAGAGTGGTCTGATATACATGAAATAACACAAAACGTTTATGAAGACTGCATGCCAAATGACATCAAATGTCAAATACACAAAAATAGAGCTGGCTTACTCTGGCATTTGCACACCCTTCCAGCACTGACATTGAAATCAAGCAGGCACCCTGTGTGTGTGTGTTTATACCAAATCTCTATTTGCTGCATGGAAGTGATTATCAATCATCAAGGACTCCAAGCAATATGTATGTTTCCTTGTACTATTGAAAACACAACTGTTATCATTTTTTCCCCCATTTGATTAGCTCATAAAACATCCATTTCTTGTACTTCTGGTTCAATTTGAACACTCTGCTCAAGTCTTAATTAAGCACCCAAAGGTTTTTTTCTTGTTGCAAGATGGAATAGTTCTTGTTACAAGGTTGTTATAGTCTAGTTAATTAAACACAAATGAGACCTTTCTTGCAGCATGGTTGTTAAAGTCAAAAGAATCTCCGAATCTTCCTATGCCAATTATTTTATTTATATTTGTATACAGAGATTCTAGTAGCCTGCATGTGGCAGATTCTAAAGACTTCAAGAAAGAAATACAAGTTTTTAAAGCAGGGGTCTACTTATAGCAACAGTTTCTACTGCATTGTTGGGCTAATAAACTCAGAGAGAACTGGCATCTCAGCAATATAGTTGGTCCTGCTGTTGCACTAATTTTGGAATGATTTTGCTATAAATACTGCACAAATGTTCTAAAACAGAATACAAGGAAAGCAGAAACCATTGATAAGCTTTCAAGATACTATACTTTCATGAGAATACAACAATGTAAGTTTGACTAGAAATTACAGACAGATATTATGATTTTAATACAATGTTTTATTAAAAACATGCCCATACAAATTCAAAGATCACTGACATATTGTGATTAGAACTGAATAATCATAACAATGTATGCATTGATTGGCTGAATTGTGACCAATAGTACTTTTTACAAGTTCAGTTACAGTCACATGCTGCTCTGAGCTATAAGCAATATACACACTAGAATGATTACAGTCAACAAAAAACAGGATATCAACCTAAAATATAAACTGTGCAAGAAATGATACACAAAAATCAGATAATCAGTCCCTGAGTTGAAAAAAATTAGCTGTACCAATGGTTTCAATTATAGACACTTCAGCTGATCTGAGCCAAATGTATTGGGAACAGGTAACAAGACCTGTGAATTCAATGACCCTTGAGTATACCACATGGGGAACTGAACATATTAAAGGGCAAATGTGATAACCAGCATACAAAATGGGGGACTGAATATACTGAAAATACCAAATGTGAAAACAACATGGAATTTAGTAAAGGATAAATTAAACAATAAATAAATATGTATACAGTGTATTATATGTTTACTTTTTTTAATGAGCATAAATGTTCATGATTTAGAAACAAAATTACACTTTTATTGGAACTTAAATACATCAACATGCCACTGACAGATATGACATTTATAATGACAGTGATGGATTGTACATTTATGAATGATCAGTTGTCAAAAGATAAGAGTATTCAACTTCCTGGAAAAAAAACTCCAAGAGTTTACGCAGCTGAAAATCATTAAAATAGTTACAAATTGGTAAATATTTTCTTGCTCTATTCTGTATTGTACCTGCTTATAAGATGAATCCAACCTTAAACTGTGCAGACTCAGATCTGTCAGAGCATAATGCATCAACAGATCTGGTCTATGCAGTTTCTTAAAAGTAATCAGAAGAATAAATAACACAGACCCTGATTGGAAATCACATTATACTACAGACCAGGATCTTTGTTGTATAGAATTTGACTTAAATATATATGGTAATTAAGCTAAATGTATATCTTAATTAAAGGTCACTTAAAGAAGTATGAAAAAACATTACCCTGTCACCAACTGTTCACAAAAAAATGGACTGAATTTAAAGATGATTAAAATTGGCACAGGTTGAGGATCAAAATCTTATAAAATACACAAGAATTTTTCAGTGTGCCATATGACAATTATTGAGATCACATTAGATTTCCACAACAGATGTAATTTAACAGCACTATTTTTGTGATTAATTTGTATCAGCGTGTATCTTTTACTTCTTTAGAGATAAAAGTGACAGCCATGTCAATTTATGACCAATTTATCGTAAAGTTCATATTGCTATGGTAACAAGTGACATCATACAGATGGTATCATAATTATCATACTAGATCAGGTCATTTTTTGTTTGGACAGTCGACTCTACAAATGCAAACTTCTCTACATTTACAGTTTGTAGCCAAGGTTAAATTCTTCCAAGTTATTGGGTCCATTTGATTTTAAATTTAACATTTTAAACTGAAGCTGAGTGATGATTGCATTGGGAACAAATCTCTTTTCATAAAGCAAATGTCATATTATGATGCCTGGGTGGCTGAGTGATCTAAAGCACTTGCCTTCACTGATCATTGTCATCTCATCTCTGTCATTGAGGGTCTTATTCTCAGGCTTGCCCAATGTGGATATGTATGTGAGAAGGTTTGCCAGTGAGAAGGTGTGTCAGTAGCTTCCCACGGGTCAGTGGTTCATCAGAGATAACCGAATCCATGTATAGACTATCATGTGCTGAAAACTGTTAAACTCCAAAACATCAACAACACATCATATAATAAAAACAGCCATCCTATCAACATGTACAAAAACTTAACTGAAAAAGAAAAAATAACTTAAACCAAGTAAAAAATTCTCCAAAACCGTCTTCAGTAACACCCTGGACATTAGATCAAAAACAAATATTAACTTGTTTTGCAAAATGTTTTTTGCTGTATATGTGTTTGTAAATGAAGTCATCAAAGAACATTGAATTCTGACACCATAGCACACCCAGACTAATTATCCCTGGTAGCAAGTGTGAAATCCACAAAAAGTGTAATCTTATAAATAAAGGTGACAGTTAATCTCCACAGGTTCCTGCCTGTTAATCTTAATCTCCACAGGTAACTTTATTACTGAGACTCTTTAAGACCAAATCACACCATGACATAAGCTCTGGAGTTTGTCATTATTGCATTGGGTTCATAATTGAAACAAAAGGTATTACAGCCAATTGCTCCAATTCACTTCTGTGTAGTTTATGTTTTTGCTTTAGGGTTCAGATTTTAAAGAAAGGGTCTCCCCCTGATTTTTCCCACTGGCACTGTGATAATGAATGAAACATGTATAGCCTATCATTTTCTTCATTTTGATACATGAATGATGTGTTTGATTTGGATTTAAGAGTACATAGCTAGGCAATAGTTGTGATGTTCATCTCATGAATGATTGCTAGCATTGCATGGCCCATTAGCACTGCATGGCCCATTAGTACTGCAGGGCCAATTTCACTTTCTGGACTTAAGAGATAATTTACAAAGAAATGAAAAATTATCTTCTTTTAGTTTTAGTCTTTTTACATTTTAAAATCCCATAAGTGCACATTCTGAAAAATATAATGCTTACCCTGTGAAAATTTATTTCTGTATTTTAAGGAATGGCAAAGTGTACTTTGTGCTATTTGAAGTATATTTTCCAAGTACACAGAGGCAGTTATTTTCATGAGTCTTCTGCTTCAAAAAGCACATATTTTTTCTAATAGTGATAAAAACAAAAGTGAATCCAAATAGATGTAAACATATAACAATATGTTAACTGTTTCTATACAGTATTATGAGAGCTGTAGAGCAAACAACATTGCCATGTGCCTTTCGAACTTTCAGTGGTGCTTTTAACTACAGAGTGGAACCTTATGGACCAAACATGTTATTATAGTGTATTAATTTTGGTAGTGTAGCACGAAAAAATGAAATCACATATATCTGAACATTTGGAATATATAAAATATATTTCTTCCAATCAACTTTATTCATAAGTGCCAATGTCTCATAAGCATTGCCCCTTGAGTGATAGTAATATATGACACCCCACTTGTTATGATATATAGGTTATTGTTATCTAGCAGATAATCAATGATGGTGTTGCTGCCTGGATCAAGCCAACACAAAATAAAAATATGAAATTACTGGATGGAGTAACAGAGATCTGAGCAATGATATATAATTTAAAAAAACATGAGCCCCATATGTACAAAATAACAGTTAGGTCAATTAAAAAACAAAATGAAATTGAACCTGACATCTGAATGAAACACTTTCTCTTAGAAATAAGAATTACAAAATGTATGTGAAATGCTAACAGCCATTCTGTCATACTGATAAAACAAAATTTATATCCAAGAAAGCTTTAAAGAATGTATACTTTTCTTTCTCATTATGACATCTGATTGATTTTGTTTGATTTGGGTTTGAAAATATCCAGCAAGGCCATACTTCTGATGTGCATCTCATAAAAGGCTGCCAGCTATGCATGACCATCTTCACTTTCTGAATTTCAGACCAACAGTCGGCTCCAGATATCTGCATATCGTATAACTGCATATTCCGCCTTATCGCATAGCTTTGTGCTGGTCCCGATTTGTTTCCATTGTTTTCAATGGATCTCAATGTTAGACAATTGCATATCGTTTATATGCATATTTTGCGTTTTTACATAAATGTTTCTGGTCCGAACATGCATTATTATGGGTCAAGTTGCTTCGGATAACTGCACTGTTCAAAATTGTTCCTTTCAAAATGAAAAGAAACCGATTCCAAACATTGGCGGTCAAGGCTGATTAATGAGGTCTGTTAATATCAACATCACAGCTATTAGATATTGGTTGGTCACCAGGAGACACTATAGAAGATAACCATAAATATTACCAAGACGGCATTAGCTCTCTGATTCTCTGCTGATCACCAGGTGGCGTGATAGTAGAGACAACCATAATAATTAACCAAGTATGGTCGATGGCTTTAACACTCTTAGCTTTAACACAAACTCGCATCGCCCTCATTAAGAATCTGATCCAGTCTGGTCACTATATTCGACAGATTAAGACTGGAGCGCTGACCACAAGTCTGCTCCTCGATCTACTGACAAAACTGACCTTTATACGATACCAAAGCGAATGGCGTCACATTTAAATGAACTAGGCCAAATGGGGGTTTGTTTCGGAGAAATAATGCATATCAGTATGCATGCTGCACCAGATACACGTCATAACATGAACGCCGGTTTAGTGCATATGCCGCCTAATTGCATATCATAGCATCGGTCCCAAGGCCATGTATTTAAGCGGAGCCGACTATATTATAATGAAATGAGCCAATCACCATCCATAAGTTTTTTAAAAATATTTTAAAACTGAATTAGTGCATTTTCAGAAAATAGTAATGCTTCTATAATTCAAGGACAATCAAATTTAGTAAACTTTGTGCTATTTCAGGTACACAACATACAAAAACAGTAATTTTCTTCAGCTGTCTGCTTCAGACTGAACACAGTTTTCAAGAGAGCTTTAAATGATAAATGTCAATCTATGTAGATGAAAGACATGTAAGCATGTTAATTTTCTCTGCACTGTGAGTTGTAGAGCTAACGATATACCTTGTGCCTTCTCAACTTTCTGCTGTGTTCCAAAAAGTCCTAAGTGGAACCAGAACTCTCAGCTTGAGTTTGAATTTAGTTTCCTTCATGACTATTCAGACATGTAAGCATATGTTAACTTTTTCTGCATTGTGAGCAAACAATTTACCTTCTGCCTTTCTAACCTTCAGCTGTGTACTGACAAGTCCTGAGTGGAACCAGAGCTTGAGTTTTTGAATTTAGTTTCTATCATGACTATTCGGAAACTTATGAATGGTTAAAACAAAATCTCAAATGTGTTTCCAGCTACTAGGATGGAAAACTACACTTGTTTAACGATCCAAATCAAACAGAACAAGAAATGTGTTGTAAGAAAACCATGGACAAGAACTATTTAGGTGTTTCTACTGATGTGTGCATGTTGACATTACATCCATTGCTATGTACAAAGCTTTAATTAACAGAAAGAAATGGCATATGGCCAAAAACAAAACTTAAAATATTGTTGGAAATTGTTGGAAATTTTCACCTCGTGAAAAAAAACCACATATCTGGAGCAATTTAACCAAAGAATCCAAAAATGAACAAATGCCAGCATACATTATTGATATATTAAGTTCTGTGGTCTTGGGAAAGTTTTGGAAACCATATGTGTAGCCTACAGAGAGACTAACTCTCAGAAAAGAATGTATATATAGATTTGCTTTCTGAAGACTTCAGATTTGTAATTAGTCAAAAATTCTATCAAACTCGTCAATTTGATGGCATTATCTATAAGAAAAAGACCAAGTTACACTGCATTTGTGTCAACAGCAAAGACATAATATGAAGATATCCATTACATTGCACTTCGTGGACAACCACAACAAATCAAGTTGAGGCTACCACATCGACAACCACAACAAATCAAGTTGAGGCTACCACATCGTAGATACCACCATGCCAAATGCTAAAAATGAAGTAATAAGTCTGTATAGTAGACTGAAATGCATATAAAATGACACTCATTATATTGTCACAAACACCTGAATCAATTAAATATTTGTTTGTTATGTGGACTTCTAACCTTATGCTTACAGTATTTTATTATTGTATTAGGCTCACAAAGGCATGGGCTTGGGATGTTGACAGCAGAGAGCCATTCAGCTGGGGTGTCATATTACCATGGATAGAAACTATCCACATTTTTGGGGCCTGTCTTTAGACTGATTGGTAGAACCAGGCAATAAGAAATTGGGTTCTTAACACATTAACCCCTAGTGACAACTTTATGTGGCATGAGGTAGAAGCCTACTTCCAAGGTCCGTAGTGTCAAGGTCATGCATGGTATACTAAAGTGGGTGGTATTATAGAAAGGTAGACAGATTTACCTCTACAATGATACAAATAATCTGGACATTTTAGTTGCACTACAAAATACAGAGGGGAAAACCCTAATTTTTGGACCTTTTTTTTTTCATCCAAAATTTGCCCATGGTCGGATTCTGAATTTGTGTCCATATTATAGACTTTATGGCCTCAGATCTACCGCAGACCGGTCTGAAGTACACACAGACAGGTGAACCTGTGCAAAAAGTAGGATAAGGTGGACATTTTGAAAAAAGAGTCTTTTCCATTTGAAAATGATAGCAAAAGAAATAAAAAATCCAACTTTTCACCTTCTGCTCATGCGCCAGCAAACTAACCAATGAAAAACATTTTCTTTAGCACAACTAGCCATTTGTTGAATGGAATATCGCTTGGAAGTCGATGTATTAGGATGTATTCAGAAATAGTCCCCAAAATGTGTTTCCTACTAGCATTTCATGCAAAAACCTGCAGGGGTTACTGTGTTAACAAGGCTTTGATCTCATAAAATACTGAGACAATTAAGGGTAGGCATAACCAATCAGATTTATTATATTAAAGATCTTTGCTGTACCAGCAGACTCTAGTTCTGCTGTTGATTTGTCCAAATGTTTTCCATAGGAAAGAAAACACAGTACATACTAAAGCTGGTTAATTTATACCACCACCTGGCAAGAAACAAGACTAGCTTGGTAGCCTGGTCTTGATTAATGCTTTGATTATTCACAAGGCACATTCTAATACATAGATCCTGATTGGTAGGTTTCTAGGTGAATGTGGTACATAGATCCTGACTTTTAGGTTTCTAGGTGACTTTGGTACATAGATCCTGATTGGCAGGTTTCTTGGTGAATGTGGTACATAGATCCTGATTGGTAGGTTTCTAGGTGGCTAATTAATCTAGTTCCCTGCTGTTTGTAGGAGAGACTAACTTGAAATAGAGCTGATAATATACCCATATCAGATATTTTAAAATTCCTAGTTATCTCATCTTTCAACATACTTGTAATTCTAGCCTAAGCTTGTGTATATCATATACCTAATTACTAGCTGTCTAAATACAGCATCCTGTCAATGATTACACCATTACTGCTGCCAGACTAAATTGGCTGCAGATCTCTAATTATTACAAAAATGATTCCCTACATACAATAAGCTTATCACAAAACTTAAAGTTCTCAGCAATCAGATTTAAGTATTTATATTAACTTTTTCTCATAAAGGATGATTTCAGTGCTATCAGGCGAGAGTTCTAAAAATCAATTCAATAAGTTTCATAAAACACTTGTGCTTAATTTTGTTTATAAAACATTTGAAATTATGCCATATCCTATTTTTTATACAATTTCTGTGAGATTCTACAAACATCTTCAAGTCATATATATATATATATATATATATATATATATATATATATATATAGAGAGAGAGAGAGAGAGAGAGAGAGAGAGAGAGAGAGAGAGAGAGAGAGAGAGAGAGAGAGAGAGAGAGAGAGAGAGACTTGGAATGGACCAACATACTAAATCAATTTGAGGGTATTTTGAACCAAAATTAAATTTTTCATTTTCAATTATTAGATACCAAATTGCTTTTTACTTTTTAAAATAGGTTTCACATCCCTTTCAAAATCAAAATGGTTGGTCCCTAATTAAGTGCTAAGATGCAAACCTGCATTGATAATTATCATTCCCATAACCCACCTTATGCCAAGTCTAATCCAATACTGATAATTGTCATTACCACAGCCCACCTTATGCCAAGTCTAATCCAACACTGATCATTATCATTACCACTGTCCACCTTATGCCAAGTCTAATCCAACACTGATCATTATCATTACCACTGTCCACCTTATGCCAAGTCTAATCCAACACCGATAATTATCATTCCCATAACCCTACTTATACCAAGTCTAATCCAAGTCTAATCCAACACTGACATTTGTTATTACCACAGTCCACCTTATGCCAAGTCAAATCCAACATTGATAATTGTCATTATCACAGTCCACCTTATGCCAAGTCTAATCCAACACTGATAATTATCATTGCCAAGCCCACCTTATATCAAGTCTAATCCAACACTGATCATTGTCATTACCACAGTCCACCTTATGCCAAGTCTAATCCAACACTGATAATTGTCATTACCACAGCCCACCTTATGCCAAGTCTAATCCAACACTGATCATTATCATTACCACAGTCCACCTTATGCCAAGTCTAATCCAACACTGATAATTATCATTACCAAGCCCACCTTATATCAAGTCTAATCCAACACTGATCATTGTCATTACCACAGTCCACCTTATGCCAAGTCTAATCCAACACTGATAATTGTCATTACCACAGCCCACCTTATGCCAAGTCTAATCCAACACTGATCATTATCATTACCACAGTCCACCTTATGCCAAGTCTAATCCAACACTGATTATTATCATTACCAAGCCAGCCTTATACCAAGTCTAATCCAACACTGATACCGGTAATTGTCATTCCCATAACCCACCTTATACCAGGCTAATCCAACACTGACATTTGTTATTATCTCAGTCCACCTTATGCCAAGTCTAATCCAACACTGATAATTGTCATTACCACAGTCCACCTTATGCCAAGTGTGGCGTTGCCCAACCCAAAATTATATTAGAACCATGTGTTATCAAGTAAGTCGGACAAGCCACTGTTTATTGTTACACATGACCGCAGGCTAACACCATCCCTTACGTAAGTTTGCCATAGTTAAGAGAGGAAGCTGACCAAAGCCCATCAGATGTGTAATTAGCACCTTGGGCTGGAAGGATGTTTTGTACCTCAAAGAAGCTGCCAGAAGGAGTGGGCGTGCCTTATATTCTGGATACGCTGACTGACTGCCAGATTGAATAAGTCGAGTGGATAGGGTCCCAGCGCTACCCAATCAGAATCGAGATAGGGGTGGGACCCTGATTTATTTTAAAATATAATATCTTTAACCGGCCGGCTAGCTTTAGTTCTCGATCATCCGTTAGAGGAGGGTGTCAGAAGAAGATAGAACTCCGGCGGCCATACGTTAATTGGCGGGAAAACCCTTAGGAACAGGAGTCTAAGTGTAGCTTCTAAAAAGGTCAGTGAGCTATTTGTTCGATTTTTGCTGTCTGCGACTGCATTTAATTGTAGATCAGGTATATACGTATTATTACTAAAATCGTAGTAGGAATAATTATTTTGTGATGTTGATATGTTTGTATATTTTGAAGAATGGGTTTCTATTTGTAAAGAATCCTATTGCTTGCTAGCCGTCGTAAGAATTAATACTATTATAATTCACTATGTGGTTATTTTATAGTACAATAGCACATTATCCATGTAATTATAGAAATTGAATGGTATCTTTGAAATGATTTCACTGTGAGAAATTAATAATATGAATATTTGAATATTTGTGTACGCGTGTGGGAGTGTAGGGTACAGACATACGTCTGGCTGTCGTAATATTGTAAGTACAATGAGATTAAATATATATATATATATTAGATATACTTATGTGATATGATGTATGGATATATGTATGATATCGTGCTATTACGCCATTGTTTCCCTGTAAGAGTGTGTGGGAATTTCGATGTGTATGTATGCGTGTCCTAAAAGGTAATAGCCTTATCTGATGGTTAATGGATGATTTAGTGTGAGGTGAGAAGTGATAAACCCTATGTTAACGTCTTGTGATTTTCACAGGAAGCTTTGAGGGACAGACTAGTGAGTGGTCCCAGTGTCTCCGTTATAGACGGAAGGAAGAGAAGGAAAGAGGGAAATCTGGAGAGGAAGTTCGGGGAACAGACCAGGGAAAGTGGTCCCAATAGTAGTGATAAAGAACGGAAGGAAAGTGAAGGGAGGAGAGGAGTCGGGAGAGGTGGAAACCAGGAGGAGTGGGAGGATAGAACAAACAGATGAGTACAACCAAAGGCCAGGTGGAAAATAGAACTCACACTGAAAATCATAAGATGAAATAGGCTATCACTTAAAGGACGAGTGATTGTGTGACATTTAAATTTATAGGCTTCATTAAATTGTTATTGTTGAATTTCATCTTCGTGTTATATATTTATATGTATATAATTTAACCGTCGGCAGTGCTGACTGGGGGCTCTGAGCCGTATACCTATTGGGTCTTTAATTTAAATTTAAATTCACGAGCTAGGTGGAACTTTCATAATATTTTAATTAATACTTTGGAAGTACCCCACCCCAACCTTTGCAGAACGCCACACCAAGTCTAATCCAACACTGATCATTATCATTACCACAGCCCACCTTATGCCAAGTCTAATCCAACACTGATAATTATCATTAACACAGACCACCTTAAGTCTAATCCAACACTGACAATTGTCATTACCAAGCCCACCTTATTCCAAGTCATTACATTACTCAGAGACTGTTCCCATAACTCTGCTGTAACTACCCATACACCATATCCCATAATGCATAAAAAATCAACATTATCCACTGCTTATCACTTGAAGTAAGCAGTACAGGACCTGGCATGGACATAATAAAGTGCGAGATTGTGTTTGGTAAATAAAAAGCAGCTTTACTTTTGGGACATCATTATTGTTACTGATGGAAATTTAAACCTGTCTCAAACAAACTTCATATTTTATCATCTCTTGGTCAAAATTCATGTGAGGGTGGGTTTGGATCTATAATGGTTATACTTGGATCATTAATGTATATACTTGGATCTATAATGGATATACTTGGATCTATAATGGATATACTTGAGTCTATAATGGATATACTTGGGTCTATAATGGATATACTTGGGTCTATAATGGATATACTTGAATCTATAATGGATATACTTGGATCTATAATGGATATACTTGAGTCTATAATGGATATACTTGGGTCTATAATGGATATACTTGGATCTATAATGGATATACTTGGGTCTATAATGGATATATTTGGATCTATAATGGATATACTTGGATCTATAATGGATATACTTGGATCTATAATGGATAAACTTGAGTCTTTAATGGATATACTTGGATCTATAATGGATAAACTTGGATCTATAATGGATATACTTGGGTCTATAATGGATATACTTGGGTCTATAATGGATATACTTGAGTCTATAATGGATATACTTGGGTCTATAATGGATATACTTGGGTCTATAATGGATATACTTGGATCTATAATGGATATACTTGGGTCTATAATGGATATATTTGGATCTATAATGGATATACTTGGATCTATAATGGATATACTTGGATCTATAATGGACAAACTTGAGCCTATAATGGATATACTTGGATCTATAATGGATAAACTTGGATCTATAATGGATATACTTGGGTCTATAATGGATATACTTGGGTCTATAATGGATATACTTGAGTCTATAATGGATATACTTGGGTCTATAATGGATATACATGTACTTGGGTCTATAATGGATATACTTGGGTCTATAATGGATATACTTGGGTCTATAATGGAATATTTGGATCTATAATGGATATATTTGGATCTATAATGGATTGTACTTGGGTCTATAATGATATACATGGATATCTAATGTATATACTTGGATCTATAATGGACATACTTGGGTCTATAATGGATATACTTGGGTCTATAATGGATATACTTGGGTTTATAATGGATATACTTGGATATATAATGTATATACTTGGATCTATAATGTATATACTTGGATCTATATTGTATATACTCGAGTCTATAATGGATAAACTTGGGTCTATAATGGATATACTTGGATCTATAATGGATATACTTGGATCTATAATGGATAAGCTTGTACTTGGGTCTATAATGGATATACATGGATATCTAATGTATATACTTGGATCTATAATGAATATACTTGGGTCTATAATGGATATACTTGGATCTATAATGGATATACTTGGATCTATAATGGATACACTTGGGTCTATAATGGATATTGTTACGTGCTTAGGCTCAAAAAAGCAGCAACACAGAAAGAGTGAAAACTAACAAGCTTGTATAAATTGAACAATGAATTTATTAAGTACAATTATTTTCATAAAATAAATAAACTTACGGTTTTAGAGAATCAAATCCAACATTAATCCAATATAGAATTCACAATAATAATTCACTAATGGAATTGCATGAGTCCTGATAAATAAATGTTCTAATAGTTCCAGGTTTGAATCTTGACGATGTAATCCAAAATGGCTGACAATGTCACGTGATGCAGTTTTTGTTTTATAATCATCCAAATGAATTATGAGCACATGTTTTCTCCTCCAAATAGATAAATAAATCTTCTTTCTTCAATGAATTGACACAATGTCCAGAACAAGATAATTAAAATTAAACTCAAACATGAATACACAACTTAATAATAATAAAGCCCAAACATCTACTGAATTGTTCTATCCCAAACAACAGTTCTTATACTTGTTTTCTTAAGTAAACAAGTGACCGCGTGATTTTCTAGAAATAGAAGTTCATGGAAGGTCACAGAAAGAATCTGCCTTCACTAAATCACGTACGCTAGATATTTCCTAACTAAAAATAAAAACTTGTCCTTGAAATAAACCAATAGTTTTAAAGGCCTGTTTATCAATCTGAAGCAAGGTCAGACAATGAGGTAAACAAGCCAAGGTCAGCCTATTTACAACTAGAGTCTAGGTCAGCCTGAATTTTCTAGAAAAAATCTCCCAATTAATGAATATTAAACCCTAAATGACAAATTTGGATTTAACAATTAAAAATAAATGATTTAAATCCAATAGCCGTAACACCTTTCCCCATAAAATAAAAAGAAAGGTTTATATGATAAAACTTTCTTTTTATCACAAACCAATTTATATCTGATTTTAAATGAACTAGTATAAATTACACAATATAATAAATTGTTATACACAGGAAAAACGTCTAAATTCAAGAAATAGCCTCAACCTTTTAACTTGTCCATGTCCCACAAAATGTCCTAAGAAAACCACTCTAGCAGGGCAGAACTCACTTTTAAATAAATTTACAGTCAGACATGCATTAGTGAGTCTGTCAAAAATTTTCTAATTGTTGCTAGATGTTCTCTCCAGGTGTCGTTGTAGATGATGACGTCACAATTTTCTAGACCAGAGATGATCATTTTTATGAGACGTTGAATTGGACTTTCTTTATATTGGTCGAGTCCATTTGGAGTCACAATATTGACATTTCCTTTGCTCTTTCCATAGTGGAATCTTCCAAAATCCTTTCAGAAGGTCAAAATTTGGTGACATACCTGGCATTCCCAATTTTATCAACACAATTGTCAATTCTTGGTAATGGGAATGAATCTGTTTTTGTCACTCTGTTCACCTTCCTTTAATCAATACACATACGGAAAGTTTTATTTGGTTTTGAAACAAGTATGCATAGTGAACTCCAATCACTTTTACTGGGCTTGATAAAATCATTCTCCAGCAAATATTGAATTTCCTTTTTCAAGAATTCCTGTTTGAGTGGACTCATCCAGCATGGATGCTGTTTGGAATTTTCAATTTCAACGTCATGAAAATTTTGTTTGTCCTTGTAAGAATATCTGGATATAAGTGCTCATATAATAATAATAACTTTCAGTTCATTTCTTTCTTGTACTTGCAAATGTAAAAGTTTCTGGTCTAGAGTTTTCATAATTTTTTAATTCCAACAATTCGTCGCTCCAATATCAGTTGAATCCTGATGATATTCCTTCACTATGTGGGACAGGTACCACTAAATTAATTACATATTTAACATGGCTATCTCTTTCAATATACTGGTACTCCTATAATTAATTTAGATCCCAGGAGCACTAATACTATAATTTAACTAATTCATTTTCTTCTTAACTTTGTACGGGCCATAATATCTAATCTGAAGAAAAGTAAGAAGAATGAACAAGAGTAACACAACTCCATTATCAGACTCAAAAGTTCTCTCCCTTGTAGTTCTTTCAACCCATAGTTTCATTTTTAACTTGAATTGCTGAATTGGTCATTCATTCATAACTTGCTGGAAAATTCCAGACATGAAGTTTGAACCTTGATCAAACTGAATAGATTTGGGAAGGCCATACTGAGCAAAAAACTTTATCAAAGCTTTTACTGTTTTATATTTTATATTCCTCAACGGAATAGCTTCTAGAAACCTTGTTGACGCACACATAATGGTCAACAGGTATTGGTTATTTGACTTGGTCTTAGGTAAGGGATCTACACAATCTGCCATAATTCTACCAAATGATTCGTCAAAGGCAGGAATAGGTTGCAGATGAGCCTTAGGTATCTTCTGATTGGTTTTTCCTACCATTTGACAAGTATGACAAGATCTACAGTATTTGGCAACATCACTTTTGATTTTTGGCCAATAGAAGTGAGTTAAGATCTTGTGATACATTTTCTTAATCCCTAAATGACCAGCCAAAGGAGTTTCATGGGCCAGATTAAGTATT
This sequence comes from Unio delphinus, assembly GCA_029339505.1. Classification (NCBI taxonomy): domain Eukaryota; kingdom Metazoa; phylum Mollusca; class Bivalvia; order Unionida; family Unionidae; genus Unio; species Unio delphinus. The sequence goes on from JAQISU010000241.1 coordinate 1,376,030, forward strand.
TCCTGTCTGTAAGGTTCTGGAACTACTATTTGATAGTTCACTGACCACTCATCACCAACAGGTACCTCGGGAGGTCTCCATTTTCTCATAAGAATTCCATTTTTAATGACATAACAGACATGAACTTCAGTGACTTCATTCTCATTTATGACCCTTTGAAACAAACAGGAGATCTCAGGATCTTTTTCCTGTTCAACGACAAGTAACTGTCGTTTATCACCCTGATTAAAAGAATGAGTTGTTAAAAGAGGATCACTATGATCAATACCTTCTGATTGATCTAAACCAAGAGTAAAAGTGACCTCATCAAAAACCTAACCTATACAAGGGTCAGTTGAAGGAATGCTGCCTTCTGTAACATCATTCTCAAAATCATCACCCTGATTAGAATAAAGAGAATGAGTTGTTAAAAGAGGATCACTATGATCAATACCTTCTGATTGATCCAAACAAGAAGTAAATGTGACCTCATCAAAAGCCTGACCTATACATATGTCAGCCAAGGGAATACTGCCCATTTCAACTTCATTCTCAAGAGCTTTCTTTGCCATAGCTCTGGTAACTGTACAAGCTTGAAGTATATCAGGGATTTCTTTTTCAATTGGATCAACTTTCTGATCCAAATTAGGCTTGTCAGTTACCAGTGGATTAACCACAACCTTGTCCCCAGCTAAGTCGTTGCCTAGCAATAAATCAATCCCCTCTACGGGTAAAACCGAGACTGTTCCGATTTTCACAGGTCCTGACACTAAATCTGATGACAAATTTACACAATGGAGAGGAACATTAACAACGCTGCACTCTACTCCCTGAATAAGAACACTTTCATTAGAAGAAGACTTCTCAGAAAAAGGCAAAGTACCTGATAATAAAAGACTCTGAGAAGCTCCTGTGTCCTTTAAAATTTTAATAGGGGTGGGATTGGCTGAATCACCCAAGAGTGATATAGAACCCTTCGATATGAATGGTTCATAATTCTCCATATCAAAATCAGACTGGGATTTATTAGACCCAACAATTGTATTGCTTTCAATACATGACTGTGACCTTGACCTCTTGGAAATAAGAGTATTTGGAACAGGTCTATCTTGATTCTGATGCCTATTTTTCAATTTGTAGCAATCAGAAATAACGTGTCCTTTTTTCTTGCAAAAATTACACGTCGGAAGAGACAAGGATCCAGAATCAAACTTCTCTGAAGTCTGATTTTTGAAAGTTGTGTTAGTTTGAGTTTTAGAAGGGCTTGAATTAGGCGGAAATACTTTTCTGCCATTAAATTGTTGAGTAGAAGTCTTGTTAACAAAAGGAACTTTATGTGTCAAAGAATATTCGTCAGCAGCTCGAGCAGCATTTTCCAAGGTTTCAATCTGATGCTCATCAAGATAAGTTTTAACATCATTATGGACACAGTTTTTGAACTCTTCAATTAATATAATTTGCTTGAGATTTTGATAATCTTGCTCGACTTTCTTGGCTAAACACCATCTATCAAACAACTGCTCTTTTTGTCTAGCAAATTCGACATGAGTTTGTCCAGCTTCTTTTCTATAATTTCTGAATTTTTGCCTATAAGCTTCAGGGACTAACTCATAACCTCTTAAAATGCATTCTATAACTACGTCATAATCACCACTTTGCTGAACAGACAGTGAAGTGTAAATCTCACTAGCCTTACCAGTAATTACACATTGTAGTAACTGAGTCCAAATTCTCTCTTGGCCACTTTAAATTTTCTGCAACTTTTTCAAAAAGAATGAAATATTTGTCTACTTCTTTTTCTTTGAAAGGCGGCACTAATCTAATATTCCTTGCTAAATCAAAATTTTGATTTGAAGTATGATGGTGATTCTCACTTGCCAGCTCTAATTCTTTCATTTTACACTGATATTCCCTTTCTTCCTTCTCTCTCTCTCTCTCGTTCAATTTGTTTTTCTTGTAACCTTTCCTGTCTCTCTCTCTCCTCTTTTTCAAATTGTAATTGTCTTTCTTTCTCCTCTTTTTCAAATTGTAATTGTCTTTCTTTCTTCTTTCCTGAAATTCCAGCTTCTTCAACTCTAATTCTCTCTCTCTCTCTCCTCTTTTTCAGATTGTAATTGTCTCTCTTTCTCCTCTCTCTCTCTATCAATCCGCATCTGCTCTTTTTGTAATTCAATTTGTTTCTCTTTCTCCCTTTCCTGAAACTCCAGCTTCTTTAACTCTAATTCCATCTGGAATTTTAATTCTAATTCCTTTAGTTTAATGTCAGAGTCTGATGCAGACTTACTGACTGGAATCAAAGCACTTTGTTCCAAAAGATCCTGTTCTACCAAATACTGGACCAAAATCTTTTTGATATCTTGTTTCGTTAAAGAAGTCTTCACTTCGGAAAGATTGTATTTTTTTGCATGTTGAACCAACTCATCTTTTTTGAAAAGATCTAATTGCTCCTGGGTAGGATTAGAAAGAAATATTTCTACCTTAGATGTCATTTTGATACAAGTGTGTCAGTCTCACTAAAGATTTAAAATTTTCAAAAACTAGGGGAAATTCAAATTTATTTCAATCCCTGACGATAGCCACCAATTTCTATGTTACGTGCTTAGGCTCAAATAAGCAGCAACACAGAAAGAGTAAAAACTAACAAGCTTGTATAAATTGAACAATGAATTTATTAAGTATAATTATTTTCATAAAATAAATAAACTTACGGTTTTAGAGAATCAAATCCAACATTAATCCAATATAGAATTCAAAATAATAATTCACTAATGGAATTGCAAGAGTCCTGATAAATAAATGTTCTAATAGTTCCAGGTTCGAATCTTGACGATGTAATCCAAAATGGCTGACAATGTCACGTGATGCAGTTCTTGTTTTATAATCATCCAAATGAATTATGAGCACATGTTTTCTCCTCCAAATAGATAAATAAATCTTCTTTCTTCAATGAATTGACACAATGTCCAGAACAAGATAATTAAAATTAAACTCAAACATGAATACACAACTTAATAATAATAAAGCCCAAACATCTACTGAATTGTTCTATCCCAAACAACAGTTCTTATACTTGTTTTCTTAAGTAAACAAGTGACCGCGTGATTTTCTAGAAATAGAAGTTCATGGAAGGTCACAGAAAGAATCTGCCTTCACTAAATCACGTACGCTAGATATTTCCTAACTAAAAATAAAAACTTGTCCTTGAAATAAACCAATAGTTTTAAAGGCCTGTTTATCAATCTGAAGCAAGGTCAGACAATGAGGTAAACAAGCCAAGGTCAGCCTATTTACAACTAGAGTCTAGGTCAGCCTGAATTTTCTAGAAAAAATCTCCCAATTAATGAATATTAAACCCTAAATGACAAATTTGGATTTAACAATTAAAAAATAAATGATTTAAATCCAATAGCCGTAACAATATACTTGGATCTATAATGGATATACTTGGGTCTATAATGGATATACTTGAGTCTATAATGGATATACTTGGGTCTATAATGGATATACTTGGATCTATAATGGATATACTTGGATCTATAATGGATATACTTGGATCTATAATGGATATACTTGGGTCTATAATGGATATACTTGAGTCTATAATGGATAAACTTGGGTCTATAATGGATATACTTGAGTCTATAATGGATATACTTGGGTCTATAATGGATATACTTGGATCTATAATGTATATACTTGAGTCTATAATGGATATACTTGGGTCTATAATGGATATACTTGGATCTATAATAAATATACTTGGATCTATAATGGATATACTTGGATCTATAATGGATATACTTGAGTCTATAATGGATATACTTGGGTCTATAATGGATATACTTGGGTCTATAATGGATATACTTGAATCTATAATGTATATACTTGGATCTATAATGTATATACTTGGATCTATAATAAATATACTTGGATCTATAATGGATATACTTGGGTCTATAATGGATATACTTGAGTCTATAAAGGATATACTTGAGTCTATAATGTATATACTTGGATCTATAATGGATATACTTGGGTCTATAATAGATATACTTGGTTCTATAATGGATATACATGTATTTGGATCTATAATGGATATATTTGGATCTATAATGGATATACTTGGATCTATAATGGATATACTTGGATCTATAATGGATATACTTGGGTCTATAATGGATATACTTGAGTCTATAATGGATATTATGCCTTTGTAAGGCTGTGCCATGCTACCTGGCCTCTGTCAGGCTCTTCCATCCTACTTTGCCTTTGTCAGGATGTGCCATGCTACCTGGCCTTTGTCAGGCTGTTCAATCCTACTTTGCCTTTGTCAGGCTGTACCATGTTACCTGGCCTTTATCAGGCTCTTCCATCCTACTTTGCCTTTGTCAGGCTGTGCCATGCTACCTGGCCTTTGTCAGGCTGTTCGATCCTACTTTGCCTTTCTCAGGCTGTGCCATGCTACCTGGCCTTTGTCAGGCTGTGCCATGCTACCTGGCCTTTGTCAGGCTGTGCCTTGCTACCTGGCCTTTGGGGCCGTCCATAAATGACGTCACGCGATTTTGGCCGATTTTTTACCCCCTCCCTCCCCCTCGTCACACATCGTCACAAAAAGTTAGGCCCCCCTCAAATATGATGTCACAAATCTTTGGACCCCCCCCCTCGAGAGAGAGAGAGAGAGAGAGAGAGAGAGAGAGAGAGAGAGAGAGAGAGAGAGAGAGAGAGAGTAGAATTATAACAATCATTATGCATTCCACAAAATGAAAAGCTCTGGTAGAATCACTAGAATTATATTTTTAAAAATTTAATAACAATTTATAAGTCAAAAAATACAAAATTTAAGCTTCTCCATTTTCCCATGGTGAAGCAAAATGTTCCTTCATGGAATAAATAGGGAGAGCTTGGATCTCTTCATCCTGTGGAATGGATATTCCATTCAGATCAAGATCTTCTTCGTCCATCCAATCTGCACTCTCCATTTTCTTCGTTTGCGATTACAACCATTAGTTCACGATGTCGACGTGCAGCAACTCTCTGTGGCCTGATGCGTTTGGGTGGAATTATTGATTCCACCTTGTGTGTTAAAGAATGACTACGCAGCATGACTAACGACGCGAAGTATATGTGACATTTCTTGCAAATCCTATCGCCAAGCACGGACTGTACTGACGGACAGTACAAATCATACGGAATTGACCTATAAGGATTTGAGGAGCGAGGAAGGATGTCATCCACTTTCAAACTTTGAGTTGCAAACAGAGATGGAAATTTATGTGATGCTCCGTCTATTGTTCGTTCTGGAATTTTCAGACCTTCGCTTGTTTGAACAACTGGTACAGGAGGAGGGAGAAATCTATCTGTTACAACACTGAAATAGGAACTTCTTGGTTTCGAACAGCACTTGCTGTCGGTGCATTTTACAATTTGTGTCAAGTATTGGCTTGTTCGCACATGGATGTCATACCATTTCTGATCTCTGGACAACATCTGTTTTTCATCGAGCTCAGATTCTGTTGGATCGATGAATTCGGCTACTGTCGGAAAATTATCGACTATCAATTGTGACCAAATTTCAGCTAGAGTGTTTACTGCAAACTGAAAATTCTTCTTCTCTAAATCAGTGTCTATGGTAATTCCTCTTTCGTTTAAATGACTACCGTAGCGGTCATGTGGTAATATTAATCCAGTAAGTTCTTTACTGAGCGGAGCCATTTTTCTCTCAACCCTATTAAATGCACTCCTTCCTGGAGCATTGGTAGCAATGAATAAAGCATCAAAATTGTACTGAAGAAAGTTGTGAACTGCAATCTTAATAACTTTTTGGTATCTCGGGTTCTCGTCTGGGCCACCATCAACTGTCAACACTAAAATTGGTTTCACCAGACGATCATTTCCACTCCTTGTAATGACGTCAAACTCCTTGAGACAAAGCAGTTTTTCGAAATCAAGTCCGTGGCTGAATGCTGATGATGACGAGTGTTTTCCTGATCTGATTGCTATGTAGGTCGGTCCCGAATAACCAACAGGTTCTCGATTTCCTAGACCATTGGACTGAATTTGAATTCCAGCATAGACAGAAGGAATTAGCTTGTGTCCTGTGGCTACAACCCAATCATGGTCAGGCAAGCTGACTCTGTACTCGACGTGCATTAACAATGGACTTTGCTTGTTAGCAGCGGTCATCCCGATTGGAACACGAGCTTTGTCGTCTTTCCTCACAAAGCACACTTCGTTCGGTCCTAGCATGGACGCCAACTCTTCCAAATGTTTTATTGTTGCCGTACAAAACAAACCATCTATATGTTTGGCATGGTGATCGGTCTGTGCTCTAATGAGTTTCACTGGGACCGTTGACACATGACGCTGTCCTTCAAGAGATGAACTGCGTCTTGGTAAAAGACAAAGGTAGAGCCCACTTCTGCTTATTGTAAAGCCATCCAGCTTTAATAGTTCAGTCAGCTGATCTAACGTTTTAATGCTTCTGTATACATCGCTCTGCCTTCTTTCATGCGATGCCGATCCATGCATAGCAATGTCCACAATAGTTTCCAGCAATAACGGCTGATCTTCCTCAATTCTCGGCCTACCAGGCTTGGCTCTGACGTTCAGAGATGAAAATAGTTCTGGATTTTCTTCAAACAGAGCATTCAATTTTCTTTTCTTCTCGTCTCTTGCTTTTTGTGATCTTTTTTGATCATCCTTATTCTTCTTTAGCTGGTTTTCCAATTTACTCTTCTTCTTATTCTTCCATTTCAGTTCTATATCCTGTTCCAGTGTTAGCATTTCACGTTTCTGTCGTTCGTACAAGCCAACCAGATCAGAATTCAGAATGTCAATCTCTGACTGCAAATGCATCTGGGCTGTAGCCATTCTTGATCCTGTTGACTTGCTAGTAGTAGGCGCTGAATCATCAGCCTGAGCATTGGTCATTTTTTCATCAGACTGCGACACCGAACTCTCGGGGTTTTCCACAAGCACTTTTTTGGAGCTTTTTGTATCGGCATTTGCTGATTGCTTAGCCCAAAACGTCAGAAGTGATCCTTTTCTTGTGGCGGCAATTGTTTTTGATTCTTTCAAGCAGTAGTCAACTTTAAGTTGTAAATCTGCATCATTTTTTATTCCATTCCACTTTTGAACCACTTCTTCTTGGCAAATCTTTCTGCTCTTTGTAGGATATGCAATCACGTACGCCTCAAAAATACACTGGAACATTTTACTTTTATCCATCGTAGCGGTCAATTCTTCAAAATCAAAAGAAGAGATTATTATTGATGTAATATAAACTTTAATTTATTATGTTTGTAATATAAGCTTTATATATATATATATATATATAACAAACTTTTTAAATTAATTCTTTAGCACAAAATTATTAAAATTCAAAAATTAGCAGAAAAATTAACTTCTTTACAAAATTAACAATGTTTTCTTTTATATTTATATTTTAAAACTATATATAAAAATATCAAACAAGAGTGTTATTATTTTTTCATCAAACGCCGGAGAATCTTGCTGTCTGCTCTGCTTGACGTGTCAAACTGTCAGCAGAAATATAAATCCATAAAATTAAATGCCTAAATATAAATCTTCCACCAGAAACAGACAGCAACATAAATAAAATCAACTGATATCGAAACTCCCCTAAATAAGACAATCATTTTCACAACCATATTAACACTTGGGGGTGTGATACACTCTCACTTTATATCAGGGTACACCAAAAACTAGAAAACTTTAAGTTAAGTTATCACTACGAAATCTGTAAAGTAGGCATGTCGAGAAAAAAAATGTATTATACATTACTACAAACGTCATTAACTCCCCATACAAAAACAAATCTATTTTCACCAACCGTGTTAACAGTTTATTTTTGTGGATTTGTATTCTTGCTGATAGCTTGTCACACGTATCTGCTGGAACATGTCGTTGAGTAAATTCATAGTTTAAATTAAGAATCAATATCAAGTTAATCGGATGTACTCACCAGAAAAGGACGTTGAGTCAACTAAAATCGCTTTCAAAACTCAAAGTGTTCACTGGACGAAAAAGCGTAGAAAGTTTGTTGCTCACTAAGTAAGTTTGATGAGAAAAAGATCCTTTCAGCCTCGCTTTGTCTACACCAGTGGACTGGAAACGGAATAATGCTTTTGGAAAATGCTGCTACTGGGGATAGTAGGGGTGTTGGTAGATCGAAGACGAGTCCATCTTAATTTGAGCTCATGCACGACACGCGTGAAGCTACTTAAAATGTCATTAAATACATTGTAAGAATTCACCTCTGCATGATTTATTGCAGGGAGTTGTTGTGACATTTCTTGCAAATCCTATCGCCAAGCACGGACTGTACTGACGGACAGTACGAATCATACGGAATTGACCTATAAGGATTTGAGGAGCGAGGAAGGATGTCATCCACTTTCAAACTTTGAGTTGCAAACAGAGATGGAAATTTATGTGATGCTCCGTCTATTGTTCGTTCTGGAATTTAAGTGGAACTTTTAAAGTTGCGCGTTTTGATGTGACGTCACAGTTCTTAAACATCCACCCCTCCCCCTCGTCACACATCGTCACAAATGTGTGACCCCCCTCCCTCCCCTAGGTGCGTGACGTCATTTATGGACAGCCCCTTTGTCAGGCTGTTCCATCCTACTTTGCTTTTGTCATAGTATGCATGCTACCTGGCCTTAGTCAGGCTGTGCCATGCTACATGGCATATGCGTCTCACACAGGGCAGATTTCTGTCAAGAAAATGCTATCTGCGCTTGCTATGGGGTACTGCTGAACCAATCTGAGTAGAACAGTACCACACCTAAAAACTCACTGAGAGAACACTTAATTTAATTACTTGGGTCTTAAATTCTCTGACTCAACCTCCTTCTATATTTACACATGATAAGTGCATCTTAAAGACAAATAATGACAGCCTGAGACTCACATTATCTTGTACCATGCACTGTTAAAGTATATGTCCCCCCCTCACAACACACACACACACACACACAATATCTACTTATTTTACTGCCTCAAAAAAAACAACTGAAATAGTGAAAGGAAGTACTGGGAACACATGAAATCCCTCCCCCAACCCCTAATTTTAAAAAAAAAATATGGTAAAGTAAGTGCTAGGAACATACAAAATTGATAAACCAAAATTTGACAGAAAATATACTGATCTGTGGACTTGGTACATGTCTAGCCTTCCAATAGCCCATTCTCTTTCTAGCAAAGATAGCTGACAAACCATCCCAAACCATGAAAAGAATGCAAAAATATGTCCAGTAGATCCTGATGACATAGTAAAAAAGAAGGTAGGGGTATAAAAGCGAGGTCAAATCGGAAAAAAATCGAGCATTGCCTGATAAGAATGACTAAATCTACAAATAATTTATATCCAAGATTAAAATTATTTTAAAACAATAGGGCCAAATATGCTATACATGTATCTGGTATTAGAAGCATAATAATGTACAATATTATGATTAAATAAAATATAATATTGTAAATAATGACAAAGTAAATAAAATTTATGAATGTTATGCAGTTATGAACTCCATAATTCATACAAACTGTCCAAAATACGATTTTTAAAAAAAAAATATTTGGTGGTCACTTATTTAATTTTACTCAAGAAATAAAAATGTCATTGAAAACATGATAACAACCTCTACTTTTCATGAAGATCTTATCTTTATGGAAAATAAACAAAAACTGGCAAAAAGTTAACACTATATTCTTTCTGAAATTCATTTTCCTTCCCCATAATCACTGGTATAAGATACTTGTTTTGGAAAGCTCTTGCCCTGCCTCCAATATAAATCTATTGGATCAAACACCCTAGCTCCACCCAGATATTCAACACTGTTCATCAGCCAATTAAAGACAATTTTACATTCATACAGTAGAAACCCTTTACTGACTATGCTGCAAAGCGCTTCAACAATTACATATCTGCAATTCAATTTTATAATACATCTTATCCCAATGTAAATATAACCAGGTAAATATCTGCATATGGTTCTATTGACATTACAAAGAACTACACTGTTCTGTATTGCTATTGTGTCAAGAATTATACAAATATCAATAGAATTGGCAAATGTTTGCCAAGAACCACATACAAATCAATCTAGATCTACCATACATTGATCCTTGAGTTGTTTTGAATCAGCACAAATGCTGAGAAATCAAGCTACACAAGAGCAAATCAGAGGATAGTTCATTTTTCAATTTTGAAAGGTTAATAACAAATTTGTTGCAGATTGCATAACCCTAAAACCAATCCACCAAATAAACATTATTAAAACTTCATTTTTCTAACACAGAGTGCACTTCACAGTATACTGCCCTGCCCTCGAGTACTGCTGATGGCGACATATTATAGAATATTCTTCAGTAATAAACCCACTTGCACCTTGTTTAAGGCAAGTGAATTTATGCAATGGGGCACTTGTCTGAGGCAAGTGAATTTATGCAATGGGGCACTTGTCTGAGGCATGTGAATTTAAGTAATGGGACACTTCTCTAAGGTATGTGAATTTATGCAATCAAGCATTTGCTTAAGTAATGTGAATTTATGCCATGGGGCACTTGTTTGAGGCCTGTGAATTTATGCATTGGGGCATCTGTTTCCAGCATGTGAATTTATGCCATGGGGCATTTGTTTGAGGCATGTGAATTTATGCACTGGGGCACCTGTTTCAGACATTTGATCTTATCCCATGGGACACTAGACAGTAGTTGCTTCTTTACACATGCAGTCCCATGTGCAACATACATTAAGAAAGGGTCAGATTTTATTTTGTTTGATTAGGATTTTTAGTGTAGCTTTAAAATAATTTCAGTCATATCGCTACAATGTCTGCAGTGAGGCAGTTTATAGTGATGTTTAGCACTGGGGTATCATGCCGCAGACATGTAGCATGATGTCCCACCCAGTCACATTATCCTGACACCAGGTCGACCACTCCTAACACTAACCTCTTAATGCTAAGCACCAAGCGAGGCAGCTGTTAGTACTATTTTTGTAAGTCTTTGGTATGAGTCGGCCGGGGATCGAACCCACGACCTCCTGCTTCTGTAACGGACGCTCTAACAACTAGGCCATCAGAGCAGTTGGTCATATTTTAAATGAATGGACAAAAGTCGAATGCAGGATGATGGCCAGGTGTATTAAATAGATATATTCAGCTGTGTAGAGATGTAGATATGTAGAGATGCTTAGAATAAAGTCTAAAAGGAATTCAAAACTCTGGACATTATTCAACATTGAGAAAAAGTTAGAATCTACCTACAAATCTACAATTTGAAGCTAAATGAGTAAAATCAATGTTTTAGAAAAACCAGGCACTGCCCCAGAACAACTTCTCATACTTTATACACACAGAAGTGGACCCTTATTACAGCCCAGCCCTGTGTCAGTACATTTCCCTATATGGTGTCAATCCCAGCACCCTGTGTTAGTACAGGTCCCTATGTGGTGTCAATCCCAGCACCCTGTGTCAGTACAGGTCCCTATGTGGTGTCAATCCCAGCACCCTGTGTCAGTACATTTCCCTATGTGGTGTCAATCCCAGCACCCTGTGTCAGTACAGGTCCCTATGTGGTGTCAATCCCAGCACCCTGTGTCAGTACATTTCCCTATGTGGTGTCAATCCCAGTACCCTGTGTCAGTACAGGTCCCTATGTGGTGTCAATCCCAGCACCCTTTGTCACTACAGGTCCCTATGTGGTGTCAATCCCAGCACCCTGTGTCAGTACAGATCCCTATGTGGTGTCAATCCCAGCAAGAGCAAAATCAATACTGAGTAAATAGTACTGTAGAGTTAGAAGAATTTCATGGCTTTCTTGGTTCTCCACACAAAAAATCTGGCAGAAGTATGACAATATGTAAACAGTAAATGTTTACCTTTCAGCTAACATCAAATATTAGACTGAGTTGACAGGAATGATTGCTGTGCAAGTCAGTATTTGCAAATTGAATTGTCCTAGTTTCTCATCTGACCTTGTTGTTTTCTGTGTCAAATGGTTGGTAATCTGAAAGTACAGTCATTACCATATTTACGCGTGTTTTCAGATCCCAACAAATAGTGACTTTTTTGTTGTCTGAAGAAATATTAAATTCTTTAACTTGGTGTCCAAAACAAACAGGGGAAGATAATTTTGTCCCCCTTCCATGTATGTAACGAAGTTACCGTTAGCTCACATGTTGATGTGCTGCCATGAAGTAAAACAAGTATTTTGTCTAACACCACGGAAAGGATAATGAATGAAAAACAGGCATTACTTGCTTATTTTGTCTATTTGGTACATGTCCATCCATCAGAAAACACAGCTATACATGAATTAGAGCCATGATTGTGTGCATATTTTCCAAAATAACTGCCACATTAGTAATCTTTCAATCCAGTTTAACCCTCTGCTAATCAGTGATCATTAAAATATACATTATAAACACATGCAAGCTTTATTTCTGTCTAATTAAGATATTAATACAAACTAAATAAAAAGATTTTTGAATTATAATTCTTAAAATATTTCAATTTGCTATATGCAAATTGGTGTGCTTAATATGTTGATATTTTTTAAGCCATGGGTAGCTTGAAAATGAACTGAGCTTCTCAACTCGAAACAACTGACTGCTCAAAGATTGTATTATGCATGTCAATGATTTCAAGGTGTCTAGGTGATAATTGTTAATAAAATAACTAGTGGGATTTCTTTGACAGGTGTGTTCGGAATTAAAAGGTAGCCATCTGGATTTCGTTAAAAGAGCACACAATGTATCGAACACATACCACCCACAATTTTTTATTTACATCAAAAAGGAGGTTTATTACCTGTAGAACAATGTTTAAACCAAGGTACATATTGCCTCATGGATAAGGGGTTTGTTTTGTTATGCGATGCCAATGAATTTACTAATCCACACCGACTCTCTGATGTATTGTTTAATAATATAAATCAGGAGTCATGATTTCTAATCAAAGCCATAACTGTCACACCTGTCTGAAGTGGTTTCGTGTGTAATGATGTATGTATAATGATGTATAAATTAACGGAAAACACTTTGTGAATTTTACTTTAAAATGACAGCAGATCTTCCTAGATTGTGTCCAAAAACATAAGTTGTAGACAAAATTATAGCGGAACAATTACAAGGCATTTAAATATTACATTTGCCAAAATAAAAAACACTGTCCGAAAGCAAACCATATCTGAAAACATACTGTAAATATGGTAATAAAGCTTCTATACTAACAAGAAAAGCAAAATGCCTCCTAATTTAGCATTAATTATATCAGAATACTTAAAGTAATTAATACCTGATTTTTGCTCATATGGTATCTCAGAAAATACCATATCTCTGAAAACAAACATTTTCTTTTCCTTTGTAATTACTGGATATATTTCTTGTGGTACCAAAGACTATTTTAAATTGTGGTTTTGCCATTTGTTAAAATAACACATTCTAAGTACTACATGATGAAATATATCTGGTGTTAATGTAAGAACAGAAATTATTCCCTATGTGACTGATGGCAGGAAAATCTGTTATGTAACTTATGCTAAATTAAATGAGCTTTTGTAAAAACAGCACTCACTTATTATAACACTGTACATAGGAGCTATGTTTTATAACACCTTATATACCGCTCAGGTGGACTACTGGTTTGATCATCCGCCTCAAATGCAGGAGGTTGTGAGTTCTATCTCCGACCGAGTCATACCAGGGACTTATAAAAATGGTACTAACAGCTGCCTCGCTTGACAGCATTAAGAGATTAGAGTTAGGACTGATCGACCTGGTGTCAGGATAATGTGACTGGGTGGGACATCATGCTACATGTCTATGGCATGAAAATGCCACAGTGCTAAACATCACTATAAACTGCCACATTGTAAACATCATAGCAATATGACCTAAATGTTTTTAAAGCTTTGTTAAAAATCCAAATCGCACACATATTACCTTATGGTGAGACATACCTGTCCTGCAACACTGTACACAGGAGGTATGTAGAATAACATCTTATGGTGAGACAGCACTGTCTTGCAACACTGTAGATGCAAGGTAAGTAGAATATCACCTTGTAGTGAGACATGCCTGTCTTGCTACACTGTACACAGGATGTACCTAGAATATCATGTTATGGTGAGACAGCACTGTCTTGCAACACTGTTGATACAAGGTAAGTAGAATATCACCTTGTAGTGAGACATGCCTGTCTTGCTAAACTGTACATACACGGTATGTCGTATATCACCTTATGGTGAAACATACCTGTCCTGCAACACTGTACACAGGAGGTATGTAGAATAACATCTTATGGTGAGATATGCCTGTCTTGTAACACTATACATAGGAAGTATGTCGTATATCACCTTATAGCGAGACAAACCTGCAGTACAACAGGTAACGTATTATAATAAAGGACATTATGTTGAGCAAGTGATGCAATAATTAGCATTCCATCAGTTATATTAAAATAATATTTTATATTCAAATTTCCCCTGTAATGAAATATATACATTCATTATAACCAGGCCATACAGCCTGGATAGATTTATTCTTTATAATGGATCCGTGTGATTCTGTTTCCTTCATTATTTACTTATCAAATTATACATAATGACAAAAAACAGCACTTCCCCACTACATAAAAGTATCCATGGAAGTCAATGAATATACTGCCATATAGTGAAACATTATACTGAAGTACACTCTACACATACTTTTACTACACAACCCTGTCCGTGGTAGTCACTGTATATACTGTCTTATAGTGAAACATTATACTGAAGTACAATCTACACATACTTTTACTACACTACCCTGTCCGTGGTAGTCACTGTATATACTGCCCTAAACATTATACTGAAGTACACTCTACACATACTTTTACTACACTACCCTGTCTGTGGTAGTCACTGTATATACTGTCTTATAGTGAAACATTATACTGAAGTACACTCTACACATACTTTTACTACACTAACCTGTCCGTGGTAGTCACTGTATATACTGTCTTATAGTGAAACATTATACTGAAGTACACTCTACACTTACTTTTACTACACTACCATGTCCGTGGTAGTCACTGTATATACTGCCCTAAACATTATACTGAAGTACACCGTAGACATACTTTTACTACACAACCCTGTCCGTGGTAGTCACTGTATATACTGCCCTAAACATTATACTGAAGTACACTCTACACATACTTTTACTACACTACCCTGTCTGTGGTAGTCACTGTATATACTGTCTTATAGTGAAACATTATACTGAAGTACACTCTACACATACTTTTACTACACTAACCTGTCTGTGGTAGTCACTGTATATACTGTCTTATAGTGAAACATTATACTGAAGTACACTCTACACTTACTTTTACTACACTACCATGTCCGTGGTAGTCACTGTATATACTGCCCTAAACATTATACTGAAGTACACCGTAGACATACTTTTACTACACAACCCTGTCTGTGGTAGTCACTGTATATACTGTCTTATAGTGAAACATTATACTGAAGTACACTCTACACATACTTTTACTACAATACCCTGTCCGTGGTAGTCACTGTATATACTGCCCTAAACATTATACTGAAGTACACCGTAGACATACTTTTACTACACAACCCTGTCTGTGGTAGTCACTGTATATACTGCCCTAAACATTATACTGAAGTACACTCTACACATACTTTTACTACACAACCCTGTCCGTGGTAGTCACTGTATATACTGCCTTGTAGTGAAACATTATACTGAAGTACACTCTACACATACTTTTACTACATAACCCTGTCCGTGGTAGTCACTGTATATACTGTCTTATAGTGAAACATTATACTGAAGTACACTCTACACATACTTTTACTACACATCCCTGTCTGTGGTAGTCACTGTATATACTGTCTTATAGTGAAACATTATACTGAAGTACACTCTACACATACTTTTACTACACAACCCTGTCCATGGTAGTCACTGTATATACTGCCTTGTAGTGAAACATTATACTGAAGTACACTCTACACATACTTTTACTACACAACCCTGTTCGTGGTAGTCACTGTATATACTGCCCTAAACATTATACTGAAGTACACTCTACACATACTTTTACTACACTACCCTGTCTGTGGTAGTCACTGTATATACTGTCTTATAGTGAAACATTATACTGAAGTAAACCGTAGACATACTTTTACTACATAACCCTGTCCGTGGTAGTCACTGTATATACTGCCTTGTAGTGAAACATTATACTGAAGTACACTCTACACATACTTTTACTACATAACCCTGTCCGTGGTAGTCACTGTATATACTGTCTTATAGTGAAACATTATACTGAAGTACACTCTACACATACTTTTACTACACATCCCTGTCTGTGGTAGTCACTGTATATACTGTCTTATAGTGAAACATTATACTGAAGTACACTCTACACATACTTTTACTACACAACCCTGTCCGTGGTAGTCACTGTATATACTGCCTTGTAGTGAAACATTATACTGAAGTACACTCTACACATACTTTTACTACACAACCCTGTCCGTGGTAGTCACTGTATATACTGCCCTAAACATTATACTGAAGTACACTCTACACATACTTTTACTACACTACCCTGTCTGTGGTAGTCACTGTATATACTGTCTTATAGTGAAACATTATACTGAAGTGCACTCTATACACATTTTACTACATAACCCTATCCATGGTAGTCACCGTATATACTGCCTTGTAGTGAAACATTATACTGAAGTACACTCTACACATAAGTTTTCTACATAACCCTGTCTGTTGTAGTCATTGCAAGAACTACTACAGCCACGTTATATAAGGAATATTACAAAGAAAAAAACAAAATATGGATTAAATTTTTTTCACTCTATCAAATTAAATGCAAATAACATTTCAGATATCAAGTATTAAAAAATCTTGATATTTTTTAGTTTTACATTTCTCTGTTAAAAAATTCCTTGGGTACTTTCCTTCATTATATAAAAGTAAAAAATATAAATATAGAGATATGAGGCCATGCAAATGTTTGTTGATATCTTGTACAATGTTATTTCTACTGCTGTGTATAATATTATTTCTATTGCTTTGTACAATGTTATTTCTACTGCTGTGTACAATGTTATTTCTACTGCTGTGTACAATATTATTTCTACTGCTATGTACAATGTTATTTCTACTGCTTTGTACAATGTTATTTCTACTGCTGTGTACAATGTTATTTCTACTGCTGTGTACAATGTTATTTTTACTGCTGTGTACAATGTTATTTCTTCTGCTGTGTACAATATTATTAATAATGTAGTGTACAATGTTATTAATACTCTTAAATTATGACAATTTCTCAAATACACATAACCTTTTGTTTGAGCAGACCATCACTTAAAATTAAATATGTTCTAAAATTTTAGTCAATACACAATATCTGTTAATCTATGCCACTTTGAATGTTCTTTAACTGATATTTTAGTCAATACACAATATCTATTAATCTATGCCACTTTGAATGTTCTTTAACTAAAATTTTAGTCAATACACAATATCTGTTAATCTATGCCACTTTGAATGTTCTTTAACTAAAATTTTAGTCAATACACAATATCTGTTAATCTATGTCACTTTGAATGTTCTTTAACTAAAATTTTAGTCAATACACAATATCTGTTAATCTATGCCACTTTGAATGTTCTTTAACTGATATTTCATCTGTGGGCAGTCATGAGAGTGAGAAATTTTGGAGGACTGGTGATGAACTATAATGATACCTTCGACTTCAATCTTAAGATGTCAATCCAAAGGTTCTCTACACAACAATAAACTCTCTATTTGTTGAAGCAGCCATCACCCAAGATCAATAATCCTATTTAATACTCTTATGTCCCTCGGAAAGATCACTTATGTTCTAGGCAAACCACTCCAGGACCTTGGCCACTTCACCTACATAAAGCCTGCTGTAAATCATCTAACGAGACATAATCCTAACAATTGACTGACTGACTGACATTATGTGTTTAAAGTGATTCGTCCTGAGGGCTCTTACCACTGTTTTATCCGTCAAAAGACGGTTATTTACTTTATCCTGAGGGTGGGAATGGAGCCGCCACCCTGCAGGCGTTTATGTGTTCATGGAACACTATTTACTTGGGCCGTCACATCGGAGTAGCTATTGAGCTACTACTGTGTGATTGTAGGGCCACATACTATATGAGTGGGAATAGTTCCAGCACACACTCATATTAATTCATTCTGTTTCTGTTTGGTCATTCAGGACGTGTTAAGCACGTGTAGTTGCTGCGGGTGTTTAGTGGGCGAGGCGAAGTGCCTGGCAGGGGCTGCTTCTTTGGACGTATCCTATCCCTATTTATATACTCTGTGCTGTTCCTTGAGTGTACAACGTTTGTGTAACAGTGTTTTGTAATGTTAGGTGCTCAGTGTGCGTTTAGATGTTGTTGTTTTCCTAATATTTTTTTATATGCAACCTTGTGTTGCTGTGTCTGATGATCTGGACTTTGATCACCTTATATACACTATTTGGGGGTCTAGTTAAGTCATATCTCTTGAGTTGTTTGGTGAACTTTGCAGCTTTGTGCTGCTGGGCCTGATAGTCTTGGACTTTTGACTACCTTATATGTTCTAATTTTGCTGGGCCTGTATTAATTTCTTCCTTATTCTATTTGGTGTGCGACCTTGTGTCGCTGGACCTGATAGTCTTTGGACTTTTAGACTACCTTATATGTTCTAATTTGGGGTCTCTATCATATTTCTCTATCTAGTTATAGTGCTCCGGTCTCGGTGCACCTGGTGATTCTATCTGAGTGTTTGAGTTATTGATAGTATGTTGGTTACACTGTACACTTGGTTGTACTCCTAGTGAGAGAGTGTCAAGAGAAAGTAGGAGATAGAGTAGAGTGTTGACCTACGTTCTTATTGCCTATGATGTTTTGATGCTTATGGCACTTTGCTATTTCTTGAGATGTTATTTATTGGGTATTTTATTTCTATTTTTAATGACCTGTTTGTGTTGTTACTCTTATTTCCCCCTTTTTGCTTTTATTGTGACCCTATTTCTATATTTGTTATGGCCCCTTGATTTAGTCCAGGTGTGTGGGTTGGGTACCAGGTGATGGCAGTAATCCTAACAATTACAAAAGCTGTGACAATAATAATAATATTAATGAGGACTTTGTATAGCACTTAATCTTTCCAAGCTCTAAGTGCTTTACACCATCTATAATGATATGACTACACTACAGAACAATAAATGACAAAAACAATGAAATTGGAAAACATAAAAACATGCTGAAAACATATAAGATACAAAACATTAGGTCTCTAAGTTTGTCCCTGCAGTCGAAAAAGGTGAGTTTTAAGAGCACTCTTAAAAGGGACCACTGTGTCTTTGTGTCTAGCTTGTGTATTGTATACACATGGGTGAGGCTGGATAGGTATGTTGGACTGGAGTCTGTCAGTGAAACATAGCACAGAGTACAAATTTTGTGTTTGATTCTGTATCGAATTGATAGCCAGTGTTGGGCACAGAGCAGTGGTGAGGTGCACTCTGAACAAGGTACTCTAAAGATGATCCATGCAACTGTGTTTTGAACTTTTTGAAGTTTCTGGAGTAAATATTGTGACAAACCAGACTGAATTGAATTATAATAATATAATAGTCCAGTCTTGAAAGTACTAATGAACACACAAGTGTTTTAGTGGCATCAACTGAAAGATATACAAATGGAAATGATGCGTCTCACTTCAAGATATGCAGCCATGCATATGTTCATGACATGTTGGTGCAATGTGAAAGTACTGTCTAGAGTAACACCTAGGTTTCGTACTGACTGAGAATTTAATGTTGGTGTTGCTGATATTTATTGTTTGAGGTAAAGGATGTGAATTAGAAAGTCTTTGTGTTGTGATCAGAATGGCCTCAGTTTTATCATCATTCAATCTGCAGCATGTTACATGTCATCCATGATTTCACATCAGAAATACACCTCTCTACTAAATGGATGACAAGCTGGACACTTGATTCTTATGAAGTTAATTTTGTTGCAAAGTGGGGTTTCATAACTTTAAAAGCCATGAGTATACAAGGCTTTCATGATTATATATTAGTTATATGGTAGAAAATAGCTACATGGAATCTTAGAGAAACTTGCCTAAATTTAACAAAAACAATTAATCTGCAAGGAACAATAAGGGTCAAAGGTAATATAATGTACCTGAAAATGCTGAGACATAAATATTAAGTTCCATCAATTGATAATAAATAAATAGAGAATCAAACAGTTTACACATATGAACTTGCTTAGAAATTCTGGCAGTGCTTTGATTGTACTGTTAAATTACTCTGGTGGATGGTCAAAGAGAGACAACTCCTACTTCAATAACTGCTACAAGAAGAGCCTACCTATCTACGTGTACCCACGTGTCTGACATTTACTTATTAAAATGAAAAGTGGTTTAAAGTTTGGTATATTTTTTTAAAACACAGCCGCTTAGGTCATCCTTCAATTACCATGATCTGAGCACACCTCCCCGCTGCTCTGTACCCTACACTGGCTATCCATTTGATCCAGAATCAAACACAAAATTTGTTCTCTGTGCTACGTTTCACTGATGGACTCCAGTCCAACATACCTATCTGGCATCACCCTAAAGTAAGTACTACTGTCAAGTAAGTTAATCTTACACGGAGTAAGATGATACAAGATTACACTAGAGTAAGATGATACATGTCAGTAAGATGATACAACATTACACTTAGAGTACAGTGATACAACATAACACTTCGAGTACAGTGATGAAACATTATACTAGAGTAAAACGATATAACATTACACTAGAATAAGACGATACAACACTTTAGTAAGATGATACATTACATGCCAGTAGGATGATACAACATTACACTAGAGTTAAGATGATATATCATTAAACTAGAGTAAGAGGATACAATATCACACTAGATTAAGATGATGCAATATTACACATTAGTATGATACAACACTTTAGTAAGATGATACATTATATGACAGTAAGATGATACAACATAACACTATAGAAAGATGATACAGTGATACAACATTACACTTCGAGTAGTGATGAAACATTACACTAGAGTAAGATGATACAACATAACACTAGAGTAATATGATATACCATTAGAGTAAGATGATACAACACTTTAGTAAGATGATACATTACATGACAGTAGGATGATACAACATTACACTAAAGTAAGATGATATATCATTAAACCAGAGTAAGAGGATACAACATCACACTAGATTAAGATGATGCAATATTACACATTAGTATGATACAACACTTTAGTAAGATGATACATTATATGACAGTAAGATGATACAACATAACACTATAGTAAGATGATACATTACACTTAGAGTACAGTGATACAACATTACACTTCGAGTAGTGATGAAACATTACACTAGAGTAAGATGATACAAAATAACACTAAAAATGATACAACATAACACTAGAGTAATATGATATACCATTAGAGTAAGATGATACAACACTTTAGTAAGATGATACATTACATGACTGTAGGATGATACAACATTACATTAGAGTAAGATGATACAAACATTAACCTAGAGTAAGATGATACAACATTACACTTAAGAAAACAGTGATACAACATAATACTTTGAGTACAGTGATGTTTAGATGGCAATAATATCAGATTAAAAAAACTTAAAAACTTGTACTTATAATAGACAACATACTTTCATCTAGATTAGTTTATGCTTACTGTATTGTATCTTTGGGTAGATAAGTTCATAGGAGTGTGAAAATCAGCATCTGAGCTTGAGAGACTGCTATGCCAAAACAAACCCTTATGAAATATCATATACTGCTATATCAAAACAAATCCTTGTGAAATATCATATACTGCTATATCAAAACAAATCCTTGTGAAATATCATATACTGCTATATCAAAACAAATCCTTATGAATATCATAGAGACTGCATTACTAAAATAAACCCATGTGAAATATCATAGACTGTTATGTCAAAACAAATCCTTGTGAAATATCATATACTGCTATATCAAAACAAATCTTTGTGAAATATCATATACTGCTATATCAAAACAAATCCTTGTGAAATATCATAGACTGCTATGTCAAAACAAACTATTGTGAAAGATCATAGAGACTGCTATGTCAAAACAAATCCTTGTGAAATATCACAGACTGCTATGTCAAAACAAACTATTGTGAAACATCATTGAGACTGCTGTGCCACAACAAATCTTTGTGAAATATCATACAGACTGTTATGCCAAAACAAATACTTGTGAAATATCATAGACTGCTATGTCAAAACAAATCCTTGTGATATATCATAGAGACTGCATCACTAAAATAAACCCTTGTGAAATATCAACGAGACCGCTATGTCAAAACCCTTGTGAAATATCACACAGTACATGTACAAATATATATCTTTGGTTCTATAACTATCTCAGTTTTTGCTACATTCATTGTTAGACAACACATATGAAGCACAATCTAACAACTATCTTATAATAGTTAACCCTTTTAATATTTAAACTTTTCAGAATCTCAAGAATTTTTTAAAATACATTTGTAAATATCATTGTTATTGTGGGTTTCTTAATACAAAACACCTGCTTGAATAAGAACACCATGAATAGAGTTATTATAAGCCAGACACATGTTTAATAGTTCTCTATGCAGATCACTGAAATTTGTGTGCAGAAACCACTTTTCCCTCATTCAAAGTAACCTTCACCTTTTAGCTTCTGAACCCAAAATGAATAGGTTGTTCCTTAGCCCAAACATTGACCTTTTATCCTTTGAACCCAAAATGAATAGGTTGTTCCTTAGCCCAAACCTTGACCTTTACCTTCTGAACCCAAAACGAATAGGTTGTTCCTTAGCCCAAGTGCAAAACATCCACAAAGTCTGTTAACTGTACATTGCGGATAACTCAAGTTATTATGCAGAAACAAAATAATTAACAGACAGAAAAATAGAAAACATCTACAATATGTTATCTCTTATGTTGAGCATACAGAAATAAATGTAGAAATAAATATGAATTAAATTACACACACACACACACACACACACACACACAAATCATCATATATGCTATTTCAATTGAAATAAATATATAAAAAGGACCTTACAGATGCCTGAATTAAAACATGCTATAATTTGTGTGACAGAAGGATACCTGAATGACCTTAACCCTTTTAACCCTAATCTCCCCCATATTTCGGCACCCTAACCCGAGCCTCCCCGGAAAATTTTGACACTTTTATAGGGAATCTAGCGAATAACATAACACAGGCAGGTATAGACCGGCCTGTCGGGTTATGACGGTAGATAGCGAGGTCGGTATACTGGCCTTTTGGGTATATACACTGTTACAACAGGCCGGTAAACCGGCCTGTCGGGTTCAAAGGGTTAAATTCACACAGTCAAAGCTTCCAAAGGCTTGAAACTGATTTAAAAATACTCAGAGAAGGATACTGTCAGGTGTGGGATGGATAAGTGCAAGGTTGGGGAGCAATTATTAAAGTGGTGTGGCTTCATTAAGGGCTGAGACAATTTAATAAAATTAGTATAATGACCATTAACTTAATCAATTATTGAGTAAAAAACATAGGGGCATGGGCAGCAATGGTTACACTAGTCACCCTAGTTTGCACCCAGTGATTTCAAGTAGTCACAGTGTGAGTGGGGTGAAAACTAACTCCTGTTTTGTGTAGATATTGATAATGTGGTGTTCATCATTGGGAAATGATAGAGCAATGGACAAGTCACTGTCTCTTGAGTAATGGATAAGTCACTGTCTCTAGAGTAATGGACAAGTCATTGTAGCATGCACTGAATGTCTCTCATACCCTTGTATGCAATATGTACTATATGTACGCAAGTCAAGTCAAAACTGCAAAAACAACAAAGATCCTAATCTGCAGTCTCATAATCCACCACAGATCAGGGTCTATGTTGTTTGTACTACTGATTACTCCTAAAAAAAACTGCACAGACACAGATCTACTGGTATGCAATGACAGATCTCGGTCTGTAGTTTGCAGTGGGACTCTTATGCAAGTATACATGGTACCTATCTTAATGTGAGTCACTTGATGTGAAAAGGTCACTTGAGATACAACAATCTCAGAATACACATATCTGGTATGATATTTCACTGATAGCAACTGTAATTCACCCATCCCAATCTTGTTTGTCTAGATTAGTGGAGACAAGCTGTGTAAATCTATCAGATGAAATAATAACAGCCTATCCATACAGCAAACCAATTAAGAATGCAAACAATTTCACAATTGTCCGATAAGAGCACACTACAAAGAACTCCCGGATGTTAAGGTATTGCACCTAACCCATGGGGTTTGTCTTTTATTGACTTATCTCAAAAATGGAGATCATCAAACTTAGTCAGATTTGTAAAATGAAATTTCAAAATGTTCAATATACTCAAGAGCAACTGCAAAATTAAATATTATCACAAAGTAAACCATATCAGAGGTCACATATCATGTTGGAAGACAAAAAATTAAATGTTGTAAGACAAACAGTTCAATCTACATTTCACAATGTCTCTCCCATAAATGTTTGGATGACCTTGGTGTGACTATATGAATATTTGGATGTCCTTGGTGTGATTCTCATATGAATATTTGGATGACTTTTTGTGATTTTCATATGAATATTTGGATGACCTTGGTGTGACTCGCATATGAATATTTGGATGACCTTGGTGTGATTCTCTTATGAATATTTTGATGGCTTTTTGTGACTTTCATATGAGTATTTGGATGACCTTGGTGTGATTCTCATATGAATATTTGGATGACCTTGGTGTGATTCTCATATGAATATTTGGATGACCTTGGTGTGATTCTCATATGAATATTTGGATGACTTTTCATGACTCTCATATGAATACTTTGATGACCTTGGTGTGATTTACTGGCAAAAGGATAGTAAAATCTATAATACTTGACATGGACTCTAACATGTGTTATCATGACACCAACTTTATTAAAATGAATGTTATCTAAGGGAACGACTCTAAAACCCAAACACAATATTAAGAAAACCATGTACAGGTGCCCTATTCTGACAATCAATCAATCAAGACAAATTCAGTGTTAATGAAAACTACAGCTGTCACAATCAGAGGCAAAAATGGGATAATTTAAGAGAAGAAAATATGAAGAAAAAAGTGGAAAAACTATAGAATTACCCATGCCACCATATTTCTTCATTGAAACCATGAATCCTGAGACAGGCTGCCAGTCTTATCATCAGACAAATGCCAAAGAAGACACACAACTCTTTGCTGACTTTTTTCCCCAAACAAATTACAAACACTGCGCATCTAGTTACTTCTAACTGCATCAATAAGTAGAGGGAAAAAACCAGACATGTAAAAAAAAAAGACAACTTCCTTATTGTACAGTAGACCACCTAATGAACATGAGAATGCTCAAATTTTGATAAAATCTGAACTTTTTTTGCTTGCAATAGATGCTGCTATAATGTTTTGTTTTTTTTATTAATGGATACTGCAATGAGATCAACAGAAATCAGAAATACAAATAACAAAAATAAATGTGCTAAAAGAAAACAACTGCCTTGTACTATATCACTTTAAATAAATGAATTTCCTGCTAAACTGACTTGAAAACAAAACTTCGTCACAATCATAGTCAATGAAGCATGAAACAGTTAACTGTGGCACATTTTGATAGCACTGTGTTGTGCTCACCAAAACACATACTCACACACAGCTTCATGAACCTGTAGCCAGCAGTGAAAACTGACTTAAATGTAATACTCTATAATGTAAAAGTCACTAAATTAAGAAATATGGGTCACACACACCCACTTTTGGTGGATGCACATTGCACTCACCAAGAGGCATTGATAAAGTTGTATAATCCTGAAGCCCAAATTACACAAGAAAATTGACGTATATGCAAAACTTAACAAGAACATAATGGATGTATGGATGGAATGACAGACAAAAGAAACACTGTATGCTCATTTGCTCCTTTCATATATATGGCAGGGTAAATAAAATCCCCCCACTCCCCTCCAAAAACAACAAACAAACAACATAGTATCCAACATATAAGCAAGCTGTTCTTCTCAGAACCCCATACCTTTGAGAGTATGATTCGTTTCCTTTTTGAGGATTTATTAAATTGCCTTTCATAACTTGCTTCCCTTGAGAATCTACTAATACCTGCATTGGCCTTAAATTCTCACTAGACTGGGCTTGGTTCCATAATGGAGTGAAAGAGATATTCACAGCACTGTTGTTGAAGGGTTTAACGCCATTTTTTCAGCATACGATAGGCCTTATATGGTGGCCAGTACTAATGATGGAGGAAGAGAAGCTACTGGCAAGCTTTCTCACATACCCACAATGGCGAATCCGAGACTCAAATTCACAGCACTGTATAGTCTGCCTTAAATTCTCACTCCAATGGGCTTGGTTTCCTGATGGAGTGCAAGATATATTCAAAGCAATATAAGGTTTGGTGATGCATTTAAGAAGTTATTTTGTGTCTGTATTTCTTTATTAAAAGTTGGGACCAAAATTACATTTCATTTCCTATCATACTATTGTGACCATCTTGTCCTTCCAGGAATCATTACACTGAGCTCAGTTAATGTTTTCTTTATTTTTCACATTTTTAATGAATGCAGCACATTAGCTGCAAGTTTAACTATACCAAGGCTATCAAACTTATATTACTGGGCAGACACAAGTCAGAATTTTTTACTGTCCAATTGGGCCAGTTAAGGTTGAAAGCAACTGATCCTGCAGAAAAATTTATTGCCCAGAATTGCAAGTTAGATTTGATTCTCAGTAGCCCTCCTATAAGGCATGCATGTACAAGCATAGCAGACAAAATGTAGCCATTTTATTGCATTAACAATCACAACACGTGATATGACTGGTCAATATCTTCACCTAATTGGACCAATAACTAATGGAATTACATATTACCTTACAGAAAGATGTGCAGAAAATGTAAATAAATATGAACACACTCCAGTAACTGGTGTTGATTTTTTGTAGTTCAGGGTTGCTTGGTTGATTGCCGTTTTCAGCTCAAGAAAGCTGTACATATTGGCTAGTATATTTGATGGTGGAAAAACCTGGCAAAACACTAGGAAAATCCACCGATAAGAAGCTACTGACAAGCTTTGCCACATACCCACAGTGACAGAGACTGATATTTGAACCCTCATGGACAGTGGTGAATTAAATTTGATGTCTAAAGGTGAGTGCCTTAGACCAAAAACTCACCTGTGGAAACAACAATTTATGATGGTTGCTTTTTAAACGGTTGGGTCACAAAGCTGCATTCAGTAGTACGTAATATAAGAAAGTTTGGCAATCTATGTTGAGATGAATGTAATTTATTATAACTGGATTGAATAATAAATCCACCTGCATTTTTGAGGATAATGGTTAAATTTCTATGTTGACGTGACTTTTCTTACAATCTAATATCAAAGATTCATCAACAGCATTGAAGGATAAAGACTGCTTACCATTCTCTCCATGGCATCCTGTTCATTCTCCTCCTGATTTGTTGGCTGGGTTGGGCCAATAAACATGTTTTTGTCTTCCTGGTACAAGAAGTGTAACCCCTCTAACGTTGATAGGACAAATCCAAAGTGACGGAGACAGCAGCTACGCAGAAAACTCTGAAAAAAGTAAAATATCTACATTTACAATCAATTTTATAATGTATGTAGTGTTTTATATCACCACATAATAACAGTGGCCCTATGGTGCCAACTAAAGATAGAATTCAAATGATGTAAAACTGAATTTAAACAAATTTACGACAATAAATTATTCAAAATAAATGTAAACATGAAATTAAATTTTTTTAAAAAAAATATAAATCGCATGTATGTTAAATTCTTTAAAATGTATATAAACAAAAAGTTTGGGTAAGACATCAAAACCTTAAAACATGGAAAAAATTTTTATATAAAACTACATTTCCTCAAAAAGTACAGGACTGTATCAAATGGTAGATTATCAAACAGTTTCTCCATGCAGTTCAAAAAGTGAAAGACTATCAAATGGTAGATTATCATACAGTTTCTCCATGCAGTTCAAAAAGTGTAAGACTCTATCAAATGGTATCAGAAAATAACGGCATAAAACATCACAATGTAATGATTTTTATCATAGCTTCAACAATTTTTCAGTCAAATAACTATGTCTGCAGTGTGGCAGTTTATAGTGATGTTAGCACTGTGGCATCATGCTGCAGACATGTAGCATGATGTCCCACTCAGTCACATTATCCTGACACCAGGCTGACCAGTCCTAACACTAACCTCTGAGTGCCAAGCGAGGCAGCTGTATATACCATTTTTAAAAGTCTTTGGTATGGCCCAGCCGTGGGTTCAACTCACGACCTGCCGCATCCAAGTCGGATACTCTAACCACTAGGCAACAGCCCAAGCAGTAAGTCTACACTACCTAAATGGATGATAAAGTGAATCAGGTGGTTAAACTGGCTTCTTGGCAGAAGGAGCAGCTTTGTGCTGTAAAAAAAGAATATTGACTTGGATCATCAAGATTCTCAGAAGCCACCTTATGCAACTTGACTTACATACCTGAAAGCCATGCTCACATGTGTGAAGGACTTACTCTCACTGGGCTGCCTAGAAAAAAGGGGGGGGGGGGAGTAGGGCTGTCAATGGGTACCCGGGTAATTGGGTACCCGATCGTAGTTAAAAACCCGGGCATTGAAAATTAATGACAAGTACCCATTCACAAAAATAATTTGTCGACATCACTATCAAAATATCATCAGCAGTATGCTGGTCTTTGTTGTAGCTTCAGTCTATATTTAGGAGTAGGACCACCAGTTATGCATCAGCGGCCCACTACTAAATGGATTCTGAATGCTAGGCTGTGCGAACAGCTTCACAGTTCAAAACAACACTAATATGTAGACTACTCATGTTAACATATCACTTCAGCGACTGTGTGGTCACGTGGTATTGCTGGTACATACCAGTGACACCACGTGACCATGCAGTCGCTGTAGCCCTGTTTGCGTGGATAATCCAAATCTGAGGTCAACAGCCAATGAATACACAGGTGTTCTGTTCTGACAGGGATTTATACTTAAAAAAGTGAGTGTTCTAAAGGATTTAACATAATGCATCATTAGAAGAATGATTATTTTACTGTCTGGGTACAATGGTTAGCCTAAATAAATTTATCAATTAATTGCGTGCGGTCCGATCATTCGCAGCTACCACAGTGCAGACGCTTCAGACTGAGTAGTGCATTACACGGTTGGTCTCTGTCGCCAGTCAAAATATAAAAAAAAAACAGAACAATTTGTTGGTCTAGGGTTATACATGTCTTTCATGTTCTAATGAGTACCCAGTTACCCGCTAAATAGCGCAACAGGTACTAGGGTGAAGTTTTCCATGGTTTTTGACAGCCATAGGGGGGAGGGCACACATCCCATACGGTCCAAGTTATCAATAGACTGTGACAAATATATGAGTATAAACTGACCTTAATTCAGAAGCTGTGTCATTGCTTCTTGTACCAAATGATACATTTACAACTCTAGCAGCATCTATAACGAACTCAGCATCTACAAATCCATTGCCAATTCTTCCACCAATTTTGCAGCTGTGATCATTGCTGTTGTCATTGGTGTTGTAATTGGTGGGGAGACTGTTGCAATAATTACCACCGAAAAATATTTACCACTTGTAACAGGAACCTTAGCACACAAACAACTTCAGAATCCCTGCATGGATGGATAGGAACTATGAAGATTTCTCAAGGATATTCCAGAAAGTCAAAATGACACTACCA
This sequence comes from Unio delphinus, assembly GCA_029339505.1. NCBI lineage: Eukaryota > Metazoa > Mollusca > Bivalvia > Unionida > Unionidae > Unio > Unio delphinus. Next base: position 1,405,979 of record JAQISU010000241.1, read on the forward strand.
GATAGAGTAAGCTTATACTTAAAACTGACAACCCTTAACATAATTCAAGGGGAGGTAATGGGTAAGAGTTACTTCTCTTATTGATGTAGTACACAGAAAAGATAAGCATTTTAGTATTTTATCAATATGGATGGATTTTGGGAAGTAGCAAGTTTCTTTTTCTAATGTTATTGTGATTGTGAAATGTATACAAAGGAAAAATTCATATAAGAAAGGAAACCGGACTGATTGTTCAGTTGGGGCATTCTTAAAACAGTTACAGCTGACTAATTTGTCAATCATGGACCAGTATAAAATCAAATGCGTGTTTGTTGTACTAACTGACTTATGTGCTGTATTTATAAGGCTGTGATTTTAGTTTACATTGCAGTTGGAATTTGAAAAAAGTCTTTGTACTTTGATTCTTCATAAGAGTACAAAAACTGTAATTGCAAGTCACTGGGCATGTAACTTTCAATACAAGGAAGGTACTTTGTGGTAGCACTAACCTTTCTATTTACAGGCTTCACAAATGTTAGAATTCAATCTGCTATATCATAAAAGCTATTCCAAAATAGTAATAAATAATGTATATAAATTCTTCAGGCACATCAATATGTAGATTTTTCTTACAACATAAAATGGCAAAGAGAAAACCATAGTCTCTTGAAATGATCCAATATAAAAAATGCATTTTACACCTATCTTTGGAAAATTCCCTATTTAATGACTCCAATATCTGCCAATGGAAGAATATAAAAAACTGCATTCTAGGCTTCATGATATGCTAAAAATAAAGAATATAAACAATGTACTATTTTTTTTAGAGCTGCCAGGCGATGTACATTGCATTAATTGCATCATATCATAAGAGCATGTATATGACTACAATTTTAACTTCATGTACTTGTTCATTGATTTCTATAAGTAGTAATCCAATCCATGCACTGATATTGCAAGATTTGGGGATTACATTAATCTTAGAAATCTGTTAAGTTCAACAATGACAAGATGAAAATTATTCCACCTTAAAGTTTTATCCCATCCACTCAACATGAAAAGAATATCATGCATCAGATTCAAACATGCCAACCCCTGACGAGGAAAAAGTGTAATCCATGTGGTCAAAAAGCGGAATCTAGGCAGAAAAAGCATAATCCACATATAACATGCTAAATTTCAATGAACAATGATTTATTTGCCCCTCTTGTCTTTTAATATATTTCACTGTTTCAAATTTTTGTATGTGGCACTTTTAGCCTTACACACACATCAACTAGAATCCATCTGAAGACTTTTAGCGCCAAATATAAAAGTTGTTTCCAAACAGCAAGTAAAAGATGTCATGTGATGCTGCCCTCATGTCTTCATATTTGGAGGATTGTTATTTCTTTTGTTTCATTTTTTTTTTTGCCTTTTTCTAATCCATCTGTGAAATTATTTGAAAGGAGATATATTTGCTCTCATAAACGCATCAACTAAAATAAATTATACTTTATAATGCCAATACATTTAGACTGGTTCTGCACTAAATATGAATAAGAACAAAGAATATGTGCGTAAAGATTAAAACTAGAAAACCAGTCTGTTCTCTTCTCACTAAGCCATACATACAGCTGCTATAAATAGAATATGTCAAAAGTTTGAAAGTAAAACCAGCATGTTTTTTGGTAATAGGATAGTTGCTATAAATAGAACAAGATACTATTAGGAAAGTGCATGCAAGTCCACGGAAAAGCTTCGTTTTATATTGTAATTATGTAGAAGCCATCTTTTCCGAAGTATGGTCTGTGGGATTAATGTAATGTTAATAAAAACTAGAAAAAAAAATAGTTGATTTTTTGGGGAAGGTGGATATACTGAAAAAGTGTAATCCATATATGTTTATGTGTAAGGCGTTATTTAGTATAAAAAAAAGGTGTAATGATTAGACCAAAAGCATAATGGTTGGCATGTATGCAGATTACATATTCCACATCTATAACGCCCTTCCAATAATTTTTCTTCTCTTTTCTGGCTGAACCAATGAATGAATTAAATAAACAGAAAGTAAATACCTGTTATTTAATAATTCATTTAATGAATGTTAATTAATACATAGTGAAAACAGCATTTCTAATGAGATACAATTTGTTATAGTTATGGACAAATACTACTGTGGTGTTGCCCAAGTTGTGTAATAGTTTATTCCCTTCCCTCAATGTATAAATACTGTCTGAATATATAAACTATGACTTATATGAAACACCTACCTCTTGCACATCTGTAAGCCGACCAGACATCTTAATGTTAAAGTCAATGGATGAGTGGGCCTCCTCAAGGGGAGAGAACTGCAACAGGCTTATATCTTCCCGCAGCGGAATGACCTGCTTCCACTCGTCACTGGACACATTTAACATCACCATCTTAAGCTCCTCCAGCCAACATTGATCTACAGTGATAAAGATTGATATTATATAAAGATGTCATAAACTTAAGTCACTACTCTGGTCTGTGATTGAACTCTTATATGAAGCAATCCTTCACCATGTTAACACACTGAATTTAATTTTATTTACCATAAAATAACACCAATTAAGGTCAGACTTTATTTCCCATAAATAACATCAATTAAGATTACACAACAAGTTCTAGAAACTTTTAGATTTGGGATGTAGAACAGTGTAGGTTAGGAATTCTCAGGTCAAAAGATGTTTAAATTGAAAATCAAGAGGCCTTCTAAGAACTTATTCCATTTAGTATTCGAGTGGGTCACAAGTTTTAAAGTCCAAGACTGAATAAAAGAAAACACTTTCCAATTTAAATGGATTTTTTTATCTTTATTTAACTTTATATTACAATGAAAGAAGCAGTTCATACCATGCTTGGCCAGAAGAATCTCCGATGGCAGGATGTTGAGAAGAACTGAGAGGCGGCACCATACAGATTGGGAACTCTGAATGAAAAAATGTACAAATTTCATAATGGTATTATATGGTGGTAATGATCCCTCTTAAAAATGTGACAGTCTAAGTTACATTATAATGAACTAGGATATGAGTAAGGTTTTACTTAATGGGGTTCGTAGAATGCAAACAACTACATTATGTTAGGGTATAACAAAATATTTGAATCATGTACCAGCCAATAAGAACTTAAATTAAATTACAAAGTAAATAGTCTCCTGAATTTACAATATTTTCCCATTAAAAATGGAGCTCTTACAAACAATGTTTTTATTTGAAGACATTTATGCAAATAATATCCTTCTCTGATTTGTTTTCTGATTTTATCTAAGGTTCCTTACTGAAACATCAATGTACTTTGATATACTTCTGGTAATATGCCAATAATACTATACAATTTCCATTAAAATTAAATTATTGGGATTTGTACTGAAAACAATCACAGGAAGTTGTATAACTAATAAAACACCCGAGAACATGTTACTATCATACTCCAAACAATCAGAACATGTCACTATCATACTCCAAACAATCATGTCAGGTTTCACGGTTGATAAGCATCAAAGCATGTCATAATCAGGCCATGTACATTAAACCTCTGAATCATGGCAAGTGTTATAAACACCAGAGTAATGTCATTATCATTACTTGTTCAGTAAACCTCTGAATCATGGCAATTGTTATTAAAACCTGAGAAAAGTCATTATCAGGACTTGTTCAGTAAACCACTGAATCATGGCAAATGTTATTAACACCTGAGTAATGTCATTATCAGGACTTGCGTATTAAACCTCTGAATCATGGTAAGTGATATAAACACCTGAGTAATGTCATTATTAGGACTTGCACATTAAACCTCTGAATCATGGCAAGTAGTATACACACCTGAGTAATGTCATTATCAGATTTGTACAGTAAACCTATGAATCATGGCAAATGTTATACACACCTGAGTAATGTCATTATCAGGATTTGTACAGTAAACCTATGAATCATGGCAAGTGTTATACACACCCGAGTAATGTCATTATCAGGACTTGCTCATCAAACCTCTGAATCGTGGCAAATGTTACAAACACCTGAAAAATGTCATTATCAGGACTTGCACTTTAAACCTCTGAATCATGGCATGTGTTAATACACACCTGAGTAATGTCATTATCAGGATTTGTACAGTAAACCTCTGAATCATGGCATGTGTTATACACATCTGAGTAATGTCATTATCAGGATTTGTACAGTAAACTTATGAATCATGGCAAGTGTTATACACACCTGAGTAATGTCATTATCAGGATTTGTACAGTAAACCTATGAATCATGGCAAGTGTTATACACACCTGAGTAATGTCATTATCAGGATTTGTACAGTAAACCTATGAATGATGGAAAGTGTTATACACACCTGAGTAATGTCATTATCAGGATTTGTACAGTAAACCTATGAATCACGGAAAGTGTTATACACACCTGAGTAATGTATGTTATCAGGACTCATACTATATACAATGACAGTAAGTCTTAGGCTTGATATGCATCTGAGTACAACACTGTACATATTAATAGGGTTTGTACAGTAAACAATTATGGCAAGTGTAATACTTGATATGCATCTGAGCACAACACTGAGTACATATTATTGGGGCTTGTACAGTAAAAAAGTATGACAAGTGAAATGGTTGATATACATCTGAGTACAACACTGTACATATTAATGGGGTTTGTACAGTAAACAATTATGTCAAGTGTAATGGTTGATATTAATCCGAGTACAACACTGTGTACATTTAATGGGGCTTGTACAATAAAATATTATGGCAAATGTAATGTTTAACATGCATCTAATTACAACACCGAGTACATTTTAATGGGTTTTGTACAATAAAACATTTTGTCAAGTGTAATGGTAGATATGTACCTGAGCACATGTCATGATAACCCCTGAGTTACAATTCATCCAGTCACACATGATTTTCACGACAGGCAGAAGTCCCTCACTCTGCATCACCTCAATGACATTCTGTAGGTGAAGCAAGTCTTGATCTACCTCATCGGAATCAGAGCTGCTGAACAAAGAGAAAAGTCAAACAACAAGTCTTGATCTACCTCATCTGAACCTGAGCTGAACAAAGAGAAAAGTCAAACAACAAGTCTTGATCTACCTCATCGGAACCTGAGCTGAACAAAGAGAAAAGTCAAACAGCAAGTCTTGATCTACCTCATCGGAACCTGAGCTGAACAAAGAGAAAAGTCAAACAGCAAGTCTTGATCTACCTCATCGGAATCAGAGCTGCTGAACAAAGAGAAAAGTCAAACAGCAAGTCTTGATCTACCTCATCGGAATCAGAGCTGCTGAACAAAGAGAAAAGTCAAACAACAAGTCTTGATCTACCTCATCGGAACCTGAGCTGAACAAAGAGAAAAGTCAAACAGCAAGTCTTGATCTACCTCATCGGAATCAGAGCTGCTGAACAAAGAGAAAAGTCAAACAACAAGTCTTGATCTACCTCATCGGAATCAGAGCTGCTGAACAAAGAGAAAGTCAAACAACAAGTCTTGATCTACCTCATTGGAATCAGAGCTGCTGAACAAAGAGAAAAGTCAAACAGCAAGTCTTGATCTACCTCATCGGAATCAGAGCTGCTGAACAAAGAGAAAAGTCAAACAACAAGTCTTGATCTACCTCATCGGAATCAGAGCTGCTGAACAAAGAGAAAAGTCAAACAACAAGTCTTGATCTACCTCATCGGAATCAGAGCTGCTGAACAAAGAGAAAAGTCAAACAGCAAGTCTTGATCTACCTCATCGGAATCAGAGCTGCTGAACAAAGAGAAAAGTCAAACAACAAGTCTTGATCTACCTCATCGGAATCAGAGCTGCTGAACAAAGAGAAAAGTCAAACAGCAAGTCTTGATCTACCTCATCGGAATCAGAGCTACTGAACAAAAAGAAAAGTCAAACAACAAGTCTTGATCCACCTCATCGGAATCAGAGCTGCTGAACAAAGAGAAAAGTCAAACAACAAGTCTTGATCTACCTCATCGGAATCAGAGCTGCTGAACAAAGAGAAAAGTCAAACAACAAGTCTTGATCTACCTCATCGGAACCTGAGCTGAACAAAGAGAAAAGTCAAACAGCAAGTCTTGATCTACCTCATCGGAATCAGAGCTGCTGAACAAAGAGAAAAGTCAAACAACAAGCCTTGATCTACCTCATCAGAATCAGAGCTGCTGAACAAAGAGAAATGACAAACAACAAGTCTTGATCTACCTCATCGGAACCTGAGCTGAACAAAGAGAAAAGTCAAACAGCAAGTCTTGATCTACCTCATCGGAACCTGAGCTGAACAAAGAGAAAAGTAAAAAAAAGTCCTAAATATAAACAACTAAATGTCCAAGAATTGGATAGTCCTACAGACAGGACATTTCTAACTCTTATGTGGACCTCTCTTCTCTAAAAGTTACTTTTGTCCATGGGTAAAGACAGCAAAAGTTACAAGATTGCTGGTAACACTTCTGACAATAATGGGATTTGGAAAGAGGCAGAGAGCATGAATAACAGCACAAAAGATTTCAAACTGTACATCTGATAATAGTACATAGCTGAGAAATTTCTCTAGTTTTATTAAATCCTTATGTTTTCCTCAGTGAAAAATGGCATTGCAAAGAGAATTCAAATGTTATTGTCTAAACTACATCACCAAAATCTTCATTCATGTTAACAAAGAATAATTGTAAAGAGCAATATACATTAGAACAACTGAAGAACATTTGATGAAAGTTAAATCTTATTAATCTACATCTGCCGTTTACGCAAGAATGAACATGAAACAACAGTTTGGATATCAGAGAATGCACCATCAACTCAAGACATTTTAGAATGATTCAATTTTTGTTAGTTCTGTAAAATTATCTTAACTTCCTCATTAATAGTATATAACATAAGAATTTTTAACTTTGCTGACATTGTATCACTTCATTATTTAAAATGAAGGCACTCTGGATCTATATAGATAATACAATCTGAATAACATGCAATCCAATCCATCACTGTAATGCTCCGTATGACTAACATGTTATTTAATGACATGACTCAATAAAAACTATCAGGTCATGAAATCCTTGGCATTACATTATATTTTAACTTGCATATACAGTACATACTCACTTAGATAACTCTATGACCAATACAGTACATATTCACTTAGATAACCTTATAACCAATACAGTACATACTCACTTAGATAATCCTATGACCAATACAGTACATACTCACTTAGATAACCTTATGACCAATACAGTACATACTCACTTAGATAATCCTATGACCAATACAGTACATACTCACTTAGATAACCTTATAACCAATACAGTACATACTCACTTAGATAATCCTATGACCAATACAGTACATACTCACTTAGATAACCTTATGACCAATACAGTACATACTCACTTAGATAACCCTATGACCAATGCAGTACATACTCACTTTGATAATCCTATGACCAATACAGTACATACTCACTTAGATAATCCTATGACCAATACAGTACATACTCACTTAGATAACCTTATGACCAATACAGTACATACTCACTTTGATAACCCTATGACCAATGCAGTACATACTCACTTTGATAATCCTATGACCAATGCAGTACATACTCACTTAGATAATCCTATGACCAATACAGTACATACTCACTTTAGATAACCTTATGACCAAGACAGTACATATTTACTTAGATAATCCTATGACCAATACAGTGCATACTCACATTGATAATCCTATGACCAATACAGTGCATACTCACATTGATAATCCTATGACCAATATAGTACATACTCACATTGATAATCCTATGACCAATACAGTGCATACTCACTTTAGATAACCTTATGACCAATACAGTACATACTCACTTAGATAATCCTATGACCAACACAGTACATACTCACTTTGATAATCCTATGACCAATGCAGTACATACTCACATTGATAATCCTATGACCAATACAGTACATACTCACTTTAAATAACCTTATGACCAATACAGTACATACTCACTTAGATAATCCTATGACCAACACAGTACATACTCACTTTGATAATCCTATGACCAATGCAGTACATACTCACATTGATAATCCTATGACCAATACAGTACATACTCACTTTAGATAACCTTATGACCAATACAGTACATACTCACTTAGATAATCCTCTGACCAATACAGTACATACTCACTTTAGATAACCTTATGACCAATACAGTATATACTTAGATAACTCTATGACCAATACAGTACAAACTCACTTAGATAACCCTATGACCAATGCAGTACATATCAACTTATAGAACTTATGACCAATACAGTACATACTAATCTTATGACCAATACAGTACATACTTATTTAGATAACCCTATGACCAATACAGTACATATTCACTTAGATAATCCTATGACCAATACAGTATATAATAATCTTATGACCAATACAGTATATACTCATTTAGACAGCCTTATGACCAATACAGTATATACTCACTTAGATAACCCTATGACCAACACAGTACATACTCACTTAGATAACCCTATGACCAATACAGTATATACTAATCTTATGACCAATACAGTACATATTCACTTTGATAACCTTATGACCAATACAGTAAATACTCACTTAGATAACTCTATGACCAATATAGTATATACTAATCTTATGACCAATACAGTACATATTCGCTTAAATAACCTTGTAACCAACACAGTATATACTCACTCAGATAAACCTATGACCAATACATACTCATTTGGATAATCTTATGACCAACACAGTATATACTAATTTTGATAACCTTATGACCAATACAGTACATATTCACTTAGATAACATTATGACCAATATAGTATATGCTCACTTAGATAACCTAATGACCAATACAGTATATACTAATTTAGATAACCTTAGAACCAATAAATAAAAACTGATATACAGTGTGACCCAGCTATAGCATGCTCCATTATAACACCACTTCAGATAAAACACAACCATGGTATGGTTCCTAAAATTTCATATGCATGTATTTTCTTGTACACGAAAAACAATTTTCTTTTTAAATGTACAAAAAACAAAATGTAAAAGGTTTACTATCATGTTGGAAAAGTAAGCATTCTAAAATAAGACATTTGTGTCATGGCTCCCGAAATTTCATATACATGTATTTTATTCAAACAAGAAAAAATATTTTTGCATCTTAACTATGAAAAATAGCATGCAAAAAGTTCATTTAGTTATCGTTTTGACTTCAACAATGTGATTAAATGCAAACTTTTTCTTTTATTGGTGACAATATACATCAATGTTTTGTGTGACAATATTAAACTTGCATATACAATCTTAGGTTTGGCAATTGCAGATCAGATTTGTTTGAAATTGATCTTGTTCTTAAAATGAGTATATATGGCAGATGATCCAAACTGCTTACTCATCCTTTGTGCTGCTGCTATCACCACTTAAGTCATCCACCTCAGTCTCTGTAAACATGGACTGTTCTGTAAAAATAACAAAGGGATAAAATCTCACAACTTTTATAAATGTGTATATATTACACATGCACACCAAATGAAGCTAATGCAATAAACTTGACACCTTTTACTCAGCAATTATCTGAAGACCACCACAACCAGCGAAACTATATACCACTCACTCCTAGGATCCAGCCTCTTTAAATAAATGGTGATAACATTCCAAGATATTTAAAGACTATCATAATATCACAAGCATATCTGAAGAGAAATGCCAATGGCAGGAATCTCAATAAATCATGCTAACCTCATTCAATATTACTGAACCTCAATCATGCAAACCTCATTCAATCTTACAGAACCTCAATCATGCAAACCACAATAATATGAATTACATGTTTATCTGATCACATGGCACTCACCCTTTGTACTTCCTACAACAGCCTTGTGAAATTCTACATTCCAAATTATTTATTAATCTGCAATTAGTTTATGCAATGAAGAGTTAAGATCATTAAGATTGGACTGAATGACTCAGTACACTTAAAGGACTTCCACATGCAGCTAAAGGACTTCAATATGCAGGTAAAGGACTTCCACATGCAGATAAAGGACTGCAATATGCAGGTAAAGGACTTCCACATGCAGCTAAAGGATTTCAATATGCAAATAAAGGACTTCAATATGCAAATAAAGGACTTCCACATATGCAGCTAAAGGATTTCAATATGCAGGTAAAGGACTTCAACACGCAGCTAAAAGATTTCCACATGTAACTCACATTTTGATTTTAAAACTGAAAATAGGGATGGGGATAGTAACATTTATCCGAACATTAATCAGTTTAATTGAAACCAAACAAAAGCATATTAAGTACGAAAACCAAATTTGAAAAAATGCATGTTAGATTAAAAGCAAAGCAGTGTCTAAAAGCAAATCTAGGTGATAATTCAAGCCTAGTTCGTAATAAGGAATGAAGCAGTCAAAAGACAGCAAAGCTTGCCTGCATATATTTATTCAGAAACAATACAAAGTGACAAACCAATTTTTTGTATGTAATTGTAGGTCACAGTTCTTTTTCTGATTTGGTGATTATGTACTTCAAAAGATCTATGCTCATACCAAGAACAATGACTGCAGAAGCAACAGTTCAAGAAACAACTAAACATTAAAAGTGTACATCACTTAAGTTTTAATATTAGGTAAAAGTGACCTAATTTTGATTGCACAGTGTAATTCTACTCAGGATGCATAAATGTATCAAGTATAATGACTGCACAAGTGACTGTCCAAGAAACTCCATATACATGAAAAGTATACTGTATATACACGATCACCTACATATGAAAAATCAATAGCCAAAGGAATAAAAGTGATAAAAACTGCAAGGTGAAAGTGAATCTCTATTTTAAAACAATGTATCTGGCAATGAAAACATTCAAAGTATGTTGTGGTCAGCTGAGTTGCATGCCAAAGTGATTTTCGGACATTAGAACAACATTTTAAAAATTACTGTCACATTAGTGATTATCGGACATTAGAACAACATTTTAAAAATTACTGTCACATTACAGTGATTATCGGACATTAGAACAACATTTTAAAAATTACTGTCACATTATAGTGATTATCGGACATTAGAACAACATTTTAAAAATTACTGTCACATTACAGTGATTATCGGACATTAGAACAACATTTTAAAAATTACTGTCACATTACAGTGATTATCGGACATTAGAACAACATTTTAAAAATTACTGTCACATTACAGTGAGGAAGATTTAATGTAATTCAAAGGATGAAATTACAGTAAAGGAGAAGAAATTTGTGCAAATACCCAATTTGTAAATTAATTAAAGTTTTCTTAGTTTGAAAAAAAAGTATTTCAGAAAGCACAAGTATCTATTATAATAAATGCTGGTAGATTATGAGTGTACACTAAAGTTAAGTCAAGATCTGGAACAGAAAATTCCATGTTGTAGCTCATTTCAGATATTCAAACATGTTAATGCTTACAGGAGTTACTTAAACACATGATAAAACTTTATTTGAAGAAATAAAAGTGTCCAAGGAAAATATGATAGTACAGGGCACACAGTAAGTTAAGGCAGCAAAACTATGAAAGCAAGTAAGATTTTCATCTCATTTTTATTGTACTACTAATGCATTTAGTAACATCATTTTACTTTGTCTCTTAGATATGATGTGTGTCCACCAAATTTTGATTGATGGTGGGAGACAGTGGCTGTCACTCTGGGATCCTAAGTGCACCAATGCTTTCAGTATAATGGTGTAACACTCATCAAGAAGTAAACACAGAGAAAATTTCACCAATGTAAGTGTCCTAGGGACTGACCAGAGCGAAAGTGTCTACTGGACCACTAGGACAAGAAAAAGCAAATTTTTTAGTAAATTATGTTTCTCCGAGAATACTTACCCGATCACATTACTTTAGGGATATTAACCTGCTACCTCGCGAATCCAGCCCTACCAAAAGACAAAAATCCGTCTTTCCTGTCTATGTCATATAGAAAAAGGGCAATAACTCTTGCCCCTTACCTCCCCTTGCTACCCGCTAGGTGTCGCTTCTTTAGTTTTTTAAGCTGAGCGGTATATAAAACACGAGGATGCTCGCATGGCGGGGGTGGTTGGGAGGGTTTCTTAGTAATGTGATCGGGTAAGTATTCTCGGAGAAACATAATTTACTAAAAAATTTGCTTTCTCCTTTGAATACGTTCCCCGATCACATTACTTTAGGAGAATAAGTAATAGGAGGAGGGAATGTGGAGCATCCGACCTCCACCCCGGGTATCCTCTAGGGAATGATGGCTGGATTCCCCATGTGAATGATAACCCGGTCTCCTAATTTTCAATCAGCAACACAGCCCAGGGTCACGTGATATGTGACCCCTTTATACGGTTAAGAAGATAGTTATTGAAATCTTCTTACCTACGAAAATTTATCTGGCGAATCCAGCGAAGCTAATAGGCTGTGCTGATTGTTGCACATGGGTCTGGTGGGCGTCTGGGCTGCCAACACTGGACCTACTAGAATCAATGTTTGCCTCTGCGAGTACAAACTTGAAGATAAAACTGTAGAAGGTTGACTCTGCATGTCAGCCAACAGCTTCTATAAGGTGACTGATTTGCGAATCCTCAGAGTACGCCGAGCGTATAACCCACTTCAGCCATGAAGCAAGGGTTTGAATGGTGATATCTCATGTCCCAGCTATCACCAGAAGAAAGAGGTGCTTGTATGTGACCTGACTCACCTCTATGGATTGAAATGGTGCTAGAGTGCACAAACAGGATCTTACATGGCTGTTGATCCTGACTTATCTATAAAGAAAGTGAGCTAATGACGACTCGTTGATCGCCAATGTATGGTAATCTATTTTGGACTATGAAGCCTGGCTGCGTCAAGAGGACCATCAAACCCTCTGATCGGAACGGAAGAGAGTTCGGGTCACTAGAAAGGACATGTAACTCGCTCACCCTGCATGCTGAAGCTAAGACTATCAAGAAACCCAATCTGTATGATAGTAGCTTTAACTAATCGTGGGTTAAAGACTCAATACTGTCTGAATTGAGTCATGTTAAAACCCAGGACAGATTCCATTTGGGTGAGGGATATAAGTCGATTGAATTTTTTAAAGTCTCTAAAAGATCTGACAAATCTTTGTCATGGCTGATAGCACATGTACCAGAATGGCGGAATGTGTCTGATATCATGGAGCGGTAGCATTTGATAATAACTGGAGCCAACTGTTTCTCCTCGAAAAGCCAGAGAAAAGTTGGCCAGTTGAGGGATTGTGACACTCAGAGGAACAATGTGAATGATATGGTACCAGTCCCTGAAAACATGCCACTTGCCCTCGTAAACCTTCAGAGTAGAGGGCCTTCTTGCTCTCGAGATTCTCTCCGCAATCAAAGATTTAAATTGTTTGTCTTGCAAGGCTGTCTGGACAAGAGCCAAGCTTGAACATAAAGACGGTCCGGACAGGGGTGGAACACCCCTGGCCGCGGTTGCTTGCGAATACTTGTGCTGACTGTAATCTTCCTGGGTAGATCTATCGCCTAGATTGAGTAGATCGGAGACCCAGGAATTGTTCCATCTGAGAGGGGCAATCAGAACCATCTGACAGTTCTGACCCCTTAACTTCTGGATTAATTTCAGTACCAAGACCGTGGGAGGGTAGGAGAATGACCACAACCCTTCCCAGCTGATTGATCGAGCATCCACGACCCAAGCTTCTGGGTCTGGAACCTGTGAGATGAAAGGTGGACAACTTGAGATTCCACCTTGTTGCAAAAGATCAATCATCGGACGTCCCCAAAGTGTGTCAATTGGAAGAAAGTCCGATTAATGGAGTGACCATTCTGTGTGAATGACTAGATAGAGTGTCAGCCAAGACATTGAGTCTGCCAAGAATGTGTCGGAATTGTACATTGAGGTGGAGATTGTCGAACCAATGTATAAACTGCCAGCTTAGATTGCACAGGTCTGGTGATTGGTGTCCCCATGTTTTGAGGCAAGGCACCACCACAAAGTTGTCTGACATAATGAGGGCAGTTAGTTGATCCTGCCCGAAATGAAAGGCGTTGATGACAGCCGTTATTTCTGAAAGGTTGATGTGAAAAGGGCTCGCCCCTGGCACCCACGTGCCGCTGACAGTATCGAAGTCCGGCAACAGGTGGGCACCCCAACCGTAGGTACTAGTGGCGGAACATACCGTTATCCCCGCTTGGGGTATCTCCAGAGTAATCCTTGTGGACAGCCCACAGGGGTTGTGTCACTGACTCAAGAATGATCGTATCTCTGGCGTGGGATCGAAGGGACTTGAAAAGGGCGAAATTACGCTAGCAACGTCCTTTGTAAAGGGCGCATAAAAGGACGGCTGAGCGGAATCAAGTCTGTTGCCGCATTGAATAATCCGAGGATCTGCAACTCTCTTGCTAAATGCGCATCCTGTTGGAAACGGACTCTACGAGTGCAATTATCTGGATGATCGCAAACTTGAGGAAGCCTTACCAGATTCAGATCGGGAGAAACTCCACACCCAGATGGACCAAAAATCCGGATTGGACAGAGATCAGACTTTATCCAGTTCACGAGAAAGCCTATATGATGTAAAGTGATATAAGATCATTTCTGCCTTTGAGCAGAGTAGAACTTGACAGATGTTTCTGGAGGATGTCGTCCAAATATACTGCCGACGCCATAGATGAAGTCGAGCGGAACAGGGTGACGACGTAATCCATAACCTTGGTACTAGCCCAAGGGCTTAAGTTGAGGCCAAAAGGTATGACCTGGAACTGATAAACCGAGTCCCGACAAGCACAACGGAGAAATGTCTGCTACTCGTGGGATAGGGACGTGAAATGTGCGTCGGTCATATCTAGACTGACAGCATACCCGTCGGATGGTTTGATCACGCCATCGCCACATTGACTTTCAGGGTGGTTGAGGCGGCTCAGGTCGATGAACGGCCTCTGGATAAGAAACAGCCATGAATAAAACCCCAGCTATTGCAGGTTTATTAAGATATAAATATATATATATATATATATAAAGGCATCCTTCTCCCGGTCTGACGATACATCCATGAAGAGGGGAGAGGAGGACAGAGGAGGGGATGGATAAATGAAGTCCCAAGTCCCTCCGAAATGACCTGAATCACCCAAATGTTATAAGGTAATAAAGTGGTCCAGTGGTCCTGAAATTGCAGGTGGCGGCTGCCCAGAGGTAGGCAGTCCTCTGGCGGTGGGCAGGGTATGTCAACGTCTAGAGTTAGGAGGCGTGAAGGTGGAGAAACTTTGGTTCTTACCGCCTCTGTATGGTTGCCGTCTAGCTTGATTAGACTGTTGACTCCCAGCATTGGGTTGGAATCTATATTACACATTTGATTATAAGGATCCCTTTTCCCCGGTCCGCCCATCATCCCTAGGCTGTATCAGGGGTTGATTGTTTCGAAACGCCTGCGAAAGTTGGGCGACGAGTTGGAGGGGCAGTTCCTGAGCTGCCTGCCTCCAAACTTTTTCAATTTTCCCCCAAAGTGTAAAGGTGTCCCAAACTGAGACATCCGTAAAATCTGAGTACGATGGGGCCTGCGCGACGTGGACCACCTACAGACGTCACGTCGTATCAGGTCGAAATTGGCAGAAGCAGTCAACGCATTGGTCATAGAATGGTGAGCTGCCCTGTTAACAACTCTAGCAATCCAGGCCTTCACTTCACAAGCGTGGTCATGGCTGGATTTGCCTAGGGAGTTGGAATAAAAAATGGCTAGTGAAGTCAAGTCTAACAATGAAGACGTATCGACTACGTTTCGGACTAGCTTTGACGTGGCATTTGAGATCAGTACTGAAGGCGTCTGATGGAGTTTTCGTACCAGCTACACTAGAACGTCGCTGGAAGTTAGCTTCCTGAATTTTTTTTTTTTTGTTTTTTTTTTTCTTTCCCGACTGGTGAAGAAGCAGGAAGGACATCGTCTCTTCCTCCTCATTCAAGATCTACAGGTGCCTGAATTGTGTAGTCTTGAGTGGCAGTAGGAGGTTTTGGGCATTCTGAAGTTTCCAACAACCTATAAATCTTTTATTCTGCGGCCGTGGCGCTAAGCTCAGTCCGGTCCATGACCTGATCTGTGGACGGCTGAAAGTGTTTCGTCACACTCACTGTGTGCTGAGTCGTGTTCTGGTCAACTCAAGCATCCATTCGCAGCGGAATTGTCATCATTTTTAATATAAATCTCCATAATGCTTGTGTAGTGCGGCCAGCACTGCGCGCCCATCTACCATTCGCTCAGTGGGAATGTTGGTTCTGGTACCGCTTGCATATCTGTACAGCATACCAGGTGACCTAGATGACGCAATTCTGTCATAATTGACACTTTCACTAAATCTCCCTTGTGGAGAAGCCGTGAACATATGGACGGCCGGCACTAACGGCTGATTGAACTGGCGAATGGTCGGCCTGAAAGTCCTGTTCTGGTAAAGCTGCCATATCTGGGTAGCGCATACCAAGTGGCATAGATAACTCAATTCCGTCATCTCTGATAATGTCACTAATTCTCCCTTGTTTCAAAATCACACCGTCACGTATTTGACGTGACGGGAGGTGTACACCGGCAATACCGACTGATTTGTCTGGTATATGGTCGGCCGGAATGTCGGCGAAGGTCCGGCTATGACCGGCACCTGCCTCTCGAATGGTCTGATTGGACGGAGATTCATCTATAACATCTCTCTCATGGTAGTGATATGTAACCAGTAGTACAGATTGACTGACGGGTACATCACTATAATCTCCGTAAATCCGATGTACAGCCGGTGCAGGTTGATGCCGGCTGGAAGACCGGTGCCATTTGGGCTGAACGGTCATTGCCGGATGGACGGCCGGTGCCGGTTGATGCCGGCTGGAAGGTCGGCTGGACGACCGATGCCATTTGGGCTGAACGGTCGTTGCCGGGTGGACGGCCGGTGCCTGTTAATGCAGGCAGGAAGGTCGACTGGCCAGCCGGTGCCATTTGGGCTGAACGGCCGGTGCCTGTTGATGCAAGCTGGAAGGTCGGCTGGCCGTCCGGTGACATTTGGGCTGAAAGGTCGGCTGGCCGTCCGGTGACATTTGGACTGAACGGACGGTGCCGGATGTACGGCTAGTGCCGGTTGGTGCCTGCTGAAGTGCCGGCTGAACTGACGGTGTCGGCTGGACGGACGGCGAAAGTGCATAATAAAATGGATCCAATTGATTCAGCATAGACTCCATGCGTCCGGACTTACAGGCCCGAAAGCCATGCACGGACCTGCGGTGAAATTTACACCCACTGGGCAGCCTAAACCATGTCAACATAATTTCCTCCATTTCCACATTGCCAACACCCATTTTGCCATTCATGCCTTCGTTGTCGACTTTGCTACTGAAATGACAAAAGAAGAGAACAAAGCACAAATTAAAAAATTCAGCATATTGTTAATTCGATAATACAATAACCGTTACTAACGGAATAGTCAAATTTTTCCGTGCCATGTTAACTCTTAATAACCACACTAGTTATCACCGTGAGCGTGTCGCAATGGGTCGTTCAAGACGAAGTCTACTGAAACAAAAAAGATGATAAACAAAGCACATTTAGCAATTCAGCACGCTATTAAGTCGCTATTACCATAACCGTAACTAACGGAGGAAGCGAAATGATTAAGTGTCGCGTGAACTTGTGACTACAACACGAATTCCCTTATTAAATAGTCGCAACTGGTCGTTCAGAGACGAAGTCTACTGAAACGGAAAAGAAGATAAACAATGCACAAATTAACAATTCAGCACGCTATTAAGTTGCTATACCATAACCGTAACTAACGGAGGAAACGAAATGATTAAGTGTCGCGTGAACTCGTGACTACAACACGAAGTCCGCCATTAAATAGTCTCAACTTGGTCGTTCAAAGACTTTTTTGAAGTCTACTGAAACGTCAAAAAAGATAAATAAAGCACAAATTATCAATGCAGCACGTTATTAGTCGCTAATATCGTAAATGTTACATACGGAATAAGCGAAATTATTGAGTGCTACATGTATTACATGCTAGTACCGCCATAAGCGTGCATTTTGACCACGTTGCAACCTGGTCCGAAGTCTAGAAAAGGTGACAAAGTCACTCAAATTGGAAAATATTGTAAAATAATGTATACAACCTGTAGAGGAATGATTATCCAACACTGTAATTCCAAATTTAACTTCGGATGGTCAGAATTTACACTAAGATGGCTTGGATTCATTGGAGGTCTAATTGTACGTGTTTTCACGTACAGCGAAGCTAAAAAAACTAAAGAAGCGACACCTAGCGGGTAGCAAGGGGAGGTAAGGGGTAAGAGTTATTGCCCTTTGTCTATATGACATAGACAGTCAAGACGAATTTTCGTCTTTTGGTAGGGCTGGATTCGCGAGGTAGCAGGCTAATATCCCTAAAGTAATGTGATCGGGGAACGTATTCAAAGGAGAAACATCACAGTAACTCTGTGTGTGTGTGTGTGTGTGTGTGCCTGTGTGTGTGATTTTGATTTTTAACGCAAATTTAACAATTTTTCAGTGATTTCACAGTAACAGTAACTACTTACAGTATAATGGTATACTTACAGTATAATGGTGTTATACTTAAGATACAAGCATATAAACAGTGCATGTGATCAATGGATCATGAAAAGTAGGTTACATTAAAATATTCTAAGTGTATTTGTTAAGTGCTTCTCAGGGTGTATGCACATATCTAAAATCAGGGCTATATGCAACAGAGGTAGCAAAACTGACCTAAACGAAAATTGTACATGTCACTAGAGCAAGAAAAGTTCACTTTTACCTGTTTTCAGAATGGTGGATACTACTAGGGGTGAAATGAAATACCTGTGCCACGTATCAATAACATTCACAATACACAGCCTATGTTATGATACATAGCAATACACATATGAACTATATGGTCTTTTGATTTTAGGTGGGTAATGGTGCCCTTTTATATATGCCGACATGTTAGTGGTATCAGATAACTGATAGAAATAATTCAGAAAAGAATCAAAACCTGAGGAATGAAATAAGAATTAAAAAAAGGAAACAATTAAAGCAAAACTGGCCTGCATCAGTGGGAATAATGCTGGCTTCTGTATCAGTCTCTATCACAAAGTTAACTAGTTTGTGAGTGATCTCAGCTACATGCTTAGCTTCCATCGTAGTTGCAAAGCCTAAGATTAAATACAAACAAGAATATAAATTAAGACACATTTTGAAAAAGAGAACAGTTACTGGAGACATTTACACTCATACAGACAATTCTAATTATGTTTTTCTTTGCCCTTCTGACTTTAATTCTGCAGATCCATATACAGAAAGTGGTATGATGCTTTTGTTTTTAATGATAGATGGTTCTGCTTGAAGGAATTAGGGAATATATTCAAGGTTATTTAACAGGAAGTTCTGAAATCAAGATCTTAGCTAACTCTGACTGAAAGTAAAGCAACAGCTCTATTTGTTACAAAACTATAAACAACTCTCTGATAGCAGAAACATGACATGGGTAAGAGTTCAAAACTGCACTTAAGTTGAATAATTAACTAAACCACTTTCTAGCCGTTTTTCTTTAAAATTATGAAAGATACAGGAAGATGATTTGTGAAACGTAACTAACTAAAAAGGTCAGAATAAATGTCATTTTAAATATTGATACACTTAATACTTGTGTACTGTACCTGGTGGAACTGAGACCTCTTTTTTTCCCTGGATGACATCTTTGCAGTTTTCAAATTCTTCTGCATCCTTCTCATATTGATTGAATGTCTGGGGTGACAACTTGAAATTATGTCCAAGGAATGACACGGAGGAGGAAAACAATTCTGATGAAAAATGTGCTAAACTATCACTGTCCTTAATGCTACTCCATATATGGCTGCCAGCAATGTCACTGGAATTTGGGAATAATATCGGCTTGAAATCTGACAAAGACTGTTCTTGATTTACGGAAGGCAAATGTGGTTTTGATGGCTCTGTTTTGGATTCATGATCAAGATCTTGGCTGTCAACATCGGAGATTTCTGATTCGGAGTTGAAGTAACTGACAAGGTCATCATCTGATTCATCTGATATAAAGCTGTTCTGATCCTCACCATTGCTTCCTGCAAAGAAGAACAATAAGAACAGTTACATACATACATGTATTGTTGGACTCATTTAATGTGATCCCTCTTAACAGAGGCCATCATCTCATCCTATAACAATACTATATTTTACCATTTACTCCACTCACATGCAGAAACTCTTCAAATGTTTTAATTGAAATATTGGTGGTTTAATAAGAATCATATGGGTGGGGACAACCTCTGTACCAGTGGGAAAACCAAAGGCATGAATTATTAAAGTAATTTTATCTAAAACTGTATAGCTACATTATATCATATTATACAGCAATGGAAGAAGGTCAGCAAAGCATTTTAATGAAATGTGATTTGGCAGATATAAAAACATTAGCAATAAAATAACTGTCTCAGAGAAATATTTAGACTAGAAGTTGATGGCATGGCATTACAAAATACCTGCTTTTTTGGAAATCATGCTTGATTCAGACAGAAAAGAAAGACATTGTGATCCTTTGAGGAGTCACCATCAAAAATCCCCACATATATTCCAACACTCCCCAACCTCATGCCCTCTTTTTCCACCCCGTCGACTACCCGTGGTCTACAATGCAATATTGATTACAGATATGCCTTCAAGCTCTCAAAAGAATTTCAGAAACAATAGTCCTGGACTCTTCAATTATTGAAGTCAGGAGTCCCCAGTATATTTTTGAAAGTCTAATAAACCCACAAGCCCCTCACTTTAAAAAGGATAGAAAGGAAAGTGAAAAAGTGCATGCTCATTATTTTAATACTATCAGGATTGAATTCTTAGCCATTTATAATATCAAAATAAATAGAACATATTTTCTTTAAGAAAACGAATGCAAGGTTCAACATAATCAATGTAAATTTATCAATTATTTAACCCCACAACAGTACTTAACAAAATAAGCTACAGAAATAGAATCATCATTAGTTTCAGTCCCAAGTATGATCACTTAGAACACTTTGGAGTTTTCAGGTAAAATAGCATAGAAACTAACACGAGTAAACACCTGGCATCATTAACAAAACATCTGTCACTAAATTGAGATGACCACTGGTCACTGATGTTTCATCTTGGGGTTATTGCAATTCGAGATACTGCACTAAGTTAGTCTCATTTCTGAATTATCTTCATAATCAAAATGGAAAGGTGTACAGGATGGCCACTGGTTTGGATTGCCCATCATTTAACGAGAATGTAAATCTGATGATAAGAGAGTAGTCAGGTGTCTCAGGTGAGTATTCAAATGATACTGGGATGGTGTTTCAATTACAACTGACCAAAGGCCTGGAGAAGGATAAACTGTGTTACTCTTGTCCACTCCCTGTCTGCCTGCCTTCAATAATAGGACCAAATACCAGTCATCATTGAGATAATCCCTTCTCATATACATTTTCTAACAGGGTTGAGACAAGATAGTGCTGAAAGTTAACGGGCCTCTTGTGCCTCTTGCTTTCTCACCCCCTACATCTGACACCATATCAGAAGTGGAGAACTGAAAGGATGGAGTGCATAGGAAAACAGCAATGATAAATACCAGTCATTTCAAATTTATCAAAAATCATCAGATGTCAAAGTCAAGTAGGGAGGAAGTCAATATAATGTTTCTGACTATGGTGTAATGCCCAGTACTTTCCGCAATCTTGAAAATTTGTGGTAAGATTCTCCATGATAAAATGGCATCATTATTTGATACATTTATCAATGCACTGACCTTGGAGGTAGAACTGATTCAAGGTGCAGCAAAATAAAAAGTCTGATGGAGACAAAAATCCTACAGATTTCCTCTCTATCACTGCCATAAACTAACTGTTGTCTATTCCATTGTCAGATCAGCATGTTCTGGCATTCCATTTCATCACCTTCATTATCATCAGCATGCATCATAATTTTGTCCAATTTGTTTTTTTATACACCACCAGTAGTGATCACATTATCAAATGCAAGTACAGTGCAGCTGACAATCACTATGAATTTTATATGAATTATAGTCCCAGTCAATTGACAGGCCAGCCCACCAGTCGGAGATAAGATTCATGACAACTGTAAAGATATGATGTATAAAATGGATAGATGGACCAACTGAACAGCAGTAGGAACTGTGTACCAAAAATGGTGTATACCTTGCAGCAAGGCCAGCTGGTACAATGTGGTCAGTATGGCAAGCCAGCTATGTGGGCTGGCTGGTGTGATGTGGTCAGTCCAACAAAGACAATAAATCCTTCACAGTTTGGCCAGCTGGTGTGGTATAATTGGTAAACCTGCAAATCTTCCCATCTGGCCTGTTTTCTGAACATTTTCGTGCATGGATGGTGTAAAAGACTTTAAGCCCTCACATCTCATGTCCATGATATTTGTTTCTGAGCCATATTACCTCATTGGCTGGTCCTAGACTTATCTCAAGTGTGATTACAATAAATAAAGGCCATATGTACTTGTTAACATATTGACAACATTGCCTTTTAAGCCATATTGATCATTTACAATTCCAAGGCTTGACTGGAATTGCCCATGCTTTCTACTACAATGGGGCCCTGACTTACGAGTTTAATTCGTTCCGTGACGGCGCTCGTAACTCAAATTACTCGTATGTCAAATCCATTTTCCCCATAGAAATGAATTGAAATGGAATTAATCCGTTCCGGACCTCCAAAAAACACCGCAATATCGATAATTCTGAAGCATATCCTGATGTTATAGAGGTCTTTCCAGAACTCTCTAAGGTTGCGGTTTGTGCTCTCCGTCACCTCAAATCCGCGTCGGAACAGGTGCTTGGTAAAGAGTTTCTTGAAATTAGAAATCAACTGCTGGTCCATGGGCTGCAGGATAGGGGTGATGTTGGGTGGAAGGTAGAGAACCTGCAGCAAATCAGCATAAATAGCTCGTGCCTCCTCGCAGATTATAGCCTTCGTCACGGTATCTCCAGCGAGCTGCTTCTCCGTCAACCCACCATCAGCAGCTTCTCCATATTTTAACGGAGAGACGTCCGCTATTTATTAATTATTTTAACGCCCTTGGCTAGCGTGATTGCCTGTATTGACTCCTTCAGCTTCAGTATGGTGCAGATCGTGGAAGTGCTACGCTCGTACTGCTTCGTCAAGTCGACTACACACACACCTTGGTCATGTTTTTCCATAATTTCTTTCTTTAATTCAATGAATATCATCTGCTTCTTTGCAAAATAACCGCAAGCACAACACTAATGCTTCCACTGTGAGCTGACTGCTTAAAGTAAACGAGTGAGACACGGGATGATTGGCGGATGTTCATGCGTTCACTGTGACGTTCGCTGCGCCAACTAGCGGTGGGGTATCTGAAGCTGGCTCGTAACCCGAATTTTAGCTCGCAACTCAAAGCAAAAAATCGGCCGAAAGACGACTTGTATCTCAAAAAACTCGTTAGTTGGGACACTTGTAAGTCAAGGCCCCACTGTATATTCAAATATTTATATTCTGCCAGTTTCTGCATCTGCATGAAGAGGTGAACAGCATCTCATTATCATCTATGAGACTACTCAATGATTCTACTGTATTCAGAGATACAGCATGTTGTGGCATTATTATTACTATGAGACTACTCAATGATTCTACTGTATTCATAGATACAGCATGTTGTGGCATTATTCTGCATCTTCATGGTGGCAGTAGAGAGAATGTCTCGACATCACCCAAGAGATTAATCAAAGAATATACTGTACACATGAATACAGTATGTTGAGGTACTATTCTGCATAATTTCTCTGGGAGTCAAGAAGGCATCTCAACATGAGACTAATCAATGTGAGGTGTAGTAAAAAATGCTTGTTTCTGCAGCCGTTGAGCTGAACCAAGTATTTTCACATCAAAGTGCACAAAATTACATGTGTGTGCCATGGCCACTTGTATATGTAGATATATTACATGTCTATCCTCCATCACACAATAATTTTTACTTACTGAACCACTGAAAAAGAGTTGATGATTACATTAAAGTTATAATATTTACAGATGTTAACTAGACTTTCTAGAAGACAAATGACAGCAAAAGTGAAAATTGGAATATCTAGAAGACATATGACAGCAAAAGTGAAAACTGGAGTTTCTATAAGACAAATGACGGCAAAAGTGAAAATTGGAGTTTCTAAAAGACATGACAGCAGAAGTGAAAATTAGAGTTTCTAGAAGACAAATGACGGCAAAAGTAAAATCTGGAGTTTCTAGAAGACATTTGACAGCAAAAGTGAAAATTGGAGTTTCTAGAAGACAAATGACAGCAAAAGTAAAATCTGGAGTTTCTAGAAGACATGACAGCAAAAGTGAAAATTGGCGTTTCTATAAGACATATGATAGCAAAAGTCAAAATTGGAATATCTAGAAGACATATGACAGCAAAAGTGAAAATTGGAGTTTCTAGAAGACATATGACAGCAAAAAGTGAAATTTGGAGAATCTAGAAGACATATGACAGCAAAATTAAAATCTGGAGTCTCTAAAAGACATATGACAGCAAAAGTGAAAATTGGAGTTTCTAGAAGACATTTAACAGCAAAAGTGAAAATTGCCGTTTCTAGAAGACATACAACAGCAAATCTGGTAATAATGGTGTCCACCTAGCAGGTAGAAAGGGGAGTTAACCTGAAACAGCTGGTTTCCTTTGTTTATATAATATATATACACTGAAAGACGTTTTCATCTTTCCATGGGGCTAGATTCTGAGGTAGCTTTCCTTATGTAATGTGACCAGGTAATTTTCCTAACGTAGTATATTTGGTGGAGAAATGTGCTTCTTTACAAACTTGTTTTATACAAAAGTGCTACACCCAAATCCCAGTCAAGTTATTGCATCATGTAAAATACTGATTTACTTTTCCAAGTGTGATTAGGAATATGCAATTAGCTTATTTAGTGTTATGTATATTTAGTTTGTATTGTGTGCTTGACTTTGACTCTGATTAGCATTTTCCCTAATGCCATGTTACTTTTGAGTATCAGTGATTGTGAAACTCATCCTCACTCATTCACTGATGTCTTACAAACACAGGGTAATGGTAATGTATTACATATACACACTCACTCAATCTTGTATTACAAACCCAGAGTAATGGTAATGTATTACATATACACACTCACTCAATCTTGTATTACAAACCCAGAGTAATGGTAATGAATTACACGTACACACTCACTAACTCAATAACTTCAGTGTAACAAACCCAGGGTAATGGTAATGATAATGTATTGCATGTACACACTCAGTGACTCCAGTATTACAAACCCAGGATAATGGTAATGAATTACACATACACACTCACTCAGTCCTTTATTACAAACCAGGGGTAATGGTAATGTATTACATGTACACACTCAGTGACTCCAGTATTACAAACCCAGGGTAATGGTAATGAATTACACATACACACTCACTCAGTCCTGTATTACAAACCCAGGATAATAGTAATGTATTACATGTACACACTCACTCAATCCTGTATTACAAACCCAGGGTAATGGTAATGAATTACATGTACATACTCGCTCAATCCTGTATTACAAACCCAGGGTAATGGTAATGTATTACATATACACACTCACTCAATCCTGTATTACAAACCCAGGGTAATGGTAATGTATTATATGTATGAACTTACCCTCACTGAGATCTGAAACATCAGAAGTTTCTGAATTCTCTTCACTGTCATCAGATGAAACTCTCTGACGCCGCCTTCTCAACCTCCTCAATCGATTTGGCCTGGTTTTCTTAAGAGAAAATAAAAAATAATATTGATCTCGAAAGTTTGTGAAGACAGCACAAGCATATTCTTTTTGATAAAGTGTAGACATTCATATTCTTAATAACAAAGAGTAGACATTCAGGCAGCAATGAGGCAAAAACAAAGGAAAAATGTATACTTAACATAATTCTGGAAAATGTTTGTAGTACATACCATGCAATAAGTGAAATTCCATTATATAACTTTATTCCATTAAGTGTTCATGCTAGAATTGAAAAATAAGAGTTTTGTGAATGGCATAAAGCTAGGCTGAAGAATATCTCAAAACACCTTGCATATGATTCAGGATTCCTTCATCTAAAGACAAAATAAAACATTATTCTCTTTTATTAAGACGAACTATTAAACTACCAGATGAAAAGCATAGTAAAATGTTTGGATAATTTCATTTTCAAAAGAAAAAATTCATATAAGTGCAAAATAATACTATTTTAGTAAATTATGTTTCTCTAAGAATTTTTACTGAATCACATTCATATTAAGAAAATAGTCTCTTAAAGAATTCTTAAAGCCATCCCTCTCATAAAGATGAAAATTAGACTTTCCCATCATGTACATGTGTGTGTGTGCATATGTAAAAGGTGTAAAACCGTAACATCAGTGTGAATACAAACCAAAAGACTGGGGACACACCTCGAAATGGGGATGTCCCCATTTTGAAATGTCTGCTAAAATGGAATGTCAATGCCTTATTTAATTATAAAAACCTTAAAATAAGCGCATCTGAGCATGTCCCTATTTTGATAGTATTTTTTTCACATCATGCTATACACGACAACACACACATCCATACATGCCAACCCCTGATGAGGAAAAAGTGTAATCCAAGTGGTCAAAAAGATTATTCCAAGCAGAAAAAGCATAGTCCACATATAACATGCTGAAATTTCAATGAACAATGATTTATTTGCCCCTCTCATCTTTTAACATTTAGCTTTACACATACATCGATTAGAATCCATCTGAGGACTTTTTGTGCCAAATATTAAAATTCTTTCACACGGCCTGTAATAGATGTCATGTGATGCTGCCCTCATGTCTTCATATTTGGAGGGTTCTGTTGTTTGTTGTTTCGTTTAATTTTTGCCTTTTCTTAATCCATCTGTGAACTTATTTGAAAGGAGATAGTTTTGCTCTCATATATGCATCAACTAAAATAAATTATAATTTTTAGCTCCAAATACCTCTGGACTGGTTCTGCCTTAAATATAAATTAGAGCAATGAATCTGCACCTAAAGATTACCATTAGAAAACCAGTCTGTTCTCTCCTCACAAAGAAATACAGTTGCTATAAATAGAACATGATACTATTATGAAAGTGCACACAAGTCCATGGACAAGCGTATTCTTATATTGTAGTTAAGTAGAAGTCTTCTTTTCTAAAATATGATCTGTGTGAATATTGGAATGTTAATAAAACCGAGAAAACAAAAAACTGGTTGTTTTGGAAGGTGGATATACCAAAAAAGCGCAATCCATATACATTGAACCGTAAGGCGTAATTTAATGAAAAAAAAAGCATAATGATTACGCCAACAGCATAATGGTATGCACATCCCACTCAACTTGAAACCTCGTGTGTATCAGTCTGCAGTAAAAATTTACTCTGTTTTGCTATCGACTTGCACACTTTACTGACCAAAGACAGTATAAGGAAGAGCCAACAGGAGTTAATTCATATATATATATATATATATATATATATATATATATATATATATATATATATTTTAACACAGGGAACAATATTGATATACATGTTTATTAATGGGTAGTTCAATGTTCACAACATATTTTGCAAAATCAGATTGGGAACCAAGAAAAAAGTTTGTATGCTGATATTATGCATGGTTTTTATTTTTACAATGGACAAGAGATTCTTGAAATTAAATCTGTGCTTGTGTACTTTATCTTTTGTACATATGGGTGAGGCCAGATAGGTATGTTGGACTGGAGTCCATTAGTGAAATGTAGCACAGAGAAAATAAATTGTTTTATTCTGGATTGAATGTATAGCCAGTGTATGCTACAGAGCAGCGAGGAGGTGTGCTCTGAACGTGATACTCTAAAGATGATCCGAGCAGCTGTGGTTTGAAGAAATTTCTGGAGTAGATATTGAGACGAACCAGACTGAAATGAGTTACAATAGTCCAGCCTTGAAAGTACTAATGAACACACAAGTGTTTTAGTGGCACCAACTGAAAGATATTTGCAAATGGAGCTGATGTGTCTCAGCTCAAGATATGCAGCCTTGCATATGTTCATGACATGTTAGTGCATTGTGAGAGTACTGTCAGGAGTAACATCTATCCAGAGTAATACTTAGGTTTCGTACTGACTGTGAATTTAATGTTGGTGTTGCTGATATTTATTGTTTGAGGTAAAGGATGTAAGTTTTTGTGTTGTGATAAGAATGGCCTCAGTTTTATCATAATTCATCTGCAGCTTGTTACATATCATCCATGATTTCACATCAGAAATGCACCTCTCTACTCCATAGATGGTAGCACCAACTTAAGTTGGGTGGCTAGACTTGTATATTTGGTTGTCATCAGCGTACAGTTGGTGAGACAATGATGATGATCTGTGACACTTGAGAGCGACTGAGTGTACAGAATGAAAAAAGGTTCCAAGAACAGACTTCTGTGGAACACCACAACATAGATCAATTGGGCTCGAGGTTATTCCATTTGCAGATGCAATTTGTGTCCTGTTGACAAAGTAGGACTTGAAAAACAGTAAGGCTGTATTGTGAATGCCAAATGCATGCTGGAAACAGTGAAGTAATATATCTTGGTCTAAGGTGTCAAAATGCTGCAGAAAAATCAAGAGGGGTGAGGACTGTAATCTTTCTGCTATATTTCAGCATCTTTTTCGTCTTCCAATTTCATGGTGTTTGTTTTTTTTTTATTCATATCATTATAGATGTTGTAAAGCACTTAAAGCTTCTAAAGATTAGGCGCTATACAAAGTCCTCATTTATTATTTATTATTTCTCCAGGTCCTGGATCTTGACAGATGGATGATCCATTGTCTTTTGGATTGATGCCAACTGGAAGGAGAGACAATTGTCCTCACTTTCCCAGTCTTTTGACTCATAGGCTTAGCATGCAGACAGTGGTGGCAGGCAGATAATGGCAACACATGGTAAATTTCTTCCATTATATCTTTAAAGCTCCATAGTGGAACTGGAGTATACTAATTAACTGTGGTTGTCCTTGAACCATGGTTGTCATCCTAAGGCACTATTTTCATCATGCACGTCCTCACTGGCTATAATAAATGGCCCACCAGTTGAATCAGAAGCTGGGCAAGTGAAATGGCTTGTATCACAGGTACAGATGACCAGTTAGTGTGCCTGATGGCTGGTCCAGAAACCACCATAATGCAAAATGCAGAATTAGATAAACAAACTAAATGGATTCCAACACGAATCTGCATACCACAAAAGGGATGTCTTTTTATGTGGCCCAGCTTTCTGAATAGATGGTATCTATTCAAGAGGTGCACCATGAATAGCTGGCCTGCCACTCTGAATCATAGGTGTGCAAGTAATATGGCTTGTCTTGTCAGTATAGCCAGCTGAAAAATGTGGTGGACAGAGAGTTGGATAGTCAGTTTGGCAGTCATCTGCTTAGTCAGTTTGACAGTGTCTTAACAGAATGTGTGGTAAAATGCATGGACTGACTCAATGGATCTCTGTATAGCACACAACAATCAGCCAGTATGTGGAATGGTTCACCAATGTGATGGACCTCTGGTCACTAGCTAAAGGCATGATTAATTGGATAGCTGGACTGGCCGACAAGCAGCCAAGATGGCAGATATGGCATGAAAGTCTGGATAATTAGGTCATTAATTTCTGAAATATATGATATGCACCCTGACGTACCAGCCCTAAAGCTATGATTGGGCATGTGGTGGGTATTTGTATACCAGTGGGCTGCTGAAATAAAGGGAGACATTCTTCCATTTATTCCAGGTCAGCACTGGAGATTTGCAGAAGAAGCTGGAGGCTGAGGATAAAAATTCCCCTAGGCCTCCAACTGTGTTGTTGCTTCTTTCCTCTGTTCAATTTTTTCAACAAGCACATGGACCAAATACCTTCCGAACACAGAATGTATTCACTACAACAATTATGTTGTCATTGCTTAATTAAAGATAAGAACATGAAAAATATTGAAATAAACAACCAATAAGTATTAGACATTATTAAAAATAAAATTTGTCCCTTTTTCAACCAAAATGTCAAGAATTGGGTGCACATAAGCAACCAACAATGAACATCAAGAATAATATTGGAGTACCAGGGCAGAATAACTGAGTCCACAACAGTGAAAAAAATTCACACAAATATTGATCAAAAATTAAAAATAATAATGAGCAAATACATGTACATTGATACACACTACTATACTGATTATCAAGATAAATAATAAACATATCCTTTGGTTTTGAGAGTACAGGCAGTATGAAGTAATAGAATTTTTTTAATCATACTGGGTGAAAGTCTAAACTGGTGAACATCTGTTTGATGGGTAACCATCTAGCAGTAATACGGAAAGGTAATAGGTAGCATTTAAGAAAAAGATGAATATTCATTTTTCGAAAAGAACTGAATTTATGAGGTATCGGAGACTATTTTCCAACATTAATTTTATCAGGAAATGTATCTGATGGAGAAAGCATCATGCACACTTACATTTTACATATCATATACAAAAAATGCAGTGAAAAAAACTTAAACAACAAGTAATGATAAAATATTCATTAAAAAATTACTGTCTCCATAAATGGCTTTTAAGTGTGTTAAGAATCACGATCTAAATTAATTATTATTATTCATTGACAATGTATTGCTGTAAAAGCAAATTCTTTTTAACTCTGTCAGCCTGTGGAAAACAAAGATCAGTTTCTGTTTGAAATTTTCCACATAAAACACGCATTAAGAACCTTTTCATTTACCTTTCTCTTCTGTAGCCAGCATTTTACATTCTATGTCAGCATCAAATCAAGGATGTTTCAAACATCTCTCTCCATCAACTTTTGTTAGGAAAAATACTTTCAAATAAATTGCTAAATCTGAATTTGCTATCATATCTGCTGATTAATGACAAAGTGTCTGGAAATGGTGAAAACCAAGAACTGAATCTCTAATACCTTCTTCTGAGATGCCTCATTTTCTTTGTTCTTATATTCCTCCTTAATTTGTTTTGGAGAATGCAAATCTCCATACTGTGTCAATCTGTCAGGCCTCCTCTCACAAGTGTCACTCTCTGTATCATCATCGGCAGGCTCTATGACAGGTAGATACATAATGCTAACTTAGTATATTAACACTGGTGGTAGATACATTACACTAACTTAGTATATTAACTTAACACTGGTGGTAGATACATTATACTAAGTATACAAAATGAACTCTGACGGTAGATACATTATACTAACTTAGTATATTAAATTAACTCTGACGGTAGATACATTATACTAACTTAGTATATTAACTTAACACTGGTGGTAGATACATTATACTAACTTAGTATATTAACTTAACACTGGTGGTAGATACATTATACTAACTTAGTATATTAACTTAACACTGGTGGTAGATACATTATACTAAGTATACTAAATGAACTCTGATGGTAGATACATTATACTAACTTAGTATATTAAATTAACTCTGATGGTAGATACATTATACTTAGTATATTAACTTAACACTGGTGGTAGATACATTATACTAAGTATACTAAATGAACTCTGATATTAGATACATTATACTAACTTAGTATATTAAATTAACTCTGATGGTAGATACATTATACCAACTTAGTATAATATAACTAGATGGTCTGTTGGCAGCAAGTACTGGAACTAATGACCTGGTTATCTTTAAAGAACAGACCTACCAAATTTCATTTGTCTATGTTATTGGTTTTAGTGTAATGGCACTAACAAACTTTCCAGTGACAGATTTACAAAGAAATGGCTCAACGTTTTACCATTTAAAATTTACATGGTACACAAGGAAGATCAAGTCTGTATATACAAACATTTAATAAACGATTAGAGGGCATAGAGGTGACTTTGTGTAAGAGTGTGTGTGTGTGTGAGAGAGAGAGAGAGAGAGAGAGAGAGAGAGAGAGAGAGAGAGAGAGAGAGAGAGAGAATCAGCATCAAAGGATGTTAGATCTATTCTAATGATACCTCAGTTTTACAAAATTTATTATTATTATTATCAAGGATCGCTTGTGATATATTATATTTACCTTTCTGCAAATTGTTAATTTTACAAACCTAAGTGTCAAAAGTTACTCACATATTTTTTTAGGTTCATTTGCACTTTCTTCAGTTATTATTATTTAAATATTTGTCCCTAAGGATTATAATACATTAAGCATAGGAAAATGTACCTGTCACCCACTGTCATAAAATAAAAGCTGAACAGGTATTACAAAATTATCAAATTTGGATTGTTTTTTGAAGACCACTGGCTTCTCTTATCAAGCATTGCATAACTGAACTCACACCAGAAAGCTTGCATGGCCAATTTAACACAGGTTATAAATTGCTAATAATTTCTCAATGCTGTGTAAACTTTCAATTGATTTTACCCTTGCTTTCACGGTATTGTTATTTTGATAACAATAACTGTCAAGCCTTATTTTTCTTGTTTATTATTTAATAAGAAATAGAAACCATAAATTTAATCTCAATAATGTTAACAGAAACTTTTGGATTCACAAGTCAGATACTTTGTATCCTAATGGACTTAATGTCAAGGCACTATATATAATTATATAAATTGATACATTGTGTGTCCTTCATAGCAATATAATTATATGTACAACTGTTTGTCTCTAGTTTATTCTATTATTTTACTAATTCAAGTTTCTTTAGAGACTCATGTATCTTTTAGATCCTGTCATATATAATTGTTTTGATGATGCATATCATTTATGATGTATAGTAATGACGTAATTGTTGTTTAAAAATAAAAGACATCATCCTTTACTTTCAAAACATTTTGAGCCTGAAGAAGCATGGATTAAAATGCAAAACTAGTTGCACAGAATTTTTGTCATTTGTGTTTTTTTTTTATCACAATTCTACAAATCACATATCAAGTTTCAAAATTAAGATAAAAGTTTGTTATAAGTAGTTTCTCAATAACAATCAGGAAGCCATATGCTTAAGTGAGCCATTTGCTTATCTTTTTTCTGGAACCACATGAATTCTATTCTACTTGAATGGTAATTAACAAAACTCATCTATCATTGTTATTAACTTGCAATTTAGCCTCATGAGGATTTTCTTCAAAGAAGAATTAATTTCTATCTGTGAAAAGACTAACAGGACTTCATATCCTGGAAAATTCAAAAATTAAAATTTGAAAAAAATGCATACATCTTTCAAGGAAAGTAATAAACTACAGCTTTCCTAAATTATCTCAACTAAAACTGTGTATAAAAATGTGAGCCTGCAGAAAAATGTAACAAATTCAGATCAATGCTGTAACATGTGAAGTGAACTGTCTTTTTAATACAATACCTACCACATCTATTAGCACTTTGCAACAGTTTATTTGGATTCTCCTTTTCATACAGTGCTCCCTGCAGGCGAAGTACAGCATGATTAAGGATATGTGAGAAAAGAGCCAGAAGAAAGGCCGTAGCTGCCGTCACTTGCCGAGAGCCTTGAAATGAGAAAGCAAATCTTTAAGTTATGTTTGTCTGAGAATACGTGCCCAACAATCACATTAACATTAGGATAATAAACTAGGCTACCTCCTGAATCCATCCTTCCAAAAAGACTAAATGTAATCTATTTTATGTATATATATATATATATATATATATATATATATATATATTAACTCTAACCCATTGCCTTTCCTCTGACACTGTCAGGTGGTGATATATCTACAAGAGTGCTCAGGCTTCAGGAAGGTTCAGAGGGTTTTATACAAATGTGATCAGATAATCAGACAACATAGTCAACTTTCTCCTTTGAATACATTCATTATTCATGTTAACATGATGAGAAGAGATAACAGGAAGAGGGAATGTTGAGTATCCCACCTATATTCAGCACCCTTCAAAAGGTGAATGACTGGATTCACTACATAAAGGAAAATCTGCTAACCTAAACTAAAGGCATCATGTCTGACAGACAAATGACTGTTGCCAACTATATATTGATAAAAAGAAAACTGATTAACTTTTCCTAACAATACATTTTCTGAGCAAATCCAGCAAAATAGCTAACTACTGGACAAATGAATAAGCTGATGTGAACTGGATCTGGTGGTCATCTGTGTGACAGCAATTGGATCCAACAGACACAAATTTTGTCTCTATGAACCTAAATGTCAGGGAGAAAAACTCTAGAAGGTTGACTGACTTGCCAGCTATCAATTTCTAATATGTCATGGAATGAAACTTTACATTTGAAAGAAAGGCTGGCAGAGACTGCTCTAATCTTATGAATATAAATTTTAATGAGGTGATTCAGATCTTTTGAGACTGAGAGGATGCAGCCATGATGATAGCTCTTGAAGGGTTATACCGTCCTTCATTAGAAGAGACACTTTCGTGTTCCATGATTCAAATAATGATTGCAGGCATGGCCATGATATTGCATGACCTTGATGCACATCTCAAAGACAAGAGTATGACAACTCTCACTGCCCATTCATACCAAGCTACAAAGCTTGCCTGTGTCATTAAGATCATGCAACTGTTTAATCTGAAATGGAGATTGCTTGAAGGGCACATAACTCACTCTCCATGCATACTGAAGTTATGGCTATTAGACATCATATTTTATAGCATTTCCAGTGAGATTCTAGTCAAAGGTTCATACTGTATCATGTCAAAACCTAAAGTTCCAGTTAGGAGAAAAGGTGAAGGCTTCTGGTCTATTCATGTTAAAAATGGCAGGTCTCAGATCTTTCAGGTAACCAATAACCCCTCTACCATGAAGCCTGAAAATGTCAGGAAATCATGGAGAAGTAACTTTTGATAGTAACTGGTGTTAACTTTTCTACCCATTCAACCAGAAAAAGAAATCAGCCAGCTGCAGGATTGATGTACTCAAGAGTAACAATATTGTCCACTTTACACTAGTCCTGCCCATAACATTTTTACTTGTATGCCTATGAAGTTGAGGACTTTCAGACTCGAGATTCTCTTTACAATCAATGGCTGAAATTTCCTTCTTTGAGGAAGTAAGCCCCCACTGCAGAATTGTCTGACATAATAAGGACTTCTTATCAATAGAGTTGGTCCTTAAAGACATGAAAATCATTGATAATAACCCTGACTTCCACAAGGCAGACATAAACAGGTAATTCCTCCAACCTGAAGTACGGCAACAAGGGGACTCTCCAATTGGCATTTTGTATATACCATAATTTTCCCCAAGTGGCAGAGTGGTCTCAAGCGCTTTCTATTACAGATCACTGCCATCTCACCTCTGTCTGCGTGGGTTCGAGTCTAAGATTCGGCTCATGTAGTTATGTGAGAAAGCTTGCCAGTAGCTTCTCGTGGGTCTGTGGTTCTTTTTTTTTTGGGGGGGGGGGGGGGGGTCCTGGGTTCTTCCTCCACCAATAATACTGGCCGCTCAGCATTAAGAGGTTAGTGTTAGGACTGGTCGGCCTGGTGTCAGGATAATGTGACTGGGTGGGACATCAGCTACATGTCTGCGGCATGATGTCCTAGTGCAAGACATCACTGAAAAATTGTTAAAGCTATGTTAAAAATCATAAACAAACAAAATTTCTTCTGACGGAAATCCTGACTGATTGTGATGTTTCCATCAGGAACTTCAGCATAGTATTTGCCAAACCGCCCATGCAAAAGGTATGGCAAACATTTAATTAGTCCATCTGATCCTGGTATTGTTCCATATATAATGGTATTGTTTGTTGAAGTGATGAATCTCAAGTCACTGGACAATAGGTACATCTGGCCAGAAGGTTAGACTGGCCAGCTTGCAGTAAGTATGGCATCAAAGAGATGGTTCATCAAGAGATTTAAAAAGAACATGCACCCTGACATAAAGGCCTGAGACATGCAAGATGACTTGTACCCATTGGCCAGCCAGGATACAAGTATCCATGGAGATTTCTTATGGTCATACATGCAAAAAATGTCCACAGTTAGCAACTGTTTGTCACTTTCTGTATTAGCCGATGCATCTGTAGCTTGAACAGCATCTGGGAAGAATGCAAGAACAGATTTATATTTCTTATACTACTGAATTTCATTATCACTGTTGAACTTGATTTACAAAAATGACAAAAACGTTGCAAATTACCAACACAAAAGTGTTCCCAAATCACAATATGAACACTCATTTAAATGAATGTAATATGAAATTGGCATGAGTAAACACTAAAAACACATACCAATAGTACCATTTTGGAGTACAAATTCAGAATAAATTAATTCTACAATATTGCAAAAACATTAGCATAAATATTCATCAAAACTAAAACAAAAAAATATTACCGCAAATTATTATTATTAGCAAAAGCCTAACTACACACAAATTTAAAAGCTTTTTTGATGGGTGCATTGAAATCACAAAAATATTCATATAATTTTTAGGAGACCTTGCAAAATGTAAGCAATAAAAATATATGACATGATAAATTATGTAACAGAGCTTTTTATTGAGAGAGTCAATATTAACACAATGCAAGTATGAAAATAAATGTCAGGAGATGTGATGACCTTTAATTAGTTTTATGCTTTAGTTTACCTTTAATTAGTTTTACCTCTTTTCTGCAGCAGGTGGATAGTGGCCATACAAATCACAACAATTTTGTAGACAATATCGTCGTCCATGTAGGGGATATTCTCTTCGTCATTGTTCTCATTGTATATCACAGGCTCATAAAACATGCACAGGTTAAAGCTTTGTAGAGTAGTTTGGCAACACTCCTGAATTTCGGCACTGTCATAACTAAGTCAAATGGAAGAATGCTCGAGTCAGTTATCAAGAACTTATATTTGTGGCTTGAAAGCTTATATGAACATGATAAAACACATTAATATTATGAAGAATATCATTCTTTCCAATAATTTAACAATTTAATTTGACAAGGGCTGTTCTATTAAAACATACATGGGACCAGGGTAAGGCAGTTTTGAAATTGGGTAGCCACCCTAAGATGTTTTTAAGCCCTTTCCAGACCCACTGACATAATATATTGAACATTACAATCACCCACTGATAGAATTTATTTGGGGGATGTATATTGATATGGATCAAAATTGTTAATATTCATGTCTTTTGTTATTAATCTGAGATTTATTTTCTTCACACATATGGAATGACATGCAGAAGAACATAAGAAAATCAGGTCTGTCATTATGAACTGTACTCAACATACAGGTAAATTTATCAATTGTTGGATCAAAAGTACAAAACAAAAACATTTCTATTTATGCTTTAATTGAACTGAATCAGCAACATGCAATTCTAAATTAATATTGCCAATAAGGCGCTATTATTGTGCCTCTGTTGTTTTTATGTCAGGCGATAAAAATAATATGATTGAGCTTACTTCTTCCGATAGACTATACAAATCATCTATATTGTATTACAAAGTCAGAAGGGGGGGGGGGGGGTGCCCAGAGTGGCAAAGTGGTCTAAAGCACTTGCCATTATGGATCACTGCCATCTCACCTCTGTCTGTATGGGTTTGAGTCTCAGATTTGGCCAATGTGGGTATGTGAGAAAACTTGCAAGTAGCTTCTCTTGGGTCAGTGGTTCTTTCCAGAGGTTTTCCCGGGTACTTCCTCCACCATTAATAATGGCAACCATGTATAGCCTATCATGTGCTGAAAAATGGCATTAAACTCTATAACAACAACAAAGTTAGGCAATAAAGTGTGAAGCCTTTGTCTCCGAGAGAGTAGAATGAGATATAAAAGTATAGCTGGAGTTTACTCCTTGCATGAAAAAAAATCACTTAGAATTGCTTCAAATGTAAAAACAAGTCTACATTTGAAAACCAGTTTTGGGATGTTTCCAAAACAGCATGCCTTCAAGCACGAGAAGAAGCAGTAACCTAAGTATGGGCTCAATTTAATACCAATCCTTCTATCCATTGGGAACAAATAACACTTGTCTGATTCTCACTTTGGTGAGCCGATGACTTTAGCACTTTTCTTGCATAAAAGAAGCTGGAGATGGTTAAATCTGGGGCAGTGATCATGCTCCTGCTGTATTCTCATTGAATAATGCAGCTGAAGCAGAAACAGAAAAACCTTTTCCTGCCTGTCAAATTTTAAATCTAAATTTTAAATCTTCACATGTATGCAACAAATTTATATTTTACAGTGAAGAAAATTAAAAATTTACAGACAATAAATATGCCAATTTAAATGCAAGTTTTCTTTACTGAATCCTGGAATCGGTAATTTGGCATTTGAAAAATGTCCCAAATAAATCTTCTAGGTCTGTGTGTATGTCAAAAACTGAATATGAGATAAATAGCTTACACTTTTGAAACATCGAAACACAAGTTAAAAAAATTTGCTTTTGAAACATCAAAACATAAGATAAATAACTTACACTTTTGAAATATCAAAAAAGATCTTCAGTAGATTGAGAAAATGGACAAAGAAAAATTTCAGATCATAGTAGCTGAAAAGAAAAATGATGAAAATTATACAAAACACTACTAAACATGGTGAAAATTCTAGAAAAAACACAACATAAATAAAGTAACCTGAATAAAAAATTACAGTCTAATTGATGATTAATTAAAGATTAAATACAATACCTTTAGAACAAGGGTGTTGCATACTTCAGTTTTTGTAATGACCAACACATCTGGCAAGATATCATTGAAGCTACATGGCACTCTGATTACTTAATATTTTCCTAATTAATTGCTTATTACTGTGATACTTCTTATACAAAGATTATTGTGTCCAATCAAATTAATGAAACTGACATGAGATTAAAATAGAAATACACCCATACACTATGGATGCCCAGATGAATATTATTCAATTAAAGGGTAAACGTCTAAGTCAAATTTGCAGTAATGTCACAAAATTTATTCAAAAGCAGTAAAAAAAAACAACAAATCAAACTTCACCCAGGTGTTCTTAGTGTAAAGTCTCATAATAAATCTAGTTTCAATCCAGTTCTTCTAAGTTACTGAGTAGAAATTGAACGACACAAATGATAAGCCAACCAAGGGCTATAACTCAGTAAATAATCTTAAAAAATGGTGAAAATCATCCTATTTAATTCTTAATATTTAATCTCCTTTAAGTCACTGAAAAGTTAATCAGCAGAAACAAATTCAAGGACAAAGTTCTAGAAATAAAAGCTGGTACGGCAACAAATTTGGTGACAAACTGTAAAAACTAAACTTGAGATATGTCTTTATAAGTAAAAGTTCATACCATATTTCATTCTAACCCATGCAAATCTTACCAAAGGTAACAAGAAGAAATAAAATTTGACATAAAGTGACAAGACCTGACAAGACATTAAGGGATCGTATTAGCCAGGATTGAAAAATGGTGATGGGTAACATTGTGTGTCACATCTTTACATGTGAGATATACAAAATAATATCATAACAAGATGTAAAAGAATAATAATGGAGACAACCTTTATGCCCTATTCATCCCAGAATTTGTTGACTGCATGTGTAGTTTATTAAAAACATTTATTTTGCATTTAATGGATTTTTCTCGTTTTGTGCCCTTTTTCCTTCCTATGATTATTGGGGGATACCAAAATGTATGCAGCATAATATAGCCAATTGAACTGATGTGCTATCAAACAAACAAATCATCGGATGACATTCTCCTCCGATTTCATAATTCTCAAATGATAACACTTGAATAAAGTTAAATAACTCTGATGGATTCTATGCTTTAAATTTACTTTCACCAAGTATAATACACACACACACACACACACACAAAAAGGACAGTAAGGGGAAAGAACTCCAACCAATCAATTTAACTGAACCGACAATCCTGACACAAGTGCCTGTGGAAAACAAACATTCTGGGTGTCAGAGATAGTGGTAAACTAACCATTTCTCCTCAGGATCACTAACATTGGGTGTCTGTTTAAAGTCCTGTAGACGTCTTTGATTCTTCTCAAACAGTCTTTGCAAGTTGGCTTCTGCTCCATCAAATGATTCCACACATACCATGCTGTATTGAATGACAAATGTAGTAAATTATAAACACTATCAAATTAAATTAATTGTCAGAATTAATGTTTCTAACAATCAAATTTACAAAATTGTTTTTTTTTTTACTTTCTCTTTCAAAAGTATTATTTACTAGGGATAGCTGTTCACCACTCAAAAGAGTTTGAAGTAATAATGTTGCAAATGATAATTAGATAAGTAGGAAACAGAACTCAAACCACTGTTGAAATTCTGAAAGACTATTTAGAAAGACTTTTAGAAGTGTGCTTTTAACAATGAATTTTCTATGAAAGAAATATCTGCAGTAGATATAACGATGGCACTATAAAACATACTACTGGAACATTAATGATATATTGTTTAAGAGTGACTACAGGCTTTGTATGGTTGATCACATCAGCATGCTCGATATAATGTACGATATCATAAAACTGTTGCTGTTTTCTGTCAGCAAATATATGGCAACTCATATTGAATTGTTTGTTTTGTGGCATATTTTAAAATAAATTGATTTCTTGCAACATCAATTACTGCAACCTTTTCTGTATGATATAGTTTTCATTTTTTTTTAGAAATGCAAGATGCTGGAAATACCGTAAGTAATTTATTTATTGAGGGAAAAGCAGATTATGACGGGTCAAAAATATATAAAAATGTAGGGCTGCAATACTAAACAAAATTTCTGAATCTGTACAGAATGACCAAAATAATGCTGTTTAATTGAAAGCATTTGAAACTCAATCCCACCACTAATCTGCACATCGGACAAAGAGCGGATGGGAATTTATATGTAAACTACTCTGCACATTATATCTCACTCAACATG
This sequence comes from Unio delphinus, assembly GCA_029339505.1. Lineage (NCBI taxonomy): Eukaryota > Metazoa > Mollusca > Bivalvia > Unionida > Unionidae > Unio > Unio delphinus. The sequence goes on from JAQISU010000241.1 coordinate 1,446,888, forward strand.
CATCTATTTCTCTTGCTTTGTCTTTTACATTAGGATACGATTCAATTTCTAAGATACATCTTTGATGAAATTTTTTGACAATTCAGGTAAATAATCTTTGTGATTATTACAATGCTGTTTCATACTGCTACATATATGTACATGAAGAAAAAATTAGTCCAATTGGATGTCCAACCTGGAAAGCACAAAATATGCTCTTTTGGGCTCTACAATAATTCACGACTTCCATAGTTGACTTTGATGAAGACATGGCCCTACCACAGAAGATGGCAAAAGATATGGGATCCATGAAAGGCAGTAGTTCAATAATACAAACACTACGCAAATGTTCCTGTTATATTTTATCATGTTTTCAAAAAATAATGTACAGAATTGTTTAAATGCATTAAAAAAAATTGAGAATTTAATTGGTTTAAATAAATATGAATGTTTACAGGTAGCAATCATGTAAATGGTGATAGCATAAGACAGTGAGAGTGCATGAGTGAGATATACAAAAGTGTTTTGGGATTCAAACTCAATACCTCAGATGCATACAATTCATGATTATTTGACTGAGAAATGTTTAACAGAATATCAGGACATTAAAGGTTATTTTAGGGAACTTGAACAAAATGTCTTGCCCAGAGACAGCATCATGACTAAACAGACCTGGTCTGAGCAGGATTTCAAACTGTCCCCTTTTCAACTCGAGTCCGTATTGACCATCAAGCTACCATGGCTCTTAATTTCCATTTATTCTAACCAATAAGCTAATCAGAATCAAACATCCATTTGGCAAGTTTTGTTGATGTCTATGATATTATTATAAGTTGGAAACCACATTTTACATTTTGGTTAAAAATAAATTTTTAAAAAGGTGCTGCCAGATGCCTTCATACTGAATGCTTTAAATCCAAGTGTTATAGAAGATTCTTTAGAGTAAGAATAGCCGATATTTAAAAAAAAACGTGAATCAAAACCCATAATAAATAACACTGCATTATTTTAAAACTACTTGTATGCTTTAAGTTCAAAGCAGAACTTCAATCTTAACTTCTTGTATTATTTTGAAAATAGGAAGATAACTTATTTAGAATTACTCAAAAGATTTTTACTGCCTTCAAAAGTAATACCTGGTTTTAAAAAAATCAATCATATTATTTCAGGCCTTGTCTTAAATAAGTCATTAGCTCATAAGAAGATATCCAAATAAGGATTAAAGGAAAGAACTTTTGAATATATATTTTCGCTATGACTAATGAAACTGTGGAGACATCTGTAAATATGTGCTATCTAATCAACACAAGAGAGAAGCTCGAGAGTAAGTCATGAAGTTCAGTTTATAAAATGTCAAGCAAGCACTCATTTGGTAATCTTCAAAGTCAAACAGAATTGCATACCAAAGATTTATTAGTCCCCATTTACTATATGTGGTTCCTTGGAGATTACATCCTGCTTTCTAAGTGGTTATAATAGTCTCGAGGTGTAAGTACTGATGTAATGGAACAGCATGAATATATTGAACAAAATATTTAATTTATCTAAACCATCAGACATCCTAGAAGATAGGTCACATATCATAAATATAAAACAAAACCACTAAAATATGTTATGGATACTTTACGATATTGATTAAATTGATGACAGTCAAGAATCATCTCTGCATTGTTCCAGTCTGATAAATAAATGATGTAAGAGAACCCTTTCTAGATGTTTTAATTTTGGCAAGTAGTTTAGAGATCTCTAGCTTATGGGAGACAATTCTGACCAAAAATAATGATACTGTTTGGTCCTACTTTTTAGTGTCTGTGTGCATGTTTAAGACAGCATGGTTGAGAGAGGATGGATACAGTAAGGCGGCAATAGGAACAGGTTTTAAGATATTTAAGTAACTAATTTACAGTGTGATATTTCACTTACCAACGCATATAATAATAAGCTGCCTCACAGTGGAAGTACCAGGAACCTGCCAGAGTACCCAGCTGATTGTGTGGCATCCCTGAAGAAAACAATTGTGGACAGACATTTGTGAAGCTTGATATAAAACATTAAAAAGTCGTATAACAAGTTAAAACAAAAGAGAAAACATTTAGAGGTTTGATTATTGAATTAAATTATTCAACATTCCCAATTTTCTGCTGCTCCAGTTTTATAAAAATAACTTGAGAAAATCCTGTGCTTTCCGAAACTATGCAATAAAAGTTTACCCAATAACAGTATTTTATTTCACACTAATGTTTTTAAAAATCGGCAAAACTGACAACAAGCAGACTATCTCGAATATGACTACTTTTGTGGGGATCAAATTTTGTGGTTTGGTTCAAAAAAGATATTTGTGGGTACATAATTTCACATGTTTGTCATTAGAAAAAAATATAATAAATAAAATGGATTAAATAATCAATAAAAATGTACAAGTCTCTAGAAAAGATTATACTGACATTCAGTTCAACTCGCTTGTAATCAAAAAGGTTTAATCCCTTCTGTAGTAATTAAGTGATTAATTAAATTATGAAAAAAATTTATAATACAGTACATTGTATAAATGAAGAGAGCTTGATCAAATGCCAACATATGTTTTGTTATCCAAATTCCACTGACATAATCTACATCAATTGGGTTTTTCAGCTTTCTTAAAGGTTGAAATCAAAACATGCAGTTCTAGATATTTAGGGATTTGATGCTAAAACAAAGACTATGGCAGAAAATCTCTTCTCTCTAAATAATCTTTGCCATATAAAAACAAATGTCAAAATTGCATTTCACTCTTTCAATTACTATCACAATGACATTGCAACAGTTCTTAACAAGTTGAAAACTTGAAGCAAACTCTCCTACCAATGTGTCCTTCCAGATCTGGAGACCACTGATTTGAGAAAAACTCTTTCTCTTGAAATGAAAATGCTGCTGTTGAAACTCTCATGAAATCACAGAATTCCCATAGTAGAAACAAGGTAAGTACAGCTTTTATGATAATCAAAAAAAGGCTAAAATTGTGAGATACTCAATTGAAAATGGAGTTGCAAAAGTAGCAAGAAAGTTCAGCACTTAGCTCATCAAGATAGTAAATGAAATAAAAGTCCACAGTGATCATTTCATGACACTCAGTAAGCTGGTACACAAGACATGAAAAGCAACTGCAATTCTCCTGTGGGAACCCCATCTTTCTTGGTGACCATGACCATGTAAATCATTCTAAATTGGATTAAACAAGTTTAGCTTAATGGTGGAGTCATAAATGGCATATTGTGATGGCTGGTGTTAAAATCATTGTTATCAAATACACTAGGCATAGATTGGTTAGATACATAGAACACATTACTGCATAAATGTCATGGAGAAATTTCCACGAAAGCAATAATATCTGATAGACTAGGCGTGGACTTGTTAGGTACATGGAACACATTACTACAACAATGTCATGGACAAATTTCCACGAAAGCATTAATATCAAATAGACTAGGCGTGGACTGGTTAGATACATGGAACACATTACTACAACAATGTCATGGACAAATTTCCACGAAAGCATTAATATCAAATAGACTAGGCGTGGACTGGTTAGATACATGGAACACATTACTACAACAATGTCATGGACAAATTTCCACAATGGCATTGTTATCAAATACCCTAGGCATAGAATGGTTAAATACATGGAACACATCACTATAACAATGTCATGGGCAAATTTCCACAAAGGCCTTGTTATCAAATACCCTAGGCAAAGACTGGTTAAATACATGGAACACATCACTACAACAATGTCATGGACAAATTTCCACAAAGGCATTGTTATCAAATACCCTAGGCATAGACTGTTAAGATATGTGGGACACATTAATATTACAAAGCCTTGGACACATACCCAAAAATGTCTTATCTTCACACATACCAAAGACAGTCCTGATCAAATGGAATTTGAGAAAGCTACACTCACCTGTTGTTTAAGCAGTAAGTTTATGTGTGAAAGAAATTTAGTAACCAAATTTGCTATTGTGTTCCACTTAGTGCAACAGCAAATACAAAATAAAGCTACAGTGAAAACATTTTTAAATTTTTTTTTATTTATTAAGGGCAAAAAAATATATGCTTACAAATAAAGTGCAAACTGTGCCTGGCATTTTATTTTAATGCTTTCATGTTTCTCAGATGATTTGAATCTCATGAGAGCGAGTACCATATATATACATTGTATTAACACAAAGATACATGTCATACCTTGTGTGGCAGGTGGAGGGAATCCAGTGTATCAGTGAATATCAGGATTAAGGGCGAAAGTTAATGTAAGCTTGGTTTTAAATATGTGGTCTAGCTTTCCCATGAAAGACATGGCAATTGGTACTTGATAATTTTCAAGTGTTTCACAGTAATTAATGAGCATACAGTCATGACTCATCTTGCCCGATTTTGCCAATGTATGCCAGACCAAGACCCCTGGGTGATGCTTCAAGGTCTTCAATTAATTAGCCTTAGGTCATAACATACTAAGTAAAATATTTGGTTAATTATGTTTCTTTGAGAATACTTAAAAAACACTCACCAATTACCTCGCCTTCCCAATGCTAGGTGGCTATGCAAATAGTGTTTACAAATTTAAAGCTCAGTGATACATCAGTGAGAATGTTCAAATTTGCAAGGAGGTGTGGGAGGGTTTTAGAGTCAAATGACTGAGTTAGTATTCTTGGTAGAACATACAATTCTTTCAAAAAATGAATTTTCCTCATTAAATATGTTTCCTGATCACATTAACTTTGCAAGAACAAAATACTAAAACAGGGAATGGATTAGCATCTTAACTCTACCATGGTTACCATTCAAGGGAGATAAGGCTGAAGTCCCTATATGAACCCTATATGAAGGATAAGCCACTCAACATGAAAGCAGCACAAAAGATAGGACCATCCGGGATCTCTTATTTGCTGATGACTGTGCCCTCAATGCTCAGTAATGACCTGCAATGCAGCACTGACATGTTCTCCAGCTCCATCAGTACCCAGAAGACTGAAGTCCTGCATCAGCCGGCCCCTAGAAAGCCCTATGTTGAGCCCAACATCACCGTCAACAACCATAAACTCAACTTAGTGAACTGCTTCACCTACCTTGGACGTACATTGTCACAGCATCACTATTGATGAGGAGAACCTTCACATTGCCAGAGCAGGCACAACTTTCGGCAGATTGTATGATAATATCTGGAATAGAAGAGGCCTCAGCATCCAGACCAAACTAAAGGTCTACTGGGCAGTTGTGCTTCCCACACTACTTTATGCAAGCAAAATGTGGACAGTGTACCAACGCTACACCAGGAAGCTGAACCACTTCCCCACCACAAGTCTCATGAAAATCCTCAACATCAAGTGGCAGGACAACGTTCAAGACAGTCTCCCCAGCATCTAGACCATCCAGATGAAGTGCCAGCTATGCTGGGCAGGACATGTATGCATCCAGACCACCAGCTGCCTAAGAGACTCTTCTATGGCAAGCTAAAGCAAGGACAGCAATCCCAAAGATGTCAGAAAAAACACATCAAAGACAACCTGAAAGCTGCATTGAAAGCGTTCAACATAAACCCTGAATCCTGAGAGCAAACAGCAAGTGATCAAGTCACATGGCTTTCCACTGTGCACAAAGGCTCTAAGTTGTGTGAATCTAGCAGGACAGCAGCTGCAGAACTGAAGAGGAAAGCAAGAAAAGCAAGAGCCATCAACCCTACTGGAGATGTTCCACTCATCCCCTGTCCTTTATGCAAACAAACATCCTGTGCAAGGGTTGGCTGCATCAGCCATATGCACATGCACAGAACAGAACCAGCTCCTCCAACCCTCGGATGACTAGAAAGGTCCTCGTTGAATCAACGGACGAACAACACACAGATGTTGAATATGTTCACTGTGGCAGCCATGCATGGCACCATTTTCATTTAGGACCAACTAGATATCATAAGTCTTATGTCAAATATCATATGTTGATACAAATATCAACTATGTTGGAGCAACAATGAACATATTGTTATGATGGCTGCCATGGAGGCCATACTGAACATTGTTTACAATCAGGAACATAATAACCCTTATAATGAAACCTCTATGTTGATACAACTCTGCATTTTGAAGAAGATTATCAATATGTATATATGGTGTTCATATTGGATGTTAAATCAGCATAATTTTCATTTTGGACCAATTAGGTATTATAAGTCATTTAGGGAAAATAACATGCTGATATGACTGACCATCCACTCAGAAGAAGCAGTGGTAACAAGACTGTCAAGCTGGCCACTGGGGTGACCTTAATGGATATCCAAATGAAATTATTTTCGTTAAAAATCAACTAGACACCATCATAAGTCTTCTGTTAAAAGTCATTATGACTTTCAACTCAAGAGGAGTAGTGATATCAATTTCATATTTTCATGTAACAGTCACAGGAATCTAATGGAATCAATTTGACAATAAATGTAATGAATGTTGTGTAAAATTTTAATACTCGTCAATCATGCTGCAAAAACAACCTTGTCAATCAAGGGCATAAACATCGAGCCGTAACTATCACTGTCCATCATATCTGGTTCACCCGGTGCAGTAGAATATATATTGCTGATGTTATCTGAATCGTTCTGACAATGAATTTTTTATTAGTAATCGAAGGACTCTCCCACTTGCTATACTGCTTTGACTTTTCTCATCTGTGCTAATGGGCAGGTTAGCTTTTATATTCCTGATGATTATCAGTGGTAATAATATCCAGAAGTAATAAAAGTGACAAACCTGAATTCTATCCATACATCAAGAAAGTCCATATAGTATAATTATTAAGACACTGCTACATATTGGCAACCATATTTCCACATTTTTCACTATATTTTCCATATTGACCCAATAATTCCAACTTTAATAAGTCACATGTTGGAAATCAATGATACAACGGCATCAATGGCCATTTATAAATGAAGAATTCTAGTTTTAAAACTTTGTTGAATCACATAAAGAGTGCTAGGAATACAAAAATATGCAACCACCCTTAACAAGATCGTGCAGTACATATTTCTGGAAATAACACAACAACCCTTAACAGATCATGCAGTACCTATTTCTGGAAATAATGCAATTGCTTGCTGGTAGAATCTCTCAGCTGTTGAGGTGCTGTATCCTCCATCAAAGTCTTGTTGGTAACGAGCTGGAAAAACAATAATGATGATGAATTGACCTGAATGGTTAATTTAACTCTTTTATACATCTATTCTACACCAGTGATATTGGCTAAAGCTGTCATCTATGAATGCTGATCTTTGTATTCTGCAGGATGAATAAATGATGCATGGACATATTGACAACAACAACAAAAATTATGTAGAATCTAACAGCGAATCAGGACAATAATGGCTATAAGTGACAATTAAGTGTAAATTTCGAAAATTTAAAAATGAAGAATTGCACAAAATCTCTTGGAAGATTGACTCTTTCAAATAAATGTAAACATGATGTAAAATATGATTAAGCATAAAAGGTAAAGATGGTAAAATTCGGTAAAAGGTATATAAAATACATGATAAAGCTACCACATGTAAAATACTTGAAAGAAATAGTCAAAATCTGTTATATTAAACATATTTCCTTAACAAATTCAAGATTTTCTCAGGTTGTACATCCTTGTACACTTTCTACATAAAGTTCTTATTAAAATGTGTTTGACTAACTGGATGGAATTCAACACACTCAACAAGAATGTGTTTCAATATTAGTGGACATTATCATGGAATGCCCTCTGACTGAGGCTCGCCTTTGCTATGTGAGAGATGCAAATCTGAATTTGATGTTTTTAAGTTTGTAGTCTTCATTTAAAATATTTGCAAAGTATAAATAATGTACTGATGTAAAAAAATATTTGAAGTTAATATATGAATGACTAGAAAACAAACTGAGACACACAAATATAGCTGGCTTCTCTGCTGGTCTATAATCATATTTGTTTCAATATTCAATCAAATTTCTTCGACTTAAAAACTTTTTACCTATGTCTCCTAGACACACTAAACACCTATGACAAGCTTTGAGAGCCCATTCCTGTACATTTGGAGTTACATCATTTTTCTTCCTTGAACTCCTCCAGTTCCGACCTGAACAATATAAATTTGAACACAGTATAAAGGCATGCAGAAACCACAACAAAAAACATAATAACAGACATGTAATTCTTTTCCCAAGGTTAAAAGAGTAAAGAGATTATCTGAATGTTGCCAAAGATGCAAAATGGAAGTTAGTTATACAATGGATCCTACCCATATGACAAGTTCTAGTTCAAAATGTATGAAAAAAAAAATACCCATTTTATTTCTTGCTACATAAATCTAGAATGAATTTAGACTTTCCTTTTACAAAAGCTTACAAATAATGGTGACATTAACCATTAGAAATGTATCCATTTATCAACTGATTTGTAGAATGCAGACCTTTTATTCGCTTTGGTTAGCTCTTTCTCGTGCGAGTAACTGCTTTCAGGACCATCAGTTTCTAATCCTGTTCAAAATCTGCACTAAAATGTTCTACAAATTGGGTTCTAAATTGTCTGGGAACACTGGCAACATACTTCTATTTCAAAATCCTATAGAATGCAGTGACAGTTCTAAATATTCCTCTCAGCTGTTGATTAGATCAATTAGTCCACTACAGGCAACATTTCTTGGAGTTTTTGTGTCAGTGTTAACTGTTTTTTAAACAATATTTTTTAAAAAATAACTTAAGTAAAGCAGAATAGTCATATTTCCTGGTTCTGTCTAAATCTTACAAAGGCTTCTTTACTTCATGAAGCTAACTGATCAAGGCCCGCTGCCATATTTCTTTTCTGTGTACATAATATTTTATCAGGTCAAATTTTGTTGCTATCATAATTCTCAAAAAAAAAAACAACAACTTACAATCGGCTTAGAGAAATACAACTTCTAGAAGACTAAACTTTATAATGTATGTCAGTCACTCCCAAGCTGTATTTCCTCTAAGACAATGTTTAATCTATCTGTTTGTTTGTTTGAGGATTATTAACGAAGCTTTAAACAAATTTTCAGTCATATCGCTATGATGTCTGCAGTGAGTCAGTTTATAGTGATGTCTAGCACTAGGGCATCATAACACAGACATGTAGCATGATGTTCCACCCAGTCACATTATACTGACACCAGGTCGACCAGTCCTAACACTAACCTCTTAATGCTGAGTGCCAAGTGTAAGTCTTTGGTATGACTCGAATGGGGATCGACCCCATGATCTCTCGCTTTTGCAGCGGACAATCTAACCACTAGGCCACCAGAGCAGTTAATTCTGTCAGTAATTCTGTTACCGATATAGATAATGATTATTATCTTGGATACAATAGCTATAAATATCAATAACGACAGTAATTTTGTTATCTTTTCTTTACAAGATAGGTCTGTTTTAGAGTGAATTTACACATTCTGTCTACAATTAGAAACATGATTGGTAGATTGAACCTTTCTAAAAGAGTAATCTATCTTAATACAAATCAAGTTTAGCAAATACACTCACTGGACAGTCAAACATAAATAAATAAATTTTTCGTTACTCCTAATGATATGTTACCTGCTTTATGGTCAGGTATGAGAGGGAAGTCCAGCTGATTGTCCAACTTGAGGCTAAATTCATACTGAAGGCGAAACAGGAGATGGTAGTAATACCCAGAGGCTGCTGATAGATGAGTGCGATATGCTACCTCCAAAGAACTACCTGGTCGCACATGCTGTAATGTTGAATAATACATCACAGTAAGAAATGGCAATGTCATAACAGGAATCTCATAATAGTAATCTGTCTTAAAAGGCATGTAATAACAGTGATATGTAATAATAGTAATCTGTCTTAAAAGGCATGTAATAACAGTGATATGTAATAATAGTAATCTGTCTTAAAAGGCATGTAATAACAGTGATATGTCATAATAGTAATCTGTCTTAAAAGGCATGTAATAACAGTGATATGTCATAATAGTAATCTGTCTTAAAAGGCATGCAATAACAGTGATATGTCATAATAGTAATCTGTCTTAAAAGGCATGTAATAACAGTGATATGTCATAATAGTAATCTGTCTTAAAAGGCATGTAATAACAGTGATATGTCATAATAGGATTACAGTGGTCCCCCTTTTATAAAGCCATCCATATACAACTGGTAAATGGCTTTCTAAGTAATCATTGTGTAAATTCTGTATCACGTACTGAATTTGTAGCTATCAATGATGTAGTTCTTCAATGTGTAATTGCATTGTACAGGCAATCTATTAACACATTAACCCCTAGTGGCAAGTTTACAAGGCATGAGGTAGTAGCCTACTTCCAAAGTCTGTAGCGTCAAGGTCATGCATGATAAGCTAAAGTGGGTGGTATTATAGAAAGGTAGACAGATTTTGCTCTACAATGATACCAAATAATCTGGACAATTTAGTTGCACTACAAAATACAAAGGGAAAAACCTAAGTTTTGGACCTGTTTTTTTTTTCCACACAAAATTTGCCCATGGTCGGAATCCATATTTATGTCCAGTTTTAGACTTTATGGCCTCAGATCTACGGCAGACCAGTCTGAAGCACACACAGACAGGTGAACCTGCGCAAAAAGTAGGATAAGGTGGACATTTTGAATAAAGAGTCTTCTCCAACTGAAAATTATCGGTCCATTAAACAAAAAATAAACTTTTTTTAATAAAAATCAGAATTTTCACCTTCTGCTCATGCGCCAGCAAACTAGCCAATGAAAAACATTTTCTTTAGCACAACTAGCCATTTGTCTAATGAAATATTGCTTGGAAGTCGATGTATCAGGATGTATTCAGAAATAGTCCCCAAAATGTGTTTCCTACTCGCATTTCATGCAAAAACAGCAAAAACCTCAAGGGGTTAATGTGTTAACATGATTATCGTAGCGAATTAAACAGGCAATTCTTTTAGGTTGCTTACAACACAACAAGCCACTAACAAATTTTTACAATATTAACAACTGATTTCAAAGCATGATTTCTAAAACTTCTTTACTGTAGAGATATTACTGAAATTTAGTGTAGTGGTACCTTTGATTCAAAACCAAAGGATATACAGTGCACTTCATCCAGTAAAAAATACTTCAACGTCCACAAGCACTGATTTAAACAAGCTCACTAAATACAACCCCAGAACCAAACACTATTTTCATTGTTGTGATACTGGTATCACATTTAATAAATTATGTATTTATATTTTCAAGGCAAAATACATAAATACTGATGACGTTTGACAAATTTTAATGCAATAATGCAAATACTGACAACAGTAAACAAGAGCACAAAAGATAGAAGTTACTGGTACAGCTTTCTACTAATGTTCAATTCATGTCATTGTCCAATCAAATTACATATATCTGATATAGGAAGAAATTATAAAGGGAAAAAAAAAGAGGACAATTACATATATTTATTGAATTTTCACAGAAATGATATTAAAATACAATATTTACATCAAATAATTCACAATTATAAAATCTTAACAACTGTAATGACATTTTTTAAAAATATGATGTTATAATTAATAAAATTAAGAGATTTTGATCAGTAAAAATATACACAATGCATCCAAAGATTTATAATACATGAGACATTGCTATAATTCTGTGGGCCAACTTTTATTAAGTGATAAATCTTACTTTTGAAAATTATTAAATGTACTTATTGTCACTATGGCAATCATCAATATTGTCAATAAAATCAGGGCACAGTTTGTAACTTTCCAGTGATTCTATTGCAGTAGAATGCATCCTTCTGCCTTTTATCTGAATTTCTCTTACATCAACATTCTTGATAGCAATCAGAGGAATTCTTTTTTCTCCTTCCAATCATTATTGATTCCAGTGTACCAACTTTCACTGATGTTCTCAATTCTGTGATTTTCTTACTGAAATGTTTTTGTCACAGCATAAGCATGTTTCTTTGTGAGTTTACTGTCTGGCAAATGGGTGCAAACTAAATCAGCAGTAACACTAGTAACTGAAAGAGAAAGGTTCATTTCTAAAAGAAAATTAATAAATCGTATTTTGATTGAATTACATCAAGGTACTCTCTAATATATATATATATATATATATATATATATATATATATATATACGTTAAGTTCTGGCTGAGTTGTATGTGATGAAGCAGCAATATGATTTTTTTTATAGTTATTTTGTGCTCTTGCATTTCATAAACACCTCCAGTGAAATCACATTACATAATTTGCAAAATGTCAATTTTCTCCATTACTAAATGGTTTCACAAATCTACAGAAGACAGCACATTGCCCTTCCAGTTCTTTTCTTCTCTTCTTCCTGGAGAAAATTCTGAATATTCTGCTTTCCTATTGAACAGGACTAGAAAATGAATATTACAAAGACAAGATACAGTGACAGCTGCAACTGTTTAGTGAAATCCAATATGGCAGAAAAGACAGGCATGGTAGCCTCAATTTCGAATGAATCAATCTAAACTGAAAATTCCAAGAACTTGTGATTTTTTTTTAAATAAAAAAAAGTATCTTTTGAAGAAAAAAACGTAGATCATTTCCATATCCGAGTATGGGACAAATACTGAAAAAATGGGCCAGTTGGCAGCTATGTCCGAATATGGGATAAATACTGAAAAAATGGGCCAGTTGGCAGTTATGTCCGAATATGGGACAAATACTGAAAAAATGGGCAAGGTGGCAGCCATGATATTATAGTTCCCTTTAATTAAATCTCTCTACCTCGCAGTTATCTGATATTACAATACCTAAACCTTCAGATTCTACCCATACCTTGCGATTCTTTTTGACAAGCTGGATGATGTCATAAAAGACCTTTCTCCACAAAACTTCCTCTGCCATTCGGCCATACTCTGTAGGGTTGTAGAACATTAGTCTTTCGCAGTACTCCTTCAACCTAAAACAACAAATTCTGTCCATGATGAGCCATTCTAATGAATAATGATATCAAATATATATCCAGCCTGGTATGAAACTAAAGTAACAATTCAGGTTAAACAAAAGTTATTAATGACCAGTGCTCACTGCTACTACTACTACTACTACACTCTGCATGGCCTTAACAAGATGTAATACTAATAATTCAGTGGCTTATGTGTCACATTCATGACACTGTTCACATGGGATTTTTGTATATAACATACTTATTTCCCCACAAGCCAATAATTGTTTGTTGTTTTTGGGTTTAACGCCATTTTTTCAGCACACGATAGGCTATACATGGTGGCCAGTATTATTGGTGGAGGAAGAACCCGGGCAAACCCTCGGAAAGAACCACCGTCCCATGAGAAGCTACTGGCAAGCTTTCTCACATAACTACATTAGCCAAATCTTAGACTCAAACCCATGCAGACAGATTAGACGGCAGTGATCTGTAATGGAAACCACAAGCCAATAAAGCATGCCACAGAAATTATGAATGATTTGATATCACCATATTCCTTAAGCTGACATCAGCCATCTGAAACAAGTGTCAGAAAATCTACTGTGATTAATAAGAAAGGGTAATATCAGATCGCAAGAATGTTAAATTGATAATGAAAGAAACAGCTATACAAGATTCAGGGCCTAAACAGAAATCACCTCAGATATTCGCTTTGGCCAAATATCCGGTTTTTCGGTACTATTCAGAAGTATTCGCCTCGGCAAATAATACGAGAACAACTGGTTACAAGTTAAATAATCCAATAAATATCGAACTTTTTAAAAAAAAGTTTTTTTTAATAGAACATCCAAATACTCAGATTCGGTACTCTGCGAAAATTATCTACTCTGTTAGGTCCTAACAAGATTTTGATGTGTTGACAAAAGAAAAGACAAACATTTATAAAACTTGTTTCTTTATAAATACATCCTGAGAGGTTAATAGAATTTACTCTGATTACTTAGTCCAATAATGAGTCGATAACATGTGGATTAATACAGCCTCTTACCAATAACAATTACACAACACTCAACATTTTAACAATTAAATATTTGGTGCCGGAAAATACATAAATTGTCATTATAGTTTGGAGCATTATCATTTTAATTCTCCGATTACCTTACTGGATGTTTACCTTGGAAAAATTGCTGTTAATCAATACTTTTAGATCTTTCCACCCCAGCTGAATGCTACAATGTTAAACAAGAAGAGTTTAAAATATAATTTTAGTATAACACAGAATCTAATTCTTACTTATTACGTAAACCCACTGCCTCCTGAAGGAATACATCCCTGTAGGCCTTCTTCTGCTTGAGAGAATCATTTAACCTGCGTATGGTCTCGACAGCAACCCTATAAAAAAAAAAAGTCAAATTATAAGATTAAGAATGTTAATCAGTAATATGCACACCATTGCATATGTAATTTAATCTCAGCATGACAGTAAATCATACTTTAAACTGTGACCCAACCAATCATATTGCTGACCAAATGTGAATCTGTTAGCTTTCAAAGTTTTATTCTTACCTATTTTAAAACATAGCCCCACTCCCAAATATTACAGAATAAATATGACCAAACCCTAAAATAAGCAGCCTTATGAGTTATATACAACCAGTACAAAACACCAGAATAAATTACCCTATAATTTAGTATTACTGAACTAGTATACTGGATCCCCTCAAAACAATGTATTTGCAAAACAGATACAACTTTTTGCAATATTTAAATAAAAAAAGAACTAGTAGAAATCAGCATGAATATACCTACAATATATGTTGTTCAAACCGATAGTTCCAAAACTGTTTTCTTTCTTTCCCTCTAGAAACTATCCAAGATTTTAATTGTTAACCAAAACATACTAATCACAACTGATGATTCTTTGAAAAAGCCAAATCAATTCATTTTTTTAGTATGGTCAAATTTAATCTGAAATAATTTTATTCTGACACTGTGGAGTGAATTATCATTGTGACATTGAAGCAAACTAATCAAGACCACCCATGGCCAAGTTAGAAGTTGATAAACAACCATTTCATTTGCCTGGATTTGCGGGGATAACATGAGACATAAATATTGGCGATTTCCAGTGCTACCATAAATACAAGCAAATCAAATCATCAAAGACACACTAACAGATTTTAGCTAAATAAAGATAGCATGAAGATAGTAGTATGAGAAGCTTATTTCTCTATTTTTGACAAAATTGTTTTGGTGCAAATGGAATATTCAACAGCCCCTTGAACATATAATGGTTGTGTCCTAGACCACCATGCTTTATCAGTAGTTTGTGTATGTACAAAAGTATTTAATTGCAAAATGTTACTTATCTTATAGTAAAGCAATCAAAGCAAGTTTTGTTTTATATTTCAGAATTACGCGTGCATACTTTTCTGAATTTCAAGAGTTTGACTGATGATTGACATTTAACAATCACAAAAAGATTGATAGGTTGAAATCACAACTCTCGCGATTAACGTGCAAGAGTTATATTCAAGCCCTGAAATATCATAATACATATGCTGTCATTATAAATGACTGGATGAGCAAAACACACAAACGGAACAAAGTTCCATATCATACATACACTCATGTTGTATAAGAGACACAGACTGGTCAGTGGATTTCATCCTCAATGACAACTACTAGGTAAGATATGTAGTAAAACGAAATACATGTGCCCCGTATCAATATGATTTACAGTACACTATGATTCTATCCATTAGTTATCAACATGATAGTCCTTTCCTCTATACAAGGCCCGTCAGTGGCAGTGAAGTATCATTCTATATCTTGGCTGTATTTCCAATATGCAGACAACAGGCAGTCTTCACAAAGACTTTTTAAATGTTTATATGCCCCTCTCATCCTTTACCATATAAAATAAAAATTGAACCTTTTAGGACATTTCAGACTGTTCCATTTGATACAATGCAGGATTAGTTTTAGACACTATGACTTTTGTTTCGCGCCTCATTTCACAGCTAGCTAAAATGTCATATCCATAACAATATGGGTACTCGATAATATTGAATACCAAAGTATTGTGGTATTAAACTAATGATACAATAATCAATATATAACTTTCTGATATCGATATAGTGTGATGTTGACATAAATTTGTATAAGCAGCAAACAAACTCTTTTATTACAGTTGAACTTGTCTTGAAAGACCACCTCTTTTGCCAAAAAATTATGGTGTCTCAAGATAGGTGGTCTCATAGCAGTGGTCTTTCAATACAGGATTTACTGTATTGTATAATAATATTAGCCACATTTCACTACTTATAATAGTTTCTGACTGACAATGGCTGATTGAATTCCATACCTTTACCTCTGGTAATCAGCTTCAGTAACATTTCTGCTTCGTTTCCTGAGCAGTTGCAGCATGGATAATCAGAAGTTACATTTCTGTCAATCTTCATCCTTTTGAAGCTTTAACTTCTCTTTGTCAACAAATAAGAAACTTGCTGACATTGATGACTAACTGACACTGACCTTGAGCTACAAGTATTTCAAGCACAGCTGAGTACATCCTGGTACATAATTCAAAAAAAGTTGTCTGCCATAGCTCGTTTGCATTTTTTTAAAAGAGTAAAAGGGATGGGAAAATTTATTCGGCAATTGTTGTGTGCCGACTATGTGACACTCATGTTAAGTTTTCTGGCAGAACCACTAATATAGCGTACCACATGAACAAAGCACCAACTCTGGAAATGTGGTAATTACAAGATGACAGACAAAAGATCATCGATCCCTGCAAATGCAAATACATCATGTGAAGATACTTTTGATCTTTCAACATCGCAATCAATCCAGAGAACCTTACCAGGGCTAATTGGTGTGAAATACTCCTAGCATTCTTCTCGTGCTTTACATATAACTGATTTATAATAAGGGACATGCATCTAAATTGAATAGTAGATTAGCCAGAGTTTAAAGACCTATTACATACACTTGACCCCCAATATACTGTTCCAAGTCAAAAGCAGTTTGTAGCGGTAATCATTCCTAAAAAATATACTCAAGTCAAGGCACTGGTAACAGACGACTTTCGAAATGCTGAGACTGTTGCATTGACAACAGATAGTTGGACGTTAAGATCAACTGAATTATGTCTGACAGAAACAGTGATAAAAATTGGAAGCTGATAAACTATGTTCTTCAAACTCGGCCCATGTATGAAGGGCACACAGGTGTGAATATTGCTGTTGTGATTCTTCAGGCCCTCAAAGAATGGGAAATACAGTCTATTCCCATACCACCTATTGTATCAAATAATGAATCAAACACAGACAAGGCATGGACTCTTGGGATGCATTTTTCACATCAAGTGTTATGCATATACAATTAATTTAGCTGCACAAAATTGTTGCAAGTTCAGCCACATTGAAATTCTCCTAAGCAGATGGGTTCTTCCACAGAAGTACAACTGCATCAGTTAAACTGAGAAGCCAGGCTGAATTGCTGGGTCAACCAGAAAATAAGCTTATAGCTGATGTTCTCACTAAATGGAACAGTACTTATGACATGATTTCAAGGTTTCTTGAAATGCAGTAATTGCTGTTTTGAGATACAAAGATCTTGCTAAAATAAAAAATAAAAATTCTAACACATTGTCAGATGATGATATTTACCTCGCAAATGGAATAAAGGTTTGTCTAGAACCTCTTAAATTGGTGACAACCATGTTTTTGCCGAGTCAGGATTCATGCCTATTCATCGCAAACTTACCAACAGTATTTACCAACATAGTAATGATGACTCTTTAGTAATAGCTCAGATTAAAAAGGCTGTGGTTGATGATCTTCAGGATAGATACAGTCCTCAAGAACTCACCACTGCTGCTGCCTTAGATCCACATTTTAAAGCCTTACTTTTCCTCAGCGATGCACAAAGGAATGAAATCTTTACCAATATTTTGCAGAATGTATCAGAAATCATTGTAAGAGTGAAGGCTGAACATAACAATGACCACTCACCTGTGGGTGTCAAAACTGCCACCTTTACCACAGCGAACTGAGCCGTTATGTGTGCCTGCCAATTCTGCTGCTTAGGAAGCTCAACCACTTTGTATGAAGCTCAAGTCAGACATTGGTCAGAGCATAATGATAGATAAAGGTACCTGTTGTTCTGGCATGCATGAACTTCTTGGTGATGTCAATATAACTGGTGTTGAGACTTCAAAAACAAAAAATGGAAGAACTAGAAGAGCTTAAGAACTGTAAGATTGTTTCCATCTATTACCTTGGACTCAAATCAATGTTGGAAAAATCAAGAGCAGAAATTTCCTAGATTAGCTAATCTTGCTAAATCCTTTTTGTGCATCCCAGCAACAAGTTTCACTTCTGATAGGGTCTTCTAAACTGCTGGAGATAAAGTTAATGCACAATGTTCAACCCTAAAACCAAATCATGATTATAGTCTTATCTTAAAAAAATATGATGAAGTTCTGTCCTGTAATTTTCAAGGCAGTTCAGTTTAAACTATATGGGGTAAAATGAAAACGATGAGACCAGTCTGCAGTATTATGCATTTTATGTTTATCAAAAGTAAACTGTGAACTGTTCAGAGAAAAGACTTAAATTATAACTCTTTATTTATGTTTTTTTTGTTTCTGTTTTTTTATGGTTTAACGCCATTTTTCAGCACAATATAGGCTATACATGGCGGCCAGTATTAATGGTGGAGGAAGAAACCGGACAAACTTCGGAAAGAACCACCGACCCACGAGTAGCTACTGGCAAGCTTTCTCACATAACTACATTTGCCGATTTTTAGACTCGAACACATGCAGACAGAGGTGAGATGGCAGTGGTCCATAACGGACAGCGCTTTAGACCACTCAGTCACCTCTTTATTTATGTGTTAGATTGTAACTAATATTGTAATATATTGCAATATGATTTTTAATTCAAAACCTACCCATATATAACAAGCTGTGGCTAAGAAGCAATCCCCTAGTTGTTATAAGAGCAATACAGTTATAGTCTAAGTTATCAAACAGTTTGTGTCTCTTCCCACAAAACATAAGCATTTAAATATGGAACTTTTTCCATATCCAGCTAATCCAAACAGATGCTTTATAATTTTATTTACAATGTCAGTCTGTTACAATTCAATTATTTAAAGGGCGCATAAGAGTCATTTATGCCATTATAGTATGTCTGAATCTGAATTTATACAGTGCAGAGCCAGTTACAGCAAAAAATTGCACAGGAAGAGACAGCCACTAAAAAGTTAGCAGAACTGTTCAAAAGCTGTCTATAAGCTCTCCACTGTTTGCGTGCACAAAACACTGTCACTGAATCTGGTCCACAATTGTTTATACAAAGAAAGAATTTTTATAATTGTTCTAGTTTACACTGCTCAAATACAAAACATATACTGTTATTTGTTCTCTGCATTTCTACAATGTTTATAGTTTCAAAAACAAGAAAAAAAATCTGGCTTAAATTTGGCGTTTTTGTCTTAATGGTTTGAGATTGAATAAACTATGGAAATTTCAGTCCGCTATAGTGTACGAATTGTTACAAACGTGAAGCAAAAGAATGCTCACCCAAATGTGAAATCACACCCACCTGTGCCATTGATATATATATATATATATATATATATATATATATACATATATATATATATATATATATATATATATATATATATATATATATATATATATATATATATATATATATATATATATATATATATATATATATATATATATATATATATATATATATATATATATATATATATGATCAAATAGGTACCCTGTCCACAAAAGAATAATAATAATAATAATAAACAAAATGATCATTGTAGCCTCGATGACTAGAGTATAATTGCTATGAAACGATTAATTAGGAAGAGTTATTTTATTGATGTTAAAATTATTTTCGGATTTTTTTCTTTTCTCATCCCCTAAAACTGTGTAAGAACTGAGAACTGTTTTTAAACCCCGTGGGACATTATGCATGACCGACTTAATAAACGGGAGCTCCAAAATGTCAGTTTTCAACTCAACTTAATGTTAAAGTTTCGTAAAGTTTTTGCGACAGGTATATTAGCATGAAATTAATAAAAGTTGTATGTTGACGTTTCTTGACCAGAGTTTAAATGTCATGAAAGTTCTACCGGAAGTAGCACAGTTCTAGACTTGAAGATGAAAGTAACCTGTAAACTTTCTTGGCTTTGTCGAGATCTGGTTTGATTTCATTACTCTTAGAAACTGCTTTCTTCATCTCTTTGGGAAGACATTCAAATGAGCTGGGTCCAACATCCCTAGATCATACAACACAGACGGAAATACAAAATTGAGCACTGTGTCAGGTAGATTTCGAGAGCGCTATGATCTCCATGATGATCACGTGAACACTAAATCAAGACCAGACGTAAGATTTAAACTTGTTTTATTTTCAAGCACGGAAATTAACGATCCCTAAAAAAAGGTGTTAAGTATGTTACCCATTCAATGAATATCAATATTCCAACTATACATACGGGTTTTACTTCAGAAATGCGATCTTATCGTCCAAGTTAAGGACATATTTTTTCATCATATAAAATATGTTCAAAATCAGTTTTTTTTAAAAAAAAATGTGAATCGATTTTATAAAGTCAGTGCACATACTTACAACTTAATAAAACACATGTTCTATTGAGCTTTTATAAACAACTATTAAACTAAAGGAAACTAAAAATATAGTCTAAGTAAATTAAACTTATAAGTTACATCTTAAATTGTATAACCTATCTGTGAATCGTCATTTTATTAATAAAATGCTGCAAAATAAGTTTTACCTTTAAAAAAGGAGGTATCAAAAAGACATGAAAGTTCCTAAGACAAAAACTGTAAAACAAAACGGTAATAGATATTAATTGTTTACATCATCTCATGGGTGGGGTAAGGTGAGTTTTGTGTGCAGATATTACATTTATAGTCAATACAATTTTAGTATAAAGTGAATAAGCTAAATCAGTGGTTCCCATCCTTTCGAGTATGAGGACCTCTTCTTAACTTCAGAAGAATTCGCGGATTCCCACATGTTAATAGTTGTACGGTCAAGATCAGCTAACTGATATTCAACTCGCGGCCTTTCGGATTCCACAGTGCCACAGGAGTCCGCGGCCCACATATTAGGAGCCACTGGTCTAAATGAACTAATATTTGATTCCTCACTAAAGTGATTTAGTTATCTGAGTGGTTCCCAATATGGGTGGTATCGCCCTAGGGAAAGGGGGTATTACTAAGAGGAGGGGCGCTAATTATGAATAATTATTTTTTTAAGGGGCATGGTAAGGGGGGCTGATGATAACCAAGCAGGCGGTGGCCAGAAAAAAATTTGAAAATCACTGGTCTATCTGGTGGGAAATGTAATATTGTAACAGTATTTGTCTCTGGTGAGAAATGTAACATTGTAACTTTACGGGTCTATCTGGTGGGGAATGTAACAATGTAACATCATGGATCTATCTGGTGAGAAATGTAACATGGTAACATGATGGGACTATCTGGTAGGAAAAGTAACATTGTAACAGAATGAGTCTATCTGGCAATAAATGTAACATTGTAATATGATGGCTCTTTCTGGTGGGAAATGGAACACTTTTGCAGTATGGGTCTGTCTGCTGGGAAATGTAACAATGTGGCACGATGGGTCTATCTGGTTGAAAATGTAACATTATAACATGATGGGTCTATCTGGTGGGAAATGTAACGCTGTAACTTTATGGGCCTATCTGGTGGGAAATGTAACACTGTAACATGATGGGTCTATCTGGTGGGAAATGTAACAGTGTACCAGCAAATATAACATTGTAATATGATGTGTCTATCTGGTGGGATATGGAACATTGTAACATTATGGGTATATCTGGTCTATATTGTTAAAATGCCCATAGATTTAATTTGTTGTTGTTGTCGGGTTTAACGCCATTTTTCAGCACACGATAGGTTATACATGGCGGCCAGTAATAATGGTGGAGGAAGGTTCTGGGGAAAATACTTGGAAAGAACCACCGACCTTCGAGAAGCTACTGGCAAGCTTCTCACATACCCACATTGGTTGGTCGAACCCATGCAGACAGAGGTGAGATGGCAGTGACGGTGAGCGTTTCAGATCACTCGGACACTCAGGGCTCCTAGTTCATTTGCGTGTATCTTTATAGCCTCTAGCGTTAAGTGGAATACTTACTTTTTTACACTCTGGAGATAAGGGGAATGAACATTAGCCAGTCTAAGCCTATGATAATTCAATGTTAAAATAGGTATGTGGATTAAGGCGTCAGGATAAGATATCCTTTGTTAAATTTGTCCATAGGTGTAACAGGATATGGCACTTTGGCGATAAGATATAAAATCCTATGTAAAATCAGGAGACAACGATACATTTGTATGTTAAGATATCATTAGTGTTACGTCTATTGGATTTAAATTATTTATTTTTTAATTGTTAAATCCAAATTTGTCATTCAGGGTTTAATATTCATTAATTGGGAGATTTTTTCTAGAAAGTTCAGGCTGACCATCCTTTAACTTTAAACAAGTTTTTGACCTTGGCTTGTTGAACTAATTCCTGACCCTGCTTTAGACATTGTCAACAAGCTTCTAAAACTATTGGTTAATTTCAAGGACAACTTTTTATTTTTAGTTCTTGGGTGTAGGAAATATCTAGAGTGCGTGATTTAGTGAAGGCAGTCTCTTTCTGTGACCTTCCATGAACTTCTATCAATTTCTAGAAAATCACGTGATCACTTGTTTACTTAAGAAAAGCAGTTATATAGACTGTTGTTTGGGATAGAACAGTTCAGTAGAATCTGGGCTTTAAAGTAAGTAGTTGTGTATATATGTTTGAGTTATAATTTTAATTATCTTGTTCTGGACATTGTGTCAATTCATTGAAAAAAGAGGATTTATTTATCTATTTGGAGGAGAAAACATGTGCTCATAATTCATTTGGATGATAATAAAACGAGAACTGTATCACGTGACATTGTCAGCCATTTTGGATTACATCGTCAAGATTCGAACCTGGAACTATTAGAACATTTATTTATCAGGACTCTTGCAATTCCATTAGTGGATTATTATTGTGAATTCTATATTGGATTAATGTTGGATTTGATTCTCTAAAACCGTAAGTTTATTTATTTTATGAAAATAATTGTACTTAATAAATTCATTGTTCAAGTTATACAAGCTTGTTAGTTTTCACTCTTTCTGTGTTGCTGCTTATTCGAGCTTAAGCACGTAACATTAGGTCTAATGTTACGGGTGTCTTTCACGGGAAATGTAATATTGCAACAGTATAGGTCTGTTTGGTCAAATACGACATTGTAACCTCACAAAAGACACTAATTTCCATAGCAAATTTAGCGTATGAATGGCACGCTGGCTTCTATCAGGGAATTTAACATGCGAATACCAAAATGGCTTCAACTGGGAATTTAATAAAAATATAATATGGTCTCTAACGAGAATTTAATAATGGTGGACGCTTGGCCTCGAACGGGAAACGTAATGTTAGCAACGTCAATCGGTTTAACGTGCACGGTATTTTAAATGACGTCAACATCAAGAAAAGTATCATCAGTCCTAATATCCAAATGGCTAAGACAGAGAAGTATGAGGAAGGAATAACTTAGGTTTTTGTTGTGGATATATGCACATTTTTTTTATTTGGATAGACGTAAAGTACTTGAAAATCTACTAGTACGACATTAGATTTTTTTATAACAAATAAACGGCAAATAAGTGTAAAAATTGGCTACTTTTAGAATTGCCCAAAAAGATTTACAAAATTTGACATTTGCCTGGAATCCTTTATAAGTTTATAAGATAATTTTATAAAGGCGTTGCAGATTGTAATTATTTAAAGTTCACGTTGTAGAGAGACCTGGAATTTTCATCAGTATTAATTTTAAAGTATCCTATATTCTCTTTTATCTCGTTTAAAATGGCCGACAAAACACTATCCAAACTGGAAGTACAGTTGCTTACACAAATTAAGAATCACTTGTGAGGAACAAATTAAACAGGTCGAAAAGAAGAGAAAATACAATGAATTGAAAGAAGGGTTTATTGAACATAAACATTAGACGCTTTACGATGACAAGATGGCAAGCGAGGTGGACGTCATGTGTTCAAGATTCAAAGTCAGTTAAAGTGCGCCAATTACAAATATCGGGGTCACAGACGTTTTTTTGATGACCAACAGTATATTTTTGATGGGAATTTGACTTTTAAGTTAACCCCTAGGCAATAACGAGTTGAAAAAATAACAATAACATTCTGTTTGACTCATTTATTGGTCAACACGGACTCATTTTGAAGCCTACACAGTAAAAACCATTGTGTCACAAATTTGGGGTACTAAATTTATTTACATGGCAAGAAAATTTGTAGCGAAATAAATAAGTGAAATAAGTCTTCTATGATAGAGAATTGTCTGAATTTTGATAAAAACACTCTGTTTTTATGTCAGTATATTTGGAATTGTAAAAAAAAAAAAAAAATATTTGTGTCCCATAAAATGCTGTGAATTACGTTACAATTTTATGATAGCTGTATTGCAAACATATTTGATTAATACACTAATGGTACCAGAACAAATATGTACATTAATGCTTCGAAATATTTATAAATCATGATTTAAAGGTGTAGGAATAATTTTGTCCTAAAAACCAGTCTTTGATTTCCATTTTTAATTTTTTTGCATTTAATTGTGAATTACGTTACGGTACCTGCCTCATAATAAGTATATGGTATATGCGTCAAACACTGTGAGTTATAAACACACTTATGTTAACCATAATTGCCATATAAACATTGCTTTTAGCTGTTGTAACATTTCTCATATATTTGAAAATGCTTATGTCCGTGAATTACGTTGCGGTGAATTACGTTACGGTATATTCAGTAAACATGGTTTAAAACTATTTCCTAGGAACAAATTACCTGGAAACATTATTTTCTGACATCGCCTAACATACGGGCGTTTATTGAAAAACTGAAGTTGCCAAGCGGGAGACATTTAAAACATTTTCTGGTGTAAACATTACCATCACTCGTAAGTACACATTTATTTAACAAGAAGAACACTTAGTATATAACATCAATTGTCAGCGAAAATCATTATAAAACGACAAAATATATAATATACCGAAGAACTGTGAACATGGAATATTGATTCCATTTGTATTTACGTCACGTGAAGGCACACAGTTTAGTGTAACGTAATTCGCTATTGTGTAACGTAATTCACCAACATCTAATGATTTGCATATTTCAACAGAGATTGAAAGGAAAAGCTAAAATAAGAACAACATTGGGAGTTATATGTGGTAAACTTACTTATTCACCGATACAGAATGGGCAGGCAGATTAGCAGAAGTCTTGGAGTACATAGAAAACATTTGCATAAAGCAAGGGTAGGAAAGAGCATTAAAAAACAGCGACTTAATGCTGAATGACAATCAATGAGGACAAGAGTTAGGCTGTTTATGGAGATGGATGATAACAGCACATGTCTGCCAGGGAAGAAAGATGCCAATAGAGGAGACGAACACCAACAGAAAAGAACATTGAATGATTATATTTATAACTTGCACAGAAAGTTTTTAGCGGAAAACAGCGACACAAAGATAAGCTTGACAACATTTAGAAGAATGAGACCTAAACATATTAGCGTTGTCAAATTTAGCAACAGAAAGACATGTTTATGTCAACGACACCAACACATGGTTTTAGAGTTAAAGGCACTTAAAAGTTTGGGCATTCCGACCTCCGAAAATCCAGATGTTTACGTTGAGCAAAGGTCGTCGAAGGAATAGAAAGTATCAGCGAAGAAAAGATCAAGTTTTCAGAATGGAAGAGGGTAGACGTTGAGAAAAACGGAAAGTTCTTTAAAAGAATGCAAATAGTATCAGTGGAGAAAAGTAAGACAGACTTTGCTGCACTTTTGAAATTAGAACTGACAGAATTTAGGAAACATATTCACAGAGTCAAAGAACAATACGGTCAGTCAAGACGTTTGAAAGACATACTGCCGACAACACATGCCATATGTCACATGGATTTCGCAGAAAATTATACTTGCGGGTTTGCGGAAGAAATCCAGTCAGCATATTTTGATAAGAATACTGTCATGTTGCATCCAGTTGTAATTTATACCAAGGATAAAGAAGATGAGGTAAAGGTAAAGCATAAATCACTAGTAGTAGTATCTGATGAGTTGTCTCACACTTTATCGACAGTCTTTGCAATCATGAAGCATGCTGTAAAAGAAGTGAAAGCTGTATTACAGAATGTTGAAATGGTTCACTATATGACGGACTCGCCTACGTCACAGTATAGAAACAAGCAGATTTTTTCTATAGTAGCACATCATGATACGATCTTTCCCGGTATTAAAGCTTCCTGGTTATACTTTGAAGCTGGACACGGGAAAGGCCCCTGTGACGGGGTCGGGGGTACTGCCAAACAACTAGCTGATATGGACGTCAAAAGACACTCGGCAATAATTCAGTCAGCAGATGATTTTTTTCCAATGGGGGAAAACACAGGAAAATAGCGCACTTAAGTACATATTTGTCCCAAAGTCTCAATGTACAGAAGCCCATGAAGAACTCTCGAATCTTGTCGGAAAGCAAGTGAAGGGTACTATACAGGTACATGCAGTTATTCCACTTGGAGAAGGCAGCATTGCTGTGAGGAATACGTCATGCTTTTGTGATAAGTGTTTCGTCGACGGTCAACCAGTACCAGCATGTGATGGATGGACAGTACATCAGATGAGCGAAACCAACATAGTCCAAAATTCAGAAGCTGAACAAACAACAGGACATGATGAAAGTGAACAGCAGGCTACAGAACTAATGGAATGCAATAAAATAAACACAGATGAACTTTATCAAGTCAACACATACGTAGCAGCGATTTATGAAAGCAGGTGGTACGTTGGACAAGTTTTAGAATACGATGAAGACGACCAGGAATATAATATTAATTTCATGGTGGCTGGAAAAAAACTCTTTCAAATGGCCCGCAAAACCAGATCAGATTTGGATACCAAGTTCCGACGTATTGTGCTCATTGGATGAGCCGATAAAGCAAGGAAAGACCCGCAATATGTTTAAATTCTCAGGACGAGACCTTGAGAAGGTCAGAAATCTATTTGACAGACTTTGACTGTACATCATGAACATGCAACAGGATATATACTGAAGCGACCATGTGCAGTAAAACGTTAGTGAATTACGTTACAGCATCATTTGTGTTTTATACAAGCAATATAACAGTATTGAGTACACAATCATTTGTTCCAAAACATTTAATGGTGTAAAATGATCATAGCCCATTGTTTATCTTTGTTCAAACCGTTGTGAACAGCACAATTTCATTTGTGAAACTTGGGATTTTTGAATATTTCTTCGCGTTGGGAATTTAATGTAACATTTTAAAAGATTTTATGTTTTATGTGTTAATATAGTTGCAAAGATATTGCAAATCATTGTAACAAAAAATAATCATAACCCAAAAGTTCTTTTTTTCTACAATGGTTCCAGTTTAAACATAAATAACAAGGATATATATTTTATGGACTTTTGTGAACCACGTCACAAATAGTACTACTTCTGTAAAGTCTAATAAATATCTGTTTGGTAAAGTTTCAAGTCATATTAATTGTTAAGTTTTATCTTAAATGGTTAACAGATGCACAGATTTAATTAAATGGTCTTTAGACTTTAAAATAAAAGGGTATCAACATTGAAAAATAGACACTTTTTCTTAAAAGCGTCTATTTTCCTTTTTATTGTTTAAGTATAAATGAGTTGACCGATATGTTTTAGAGTTGGTTAGTGTATTGTTTCTTAAATGTTTTATTTGGTAAATCAATCATATATCTATCATATAAATGTGTTTTATACGCAATTGTGGTTCTTTTTACGATAAAATAGATTTGATATGATTACAGTAGTAAGAAGTAACGTAATTCACCATCCAAAATACCCCCACATGTATATTCATGTTTTTCTTGGTGTGAATTTGTTATTCAAGAGCTACTTTTTGTGTTTTCTAATTGTTCAAATATAGTTCTTTCAAAATAAATACATTTGTCTTGTTTTCAAAGCCGAAAATCTTCAGCCGTTTTTCGTGTGCAAATGGCGCACTTTAACTGACTTTGAATGTCAAGCTCTGGTAAATTATGGGCGCCTGTAAAGAAAAAAATAGCAGTGTATTTAAATCCAGTAATGATATTATGCTGTGTGAATACTTTAACACCAGAATGGTATGTGTACCACATTTTTATATAAACTAAGTTTCAAGGAATTCGATTTTTCTTGCATACTTTCTTCGCGCCATTTTCATATATCGTGCTATGAAAGGAGGTGTCGTTATCGTGTTTTTTTTTTTTTTAATGAAGTTTCATGTGAATCTTTTGTACTGTTGCAGTTATTTTGAGACATGTTTTGAGATATGTGCTATTTGAGACATGTTTTGAGATATGTGCTGTTTGAGACATGTTTTGAGATATGTGCTATTTGAGACATGTTTTGAGATATGTGCTATTTGAGACATGTTTTGAGATATGTGCTATTTGAGACATGCTGAGAGGTTGTATTAAATAATTTTGATGCTACCGTGTTTGTGGATGTTGAATCTTGATGGGATTTTGTTTTCCAGCCTGTATGTATAATGCTTCAAATAAACAACATACTTTTTATAAATAGATGAGTATATATCTTTCATATATCATAAGTTGAGTTCACTCACTATTCGGTGGATTAGTAGACTGATTGGTAACCTGTTATGTGGATAGTATATGCACGAGCAGTTCATTACCTGTGTCATTAATTGGTACAAGTGCGTCAGCGTGTGCTAATGCTAATATGAACACAAAGAAATTTAAGTAACGTGTAACCAGCATGTTCATCATTGAATATAGTATTCTGACTAACTTCCTAACAATTAGAGGAGATTAAGTGATAAATGAATAGAGTGACAAAATGGATACCAATGATACCCAGGGTACTCAGGTTTCTGATAGTGATATACAGCGCGCTTCTCAATTAGAACGCTGCATTCTTGCAGAAATAAGAAAAAAAATATGGCAAATTGGACAAACCGTCATTCAAGCGAGTTATAAGTAATCTTGACGTAACGTCCCTTCGTCATATTCGTAGTTCTTTGCACGATATTGGTAGGCTCAGCCATACAGGGTATCCTTCTGGTCGACTGGTGGAGAGGACATCGCGTTCTGATAGTGCTCCAGTGAAAGAAAAAAAAATAGCAGACGATATATATCTATATGCAATATTTCATTTTCTTGAGGGAGATGGTAACACTAGCGAAGGAAAGGCATGTATGTCTAGGTATGGAAAAATAAAACCAAGTAGCATAGACAGTCTGAGTTGCTTAAAGAATCTTCAAGAAACTAGTCAAGAAATTGGTCAGTCGAGTGACATGGATCAGTCATTAGGTAATACATCATTCGGTGATTCTGGAAAAAATAGTCAAGCTGAGAGAGTTGAAAGAAGCATTCCCATATTGCAATATGAAAAATTTATTGATCTGAAACAATTTGTAAAAGATGAACTAAATGTCATTTGTGCAAGTATTATGGAAGAAATGAAGAGGATGAAAATGGACAACGTTCGTTGATACAAAAGAAGGATGATACAATTAAAAGACTTGAATCGTGTATTGATCAGTCAAGGGAGTCGGAATTGTGTTTGGAATCTGATCTACATGTAATGGCAGATGTAATAAAGAGTCGGGCAATGACAATCGAAAATCTACAAGCTGTAAACGAGAAACAAATTGAGATAGTAAGTGTACAGATGCGTGGAATTCAGCTCCAGCTTATACATTTTTCGCAGCTGTCTTGCTCTTATGCAGATATGACTAGATCTTATTGCCCAACTGCAAGTGCATCTGGTACACCAAATACAGTTCTGAATACAAACGTAATTGATAGCCATCATCTAGAATCTTGAAAGAGGATTTTGTCAGATCACCAAGAATATAGAAGAAATACCGGCTTAAGCGTCTCTAAGGTACCAACATACAAAAATCGCACTGCAGATTTGATGCAATCTCAAGTAGCACAAAGCCTTAACACTACATCATCTACTGCAATATGTGAAGCAGATACAGGAAGAGGATTGGAAACGAAAATTGATGAG
The DNA here is from genome assembly GCA_029339505.1 of Unio delphinus. NCBI lineage: Eukaryota > Metazoa > Mollusca > Bivalvia > Unionida > Unionidae > Unio > Unio delphinus. Next base: position 1,477,028 of record JAQISU010000241.1, read on the forward strand.
AAAGAAAATAAAACTAATTAAAATCTAGTATTGGATGCATGAAAATTCTCCACTAAAAAACGATGACATGAATGATATAAACAATAACAATTCGAAACCAATCCAGGTGCGAATTAAGTACTATGACATTCAGTGAAATGAAGAGTAGTTTAAAAACAAAATCTTTCTTGTTATGTCGAATTAAAGCAGACTATGGTCCAGAAGAGTTAAATCATGTAATACGCAGACATGCATACAATCTGGGAGTACAGATCACAAATATTAAGATTCTTAAAAAGTGTTAAAATATGAAGGGAGAAACCTATACCGTTCGTGTCACTGTTCCGGAAAATATGCTTACTAAAACTTGACAGCAGGGATTTTGGCCAGAATTTGTATTAGCTAGAGAATGGTACGAGAGATAAATGAGTCATTGTCTTTAACTTGCATGTGGAAAAGCTTTTGTTTACTTTCTGAATGATGACTACTCTAAACATAATGACTTAGAATGCGAAGGGCATTAATTATGACAGGAACGCCCTATCTTTGTTCATTACTTCATACGGTAGATATTGTATGCAATGGCTATATTCATAGCAACTACATTTTTTCAAAGCATTGACAGGAATTGTACGGCTTTTTCGAGACAGGATAGCAGAATTAATACATGTCTATGGGAAAGAAAGCGTCCCTCTGGATTTAGAGGAACTGCAATTTTCTATCGGGAATCATTGCCTGTTTGTCCTATGAATAACATTGGTAACGACAGGGTTATTGCAGTTGAAATTAACATGTGCGCTATTAAATTGTTTCTGTTCTGTGTGTGATTTCCTTCCACAAACGCCTCTTTAGATGATTATAAAGAAATAATGGAAACTGTGGAATGCCTATATGATGAATATAATCCAAAAGGTTGTGTGATTATCTGTGATGACTTTAATGCGGAGCTACCCAAAAAAGTGATTCCAAAAAGCAAATATGGTAAAAGTGACATGCTACAATCCTTCCTGACAAATATGCATCTAATGTCCACATGTGATATGTTCCCTTCTGAAATACCAGGATATACATATTGCTCATCTGACGGCAAACACTCATCTTTGACTGACAACATTTTAATACCCTCCTCCAAAATAGATTTAGTCCATTGTGCTAATATTGAAGATGACCATCATCTCAGTTTATCTGATCATTTACATGCACGAGCAGAGTTATTAGTTCCAGAGGAACTCCCGGAATCAACATTTTCCTGATATTCAGTTTCAATTAACTGGCAAAAGGTTTCTTCAGAACAACAGGAGCGGTACAGAAGTGAAATCAACGAGCACCTGAACTCAGTGGAGCTAATTGTAAATAGCATTTCGGATGTACAAAACACCTTTGTTACTGTAGCGACTGTTTTACGTTACACAGCTGATAAAATGCTTCAAAAAAAAAAAAACTTCCTCTCACACTTAAAACCTTACTGGAAATTTGTTAATGTGGCTGAACTACATAAAGAGATGAGAAGAAAACGATTGTTATGGATAAAATATGAACGGCCACGTAGGATACAATTTAAAACGAACGCAGAATACAAAAATGCGAAAAGAAATTTCAGAAAACAATTAACAAGGCAAAAGACCAATACGAACAAGAACAATTCAATGAGCTGGAAAAAGCTGCAGAACTGGATGTAGGGAAATTCTACAGAATAGTAAGACTTCATAAGAAGGGGCAGAGACAAGATATTTCTGAACTAAAAGTGGAAGGAGAAATAATACGGGACCCTGATTTAATTCGTGACGCGTGGTGCCAGCATTTTAAAATTTTAGGTACTGAAATATCAGATATTAATTTTAACGAATCGTTTGCAAAGTGTACAGTAGCATAATTTCCTTGGAAACGTATCCTGATTACTTCAAAATTGTAAATGTTATTCCTATTTTTAAAGGCGGGAAAAAGGACAGGCTAGATATGAATAACTATATCGATATCTCAATCGTTCCCGTATTTCAAATAGGCTAATTTTTTTCAGCGAAAATATCAATTTCCATCACTCATTACAACAAGGATTTCGAACCGAATGCAGTGGCATCACTGCAGCCTTCATTATAAAAGAAGGAATAGTCCATTATTTATAAGGTCAGTCAAAAGTGTATGCTGCATTCCTGGACAATGCGAAGGTCTTTAATGCGGTGTGGCATGATGACCTATTTTATAAGCTATTCCATCTCGGAAATAAAGAAAAACTGTGGAGATTAATTAGAAATTCGTTTCGAGAAGTTAGGGCTCATGTTCTGCTCAACGGACATCATTCGAAACCATACGCTGTCAATCAAGGGGTAGGTCAAGGAAGAACGCTATCGGCATGGATATTCTTAGTCATGATAAATTACATAATATCCTTACTGGAATCAACAAAATCTGGAATACAAGTTAGCACTCTGAGTATCCCCTTTGTTTTACTAGTAGATGACACGTCCTCGCTATCTTTGTCATTTAATGGTATGTGTGTTTCACTTCGCAACCTCAATGACTATGCATCGAAGTGGACACTCCGGTACAATGCTGATAAAAGCAATATTGTCATATTTTCGAAGACGAAAATCACACAAAAATCTGTGTTCATGCTCGGAGATAAAATGATTCCTATAGTTTCTTCTATAACCTATGCTGGGTTAAAGGAAGGTCAGTATGTTATTCCATTGTTGGGACTGGCATTGGAAAGGATGGAATGAATCCAATTAATATTGATACAATATGGTCAAAAATAGCACTACTGTAATGACATATGGATGCGAATTGTGGTCCAACTTGAGCCAGTCACAGGTACACAATCTGGAAGTATGTCAAAGAAAAGAGGCAAGAAGAATTTTAGTTCTCGATCAGCACTCTTGTACAGAAACAACAATTAGCAGTCTTGGACTATGGGCCATTGAGGGTTATGTGGATAAAATCAAGTTAGGTTTCTTCAATAAAATCTGCAGAGCTAAAGGTTCCATTGATTGGAAAATTATATTCCACAGAATAATCCTTGACGTCCTGATACATGAGAGCGAGAGCGTTTTATTGTTAAAGATATATATCGTGTTCTTTTGAAATACCAGCTTGGCGGATTTTTCCACCTATACGTGAAAACTCTATATTCTACCCCGAAATCAGCCTGGAGGAGTAATATTGAAATGGCAATTCGCTGCTGCGAAGAATCATTGTGGAGATCCAAACTTGAAATGAGACCTGAACTTTTACAGGATATAAGTGTCCATACTAATCTTCAACCACTTGCAGTTTGGAAATTTGATAAATGTTTTCCTAATAAAACTTGGACTTTCGCTAACATTGCCTATTTAACTATGTGTTCCGTTGCAGCAGAGAATGAATATAACTGTAAACTCTGCAAGAGACTATAAACAGAACCAAGCATATTTTACTCTACTGCCAAGCCCTAAACGACGAGCGTAACACTATGTTTGAAAAAAACCCAGATGCAATAGACATCCTAGACTCGCACTGGTTTTTATGTCAGGACAATGACACACTACTTCATATCCTTTTGGACAAGAAAGTGGACATCTTTGATTCTATGGATGATCAATCATGGCAGGCATTCATGTGTGTGGTGGCTGATGGAATAGACACAATTTACAGAAGAGCAAATGAACTTGAAAACGATATCTCATATAGTATGTGTTCAGTAAATTAAGGAAATGGACCCAATTCATGTATATCTAATAAATAACTCACATGTATTCTAAGTGAGTAAGAACATGATAATCAATTTAAATCGTTTCATTTGAATGTAAATAATTCCAATTCCTTTATTTTTCCTCTCTTAATCTATGTTGCGTATATAACTCGTTTGCAATGAGTTCTCTCACGCATGTGTTTTGATATTACGTTCTCTATGATTTTGTTACTATATAGTGTACTGGTAAGTAATTTAATGACAAACTATGTTCGTACGAATTCTCTTCTGAAGAGGAAATAAAGAAAGTCATATATATATATATATATATATATATATATATATATATATATATATATATATATATATATATATATTATGTGTACTATTTCATTATTTCATTAATTTTGTTTGGAAAGGTCATTTAGCGAATAATATTTTAAATACTAAGTTTTTTATGGATTGTAAGTTTGCAATTTTAGAAGGGGTCATTCTTATATAACATGCTTGGATCAATTCATAATGTTACAAGGCTGAGATGCATCAAGTAAACATCAAATAATTTCTGAAAGACTAGCGTAACGTAATTCCTGATTAGTTAAACTGACAGATGAATTTATATATTGTGAATTTTTCTATACTTATATATTCGTTATCTATATAAGAGAAGTATTACTTAGAATTGCGCATTTTTTGTAATAATCACTAGTCTTCGAAGTTATTAGGTTTTATTGAGAGGATTTAATTATTTAATTTAATTATTCGTTGGAATTACAATTCTCACAAATTCATTTCAAGACATTTGGAAATTTAACAGATGTTACGGAATTACTGTTAATTCATTTAAAGACATTTTGGAATTACATCATAGTGATTCGTCTGATGATATATCAGTACATTACTGACCATCATTCGGAATACCATGGAGATTCATTTTGAATTACTCAGTTCTTTGGAATTGATAGACCATTTACGACTATGTATGATTTCGTTTGAACAACTTACCTATTTTTACATTTCACTTTTTTATTTAATGTAATCAATTATATTTTCAATTTTATAAAGCGTGTTGGTTTTCTCTCTTTTTTTCTTTCTTACTTATTTTAAAACCATCGAGTCGTTGCAATATATTGTTGTGATTGCAAGCATATCCCTCAAAGGATCTTATTCTTTTTCTTTCGTTTTATCTATCCTCCTTATCCATCTTTTTTTACCTTTATTTATTTTCTCATAGCGTACAATATTTTGCTAACGATAGGGAAACCAATAACATTTCTTTAACTATATGGAAAGTACACAAACACACACACACTTTAATCTTAAAGTAAAACAAGATATAAACCTTAAATACATTTTAAAAATGAGCTAGCACTCTTTACCCACATAAATCTCTTGAAACCTCCATTTTATTTTATTTCTTTTTTCTTGCACACGTTCAGTTAATCGGACTGGTCGCATATTATATGCTGTCTTATCGTCATCCATTCTTGTCGGTTTTCTATTGCTTACAACACATTTCCATGTGTGAGCGGATATGACATATTAACATCCATTTGTTCTTTCCTCTTTATGTAAATACTTTAATCTGATACCTTTTTGATGTGATTTATAGGTCAGATTCAGCACCCATGGTCATCCTTTTCATCATTCCTCCATCTTCTTCGAACAGCTTTCTGATGTTCTATCCCTTTATCCCTCCACCTTCGGTCTGCTTCCTGTTTTTACCCACGCTTCGTCTTGTTACATGTATTATAAGTTGTTTAACTGGGTTACTGAGTCAAAATATAATTAAGTTATGAACATTAAATGCAAAAGACTGATGAGAATACTTGGAATGATATAGATGGCTGTTGGTTGTGTCCATGTAGTGTATATTGTACGTTGAGTGATTCAAATGACTGTCGCTTGTGTCACATATGTATCGTCAGTGTAGTGATACAAATGGCTGTCAGTTGTGTCACAGATGTGTCCTCAGTGTAGTGATTCAAATGGCTGTCAGTTGTGTCACAGATGTATCGTCAGTGTTGTTACAAATATCCATTATATTGTTCAAACAAATTTGGCCATTTAAATGATATCAACGTTTTTGCAACAACGAATCAATGTGATATATGTGTCAAAGAAATAATGTCAGTAATGTGCTCTCTCTCTCTCTCTCTCTCTCTCTCTCTCTCTCTCTCTCTCTCTCTCTCAATCTCTCTCTCTCTCTCTCTCTCTCTCTCTCTCTCTCTCTCTCTCTCTCTCGATCGACCTCGACTGGAGCTGCATGTGTAAAGAGCATTCGAAGTAAATAAATCTCCATTTATTAAAAACACTAAATGATGTCACATCCATTTTGGTTGTATCTCTTTGGTCACTGTTTGGAGCATGAGATGATGGCGAAGCTAGATTTGCGATGGCGAGCCATGGACATTGGAGAAGACATGTTTTTCGGTAGACATTTGAGTTTGTGAGAAGAAAAAAAATGGCATGTTGGGCACGGTAGCAGGGTACGGCCGGTGAATGTTTACCGGTTCTAGACTGGACCACCATATCCCCTGAAACAACGCTTGTCAAACCTTTTAGAGAATTATTGCATATTAAGTTCAATTATATTTTTAAAATCAAATTTAATATTTTGAATTATTCAGTTGTTATTGTTTCCGTTCTTTTTAACCGGCTCCGGCTGAAAATGTAGTAATGCAGATAAAATATTGTTTTGCATTTCTATATTTTTATTTGAACAACTACAGAAGAAATTCCGATATAAGAAAAGTAATCTTCATCTCCATTTGATTACATAACTACGAATATGACTCAATACGCTGCTTCTTGCTGCTTATTTTCCTGATTAGCCGGACTGCTGTAGCGGGAAAGATTGGCGAGTACAGATGTATTGGATGCTACGTAATTCATCTGCTTGTATTGTTTCCTTCGCATAAGATCATCTTATTAAGTACGGTGAGTCAAAAAGAGATTGTATCACTTAAATTGTGCTAACCGCTATTTTTAACACTAGTCATTTCAGTTAATCAAATATATAAATGTCTAAAGTTATGAACAAAATGCCATATTTCAGTAGCTAAATATCTTTTACTATGAGGCGCTGTAGCGTACAAAGGCTGGTTCAGTGAAAAGGTTCCTGTTCCAATTTCGATGTCGTATGTCATGAAATCGAATATTACGCTTTGGATCAAATTGCATGTCCTTAAAATTCCATTTTCTAGATCAAGATTTTAGTTTTCTATACTGAATTATACAGTTTTGGGTTAAAACCTATTTCCTATGTCGACGTTTTACAATGTATATTTTGAATTACATAACGTTGGTTGAAATTTCAATATCATATGTTGAGAATCCCTAATTCACACGTCGTATGCAACTGTTTGTGATGAATGTTTCATTTCAAATGGCAAGTATTTAGATTTAATCTGTAAAATTTCACAGCAACGAGAAGGAGCCTCCTTGTTTAAAGGCATTCAACCTAAGTAAAAACGAATGAAATTATATATTTCTTTTTTCAGTTCGTGATTACTTATTTAGTTGAAAAATTACGATTCAGGATTTTTCATTATTGTCTGGCAGACAAAAATTAGCTATTTGCCACGCCTATATTCATGTAACTTCTAAGTTGACCTCTTCCGAAGATTAAGAATTTTAGCCATGCGCAAACACGCGTTTACAAAAATAATGGCGTGTCCGCAACTAGATCGAAAACCAAAACTTAGATTCTGAAAGGAGGGGGAAAAAAAACTCACTGGGCAAATTATGGCAGCACACGCATATGTATTGGTAACCAGCATGAACGATGGAATAAAAAGAAGTCCACTTTGAGCCTGAAAACTAATCCAGAGGTCGCCAAATTCTTGCTGGACACTGGTGAGTCTCAATTTTGCAATGAACAGTCAAGTTTTTATACCGTTATTTTATTTCTGTATTGTTAAATCTTTATCAAAATTCGTAAAATAACATATTTTATACAAACTGGCATTATTCCATTTAGCTTGAAATAAAATGTCACAGCCCTGCAACAATATCGCTGAAACCCGCATGTACACCACTGCTGCTGCTTTGAAGGCTACCTAAGGGAAGTTAATGATCATCTTCATTTTCGCACGCAACGATAAGACTTATTTAGAGGCAAGCAGTCACTACTGTTTCTTTAATAAAAATTATATATAATGTAAATGGTGATGGCTGTAAATAAAAGTAATGTAATACAGTTAAGTATATTTTATGCATACTATTATTTGTGAAGTATATAAAATTATTGTGTCAACTGAAACATTTATTTTCCCTTGCTATATTAGTTATGAATTGAATGGCAGTGCAAGGAAAACATCAGAAACAGAGAGGAATGTCACAGAAGACATGGCCACAACTTCTACACCTGGGCCAACAATTCATAGGATACAAATTCCTGCTCTGTCTGATATAACCACATCAGAATTAGATATGGCATCTGTGTAAGTGTTACTACATTTTATTAAAAATTATGTATATTTACTTGTTTACAAATATTTTGGTACATGCACATTTAAGGAATTACCTGGAAATGTATCATTCTATATTAGGTTAATATTTTGTAGTTGGTAAAGATTGTACATTTTGTTATAATATGGTTTGTTTTATTTAGAATAATATTTTTGTTGTAAATTGTTTGTTGGCATGTCTTTTTTTGTTATTGATATGTTCCTCATCATGCTGTTTGGATTTTAGTTAAAGGGCCTCAAGGGAGAATAGTCTTTGACTAAATTAGTCACCCCTTTAAATAAGTTATGATTATTATTATTTTTTCTTGAGGCATTATCATTCCCATCATAATAACCAAGATAAACGATGATGCTTTCTTTTGATACAAAACTAAAGATTCCCAAGTTCAACATTAGTATTTACACATTTAAAAATTTTATTTTAAGGGATTTAGTCTTTTCTGAAGTTGAAAAACTTAAGGAGAAGGAAAGTATTATGATGGAAAAGTCTAAAAAAGTTTTATCAACCATTTTGAGAAAGTATACCAAAAAAATTGTGATACATACATAAAAGGGGTATATTTGTGTCACCTATACTAAAAAACAACCATTATGATACATGCATGATATATGTAGCTAAACTAAAAGTTATGTATAGTATATATATATATATATATATACATGTATAGTATTGTATTGGTATTTGTGGATGATATTTGCGTATGAACCAGAAAGTTCTTCCCACAAAAGCTTTCTTTTCTGTGTATTATCAAAAAAGTAAAAATTGTGTAATTACAATTTTTCTTAAATATAGTATCGATGCATAATGAAAATATACTGGTTATCACAGAAATAAAATGAATACATTGTATTATAAATACAAACCACACTAAGGCCATAGTTATGGTTTGTCCATTTAGTACACATGGAGAGGGCGGGGGGGGGGGGGGGGGATACCCAAATGCATATGCTTGTGTATGGGGGTGTGTGGTCTACTGATAATGTATGTACACATATACCTCAATAGTAATTTGTCTAATATGTAACCTGCTTGACTGGGTTCAGTTGGTGTTTGAGTTTTAGTGGACAATAGACAACTTTTTAAAGTTATGCAGCTTATTTCTTTGATGCAGCCAGACATTCAACATTCGTGGACTATCTGTTTTATTAAATACATATTATTGTTAATCCTTGATCTTTTATGTGTGGATTAAATATAGGCTGTTCTACAGAATGGGGAGGGCAATCACATGTACGCAGATGGGGTGTGTGTAAAAAAAAGTATGCATGTGTACAAGGAGAGAGGGGTCAAGCTTTGCCCGATTTTTGCACACATGCCCATATTTGGAATCAGATTTTATTTCTGGATTTTTTACTTTTTTGTTTGCAAACTAATTCACACTGGTCTGAGCTATACACAGACAGGTGAACATTTGCAAAAGTAGGATAAATTGAGGATTGGAAGTATAAAGTGACCAAGAGGAAAATGATGGGTCAGAAGAGAAAAAGCTCCATTGTTACTTTTTACCCTTATGCAGATGCCGAATGATGTTTCTAGCACACCTAGGCATTTATCTAAGCAAAAAATTCTTGGAAGCAGATATATTTCGATGTATTAAAAATTAGCCCAAAAATGCGCTCCCTACCCCCATTTCAGGTGACAAGGAAAAAACTGTAGGGATGGAATGAGTTGATTATTCTCTGCCTGTATAATGCTACTGTACATTGGCATTTTCATCAAAACAGATTTATGGGGATTTATAAATGTTAAATAGTTCTCTGCATCTGAATCAATTTATTTATTTAGTCATTTTTTTTTTGTTTAAGAAGTACAGCAGAACTGGAGAATTTCCAGAAGTTTATGACATTCATATAAGCCATCAGCTTTCAGTTCTAGGAATCTGTTTGCAGCTCTTGATCATAACAATGATATTGACAGAGATGTGATTGTAAACACAGGTGGAACAATAAGGTAATAAATTTATTCTTGTTTGTTAATGTAATAATTCATTTTTGTTAAAATATTAATGCTTTACCTGAAAGTTGATAAACCATTGGTTTGTGGTACAATTTAATCTTTTACAGAAGAAATTTTTAAAAATAAATTTCATAAACCAATTTTGATTAGAATTAGTCTAATGTAATTAGAAAATTCTGTAAAGAATCTAAACATTTTTATGATATATGGGTAAGATACAGATTTACTATTTTGACATTTTCATCTGTAGCAGAATGATTTGTTACATGTAATTGTATGCAGTTTTTATTTGGACTTTTGAGAATTAAAATAATATAAAATGACATTGTCAGTGAAAGGTTTGCATTTTCTTGTCAGATATCAAAGGTCATTCAACAAAAAAGTGAGAGATGGTCTGCAAACCCAAAGAAAGCTGATCAACAGTACCTGTATATTCTGGAAATAATTATAAAAATATTGAAAATGAGGTTATATGATAGAGTTGGCATGAACCAGCCAGTTGTTTTGGACATAAATGATCCTAGGTGAATATCTGATGTACTTGCTCCAATACCACCACTGCCTACAGAAGAGATTGTTACAAAGCAGAAATCTCATTTAAATTTAAAATGATTTAGGCCTTTTAGTCAGGTAACACCTATTGATATCAAATTGTTATGGAGAGACTATTCTAGTGATTGTATGGTAAGAAATGATCCCTACCTTGGACCCATATAGACTTTGACTAAGTCTTTCTTGAAGTGCCTACCATGAGCCAAAGTCCAGCATCTGTTTGATTTCCAAGTAGCAGTTTATCTTCAGACCACTGTTGATTATGTTCTTACAGCTTTTAAAAACAAACATTTGAACAAAAAGATGTAAGACCTTTTCTAACCTTTCATACTCATTGCATTTATACTTGTCTTATATGTATGTTTAGACTGAGGTAAAAACAGTGTATTTTGGTCATTTGATGTATAAAAAAAAACACAGCAGAGACTATACATTGTAAATCATTTAATCTTATAGGAGTAACAAGATTAATATCATGTAATTCCAAGTCAGTATTATTGCATAATAAAGTACCTTTTAATAATTTTATTTTCTAAATGTTTTGTGTTAATTTGCAGTCAGAAAGATTTCTAGCATACTTTGAAGAAGAAAAAATGTACATTGGAGCAAATGACTTCAATCCATACTCTTCATCTTGATTTCATTGCTCCCGCTAAACATTACTATACCTATCAATAGACAGCACGCTGAAGCATTAAAATTGATATGTAACTGAACTGGACCCTTTTTTCCAACAAAACCCGTGAAAGAACATGTGTTGTGCCATGTGAGTGCATCTTAATTTAGCTACACACTTTTTACAAACATCCAGTGTTAGGACTTCATATTTATGGTTTTATTATTCGCCTAAATACTGATAGATATGATATGCATTGCTTAAAAGAGTTTTTGCTTCACTAATATATATATATATATATATATATATATATATATATATGTGTATATATATATATATGTTTTTTTATGAAAATGAATTACATCAGAAAACAGCATTGAGCTTAACAATATTGTTTTGAATTCCACAACATAGTATTGTCCCATATTTCTGACTACATTATTAAATATATTTAGGCTAAATCTTCTAACACAAAATATTTAGACTTTGTTTTAATTAAATTATATATTTTGCTGAATTTATTTGCCCAAATTTTTAAGAATACAATGTAATGAAGTGGTTTATCACAGGTGCAGCGATGTCTGCCATTACAGGTTCACGTACAGTTTCAAACTGATTTTATAAAGAAAATAATGCTGTTAACTTTTGTTGTTGTTATAAAAAAAAGAAATAAATTAGAAATGATCTTCACCGATTATATTTGTTAACAAATTACTTTTACATACTGGTGTTGACCGTTCCAGTGTCCTAGTGGGAAGAGCATCCACCTCAGATGCAAGAGGTTGGGGAGGCCTTGATCCCTGGCCAAGTCATACAAAATACATAAAAATGGTATTAACAGCTGCCTCATTTGGTGCTCAGCATTAATTGGTTAGTGTATGGACTGGTCATCCTACTGTCAGGATAATGTAACTGGGTGGGATGCCATGCTGCATGTCTGCAGCATGATGCCTCAGTGCTAGACATCACTATAATATGCCACACTGCAAACATCATAGCAATATGACTGAAAAATTGTTCAACGTATGTTAAAAATCAAAATTACACACACTGTTACAATTTTGAAACAGAATTTGGTATATTTTCATCACTGTACAGTAGGCCCAATTTCATGAACTTGAGCAGTGATATATTGCTGCAAACAGGGTTAATGGTCAGTTAGCAATTAAAACACCCCTGTGAATGTGTAAGAGTTTGTTTGTCTGTATAGGCTAATTGGTATCAACAATGCATAAATACATTTTGCTTTGTGTTACAACACTGCCAGAACTTAATGGTACATCAAGGAAGGTATAAAGTACAACCAGTCCTTTTATGTCTGAAAAATCAAGAGGGCAAAGTCTCTTCACCTGGTAGCATGACTCCTGCATTCCTGAATTTGAAATGTATATCTGAGCCAGTTTTGCATTGTACTTTGTACATTATATATACTATTCAATATATATATATATATATATATATATATATATATATATATATATATATATATATATGTGTGTGTGTGTGTGTGTGTGTGTGTGTGTGTGTGTGTGTGTGTGTGCCTAGCTACCCTCATTTTAAAAGAAATGCAATAGGAACATACATGGGGTGTGGGGGTGGGCTTAATTTCAATATTTGTTTCTCAGCAGTAGTATGTTTAGGTGATGTACTACAGTTTATCATTGAGTAAATGGTAATCACTTGTGTCAAAAGCATAGAAACCAAGCAGAATACTAAAACATCAATGTAATTTCTATAGAACTGTCTAGTATTTTGGAATGGGATGTCTGTAATCAATCTTTTATAGTAATGGTACACTAGTTTCTCAAATAAAAGTCTTTGGGAGACAAAGAAAAAGGAAGAACAGTGGCAGAAGTTAGACAGACTGTAGGGAATTGGACTACCAGACCAGATAAAGGTTATACAGACGAGTAGGAACATAGGACAGGAGGAAAATCTATTACACTAATAAGATGCTAAAATGGGCCATAACTTGGTCGATTTTTTAAAGATGAGTGATATGGTTTTAATTTGAATTTCATTTGAGAGATGACTGTTATTTAATGATATTAAATTGTTGTTTATTTGACTTTCACATTTTGTGTATTCATTAATTTAACTGCCGGCACCACTGCCTGGGGGCTCTGAGCATTGCATCTCTTTATCACTACTTCAATTCCTCACAAAACAAGCCTGGGGTGGGGTGGGGGTCTTTTGTAATAATTTAAATAATATTTGGAGCACCCCACCCAACCTAAATAACACGGAAAACCTCTATATATGCCATAATTATTCTTAGATGATATCCTTCAGTTTTTCATGCCTGACTGTACTCTTGAATTAAAGTTATTTCTGTACATGCACATTTGTACTTGTATAAGTTTAGTACATTTCATAATATATAACAGTTAGTTTTACAGTGTATGCAGTCGTGTACATTCATCTGGGTATTCATATAAAGGGTATAATTATTTATATGGTAAATTAACACATTTTAAAAAGCTATAAAATTTGATGCTTTTAATTGGTGTCAAGTACTTTTGATTTAGTTGTAATAAGATGGCTGATGATGCACATACGTGATATAAGCATTCAAGGTTGCTTTTGATGAACTAGTATTTTAGTCTTAAAAACCTTATTCTGTTTCCAGAGCCATTTTGTTTTACATGTAATTAAAATTAAGATTAGTATGTGGATAGAATAGTATCCTAGTGTTTGTAGTTCTGTTGATATTTACAAGCCAATCTGTATTCATGAAACACTGCAACAAGTTTTGCTTTCTCAACTCAATATGAATATGCGTTATTTATCATTTAACTTAAAGTGTTACTGTATATGTACGATTAAAATCATGTTCACCAGTGTACTTTTGTTCTTTACATCCTTTGCATCCCAAGACAATGCTAATCAACTTCAATTCATCTTCTGTTTTTAATAAATAGTCTCCTCACGGTTGCTTTCAAAACATAGCCATACATATAATCATTGTTTAGTGGGTAGGTAGCTAAAAAAATGTTTAACAAATCTTGTTCATGCAAAATAAAAATTGCATACTACAAAAGAAATGCTTTATGCAACTTAAAATCAACCTAAGTTGTATTATGCACACATCATATCATTGGATAGATCACCCAAGTCTTCCTTGAGTAAAGCCATGGTACTGGCCAAAATTAGTTATCCATTATATGCCATACTTAACAGTTTGGAATGACATGTCTGTTGCCAGTACTTAGGTATCCATTAAGTCCATAAAATAAACTGCCTATTAGCAGTATGCTTTTCCCCCAGGTTGTAATCATTATCTTCTTCTGCTGCCAGGACAACTTGTGCAACAAGGAGCACGACTTCATCTAAAACAACCAGGTCGAAGTCTTGCAGACATTTTTTTTACAAATTGTCAGTAAAAAAAAATCCAAATAAAATAAATGCATTAAATGTTATGTGGGAAAATATTATTTTTTGTGTTATGCAATGAAGCAAACGTGTAAATATACAAACAAATGCGCAAATCACATCGACTATCGGATACGTGACTCGTGAGCGTGAGGTGGTAATGCAAATGCACAAGAAAATCAATTTTATTATGAGCCTAAGAAGCTACTTTAGCGAGACCTTTTAATGGCGGTTCTGATTACAGTGATACAAATTATCATATTTTCAGTTGGTTTATCTTACACCATAACACAAACACGACAAGTAAACACTTTCAAGAATGGCCCCTTAAAGGAACCTCTTATTGTCAGGATTTTCCATCTTATTGACCTTTTTGTCTACTTCTTGTAATTTATCATATATAATGGGAAATATATAAGCAATACATATATTGTGGGTGACTATAAAGAACTAAGGAGAAGGACAGACGAAGAAATACGAAGAATAAGGCAATAATTACATCAAAAGAGAAATATGCTTACCTCGACTTCCATATTTGTTGACGCGCGTCACTTGACACTGCGACTTGGGAGAATATCGGTAAATTCCGTTTCTGCATAATTAATTAGCAATCCGTACAGAAAATCGTTATATATTCATGATTAAACTTACAGTTGTACATTTTTTGAAACTGAATGACCTGTAATTACTCATTATTTCTACTTTACTTTTCATAATATCATGCATTTGCAAGAATAAAAAAGTCGAAAATCTTAGGTTGTATGCCTTTAAATTAAGAATGCGTTCCGTTCACGAGGGTGACCGCTAGCGAAGAAATTAATACTATGTCTCGACCTGTAAATGGTAACTTTCAAACTGTAAATGCATGAAATGTAATGGCGCCTCATAAATGAATACACGAATTTTGTATCTTAATACTCGATATTATTTTATATTGTTAAATTGGACATTGTGCAATGTTACTTTTAACACCAAACACATCATTTCACCATATAAAAATAACAATTTTGACAAACTCAGTAAAATGTCAAATCACCGCTGTGGAATTCAACAGATGCAATCTAAACACTCAACATTAAAATTTCAACAACCGCCGTGTAATTCAGGAGATACAATCAAAAAATCGACATTAGACATCGATTTTTCATCTAGCGCTGCATAAATCAACAGCTGAAATATAAATACTCAACATTTGAAATGGAAATTTCAACATTAACTCTTTGAACCAATACGTAAATTAGGAATTCTCGACGTATGACATTGAAATTTCAACCTCCACCATGTAGTTCAAACGACACAATCTAAAACCTCGACATAAAAAGTATAATGGACCAGCTTTTGTCCGCTACGGCGCGTCAAATATTGTATTACCTAATGCGATCAGTGTCATAAAGTTAGGTCCTACATTTGATGATTGGCATGAAAAAGATGATCTAGTTATCATCTCTGCCAAATGAATGTTTGCCTCAAAATAACCAGATGTAAATATTCCTAAACCCGATTACGAATATTGCTAATACTCCGGACTTAATTGCGAATATTGCTAATAGACCGGACTACATTACGAGTAATGTTATTAGCTTCGTTTAACACCATAAGATTACGCTCTCATATGTATGGAATATAAAAGTATTGGATACAAAAATCAGACTACAAACACACATTAAGAAAACACTAATGCTAATTTGTTAGAAAACAACTATTTTGTATACTAGATGACCGAGTACACGATACATGTACACAATACAGAAGTCAGGGCTAGCTTTTTCTGAACAAAGCTACATGCTTTGCCTCATATTGAAGTTACAAATATTCGTAAAACGAGGTACATATAAAGTTTTTGTTAATAAACAGTTTCGTATTGAGTAGCCACAATACAATAATACAGAGATCGTGTACATGCACAGACATAGTATAATATCGTGGTTTTTATCACCTGGATTATTGCAATATCCAACTACACAATCTAGTCCAATCACTGAATTAAATAATTTTCCATTTCCGTTGCCAATATGCTTGCAAAAATATATATTTAATTGATTTTGTATTGAATATGGATGACTTGTAATGAACTAAACATTAAATATGTATTTAAATGATTTTGTATTGAATATGGATGACTTGTAATGAACTAAACATTAAATAAATATGTATTTAATTGATTTTGTATTGAATATGGATGATTTGTAATGAACTAAACATTAAATATGTATTTACAGCATACCTTAACCATTTGCACAAAGTCTATCGATTAAACGTGCATACAAATGGAACAATGATACTTGCCGCATTATAAAGAAATGTTTTGAAGCTGTAACTGCCTGAACAAAATTGATATATAATGAACCAAAACTTACCATATATTTTCAAAATTATTTAAATTAATATATTACTTAGATAAGTATTCCTTAAAAATTCAATATATGTATACATGCATAATGGGCAGTAACACGCTTACTGGTCAAATGGGCATTAATACGCTTACTGGTCGAATGGGCATTAACACACTTACTGGTCAAATGGGCATTAACACAGTTATTGGTCAAATGGGCATTAACACGCTTACTGGTCAAATGGGCATTAACTGGCTAACTGGTATAATGGGCATTAACACGCTTACTGGTCATATGGGCATTAACACGGTTATTGGTCAAATGGGCATTAACACGGTTTTTGGTCCAAATATCATCTTATTAAATCGACAGACATAAACCGGTGGATATGTCGACTTCGATTTTACCAGGTGTGACTTATTTATTTTTTAAAGACGACTTTTTATATAGCATATTTAAATGAATATGTCGTCTTATTTATGTGGAAAAGTGGCATGTGGCTGGCAGAAATCAAATTACATAATACTGACTATTAAAGACAATGTTCACACTTATATACTATTGAAAGCATTTTTGGTGATTGTATTCTTTTTTATTCTTTTTTTTTTTCTTGCAGTGTCGGCATTAGTGTTTTTATAAATACAGATCTACTTGTTTGTTAATGATGTATTTGATTGTTTACATTATCAATATATGTTTTCTTAAATAATTATTTTTTTAAAATATCGTATCGTTGGATTTACATTTACGTATGTAGTATATCCACCATTTGTAATGCTGCTTTTGATCTTCATGTACATATGCGCTTAGTATATCCGTTTCAGGCCAGTTAAGTATTTTAGCTATGAGATTTTGCACGACAACTTTGGTCTGGACCTTCCATTGCCTTCGGTTCATTATTATATGTTTATAGAACTTGTATCGTTTTGTTTCCTTGCTTCATTTGGTGAAAGCGGTACAGGAATTAATCTTTGAATGTATTAATAATTAACAACGGGTTCTAACTGTAGGTGTAATCAACAGGTAGCTTGGATGAGGAAGAAAAATATCAATAGTAAGCGTAGCTTGACCAAGAGACCATCTGTTCTATGCAGGGCGGGGTTTATAACAACATCTTTATCGATATACTTTGCCGCGCGTGTCGCCGTTTGTTGAGTATTGACTTTCTTCAGTGCGGCATCTGGGGCTTTCATTAAGAAAGACCACAGCTGAATCTTGTACGAAGTAGACTAATAGGACACATTATTTCGTAATGTCCTGTATGATATTTACGTCCTAAATGCGAATATCGCAAATGAATACATATTTATACGTACTGATACATACATATTTCTGATTGTTTTTGAAACCTTACAATATTCATTGAGTTTAACTCTATGGAGAAACTTCTAGACTGTGGCCGTATTTTTGGTTTGAACATGGATTCTAAAAGGTAAGATACCGATTTGTGCGTGTTTCATCTAATGTTATCATGAAATACAAGTATCATCTGAAATGACGATCAACATAAAACGGGTTTCTTTACATCGCTAAAACGATCTAAGATCGGCTAATTTCGGCTTAACGTGGGGCAATAGGAAATAGCAAATATAGACAGCAGAGCTGGAACAATTGCTATCCAAACAAATTAAGAACAATAATTCAATCTGGTTGATATCTTAACTGAACAAGTATAATTACGAAATTAGCTTAGTGTTGCCGTGCATCTTCTTCCAATATTTGTTAGCAGGATACAGACGGGAAGGTAAGTGATCTGATATGTACCAATATAATAACTTTAGCTTCACAATGTCACATTAAGATGGAAATTTCACAATGTCGAGATAAATTGTAAATGTTCAGTGTCACAATATACTGGACATTTTCGTATAGTTCATAGAATGTAACAATATCTACACTTTTCTTGTGAATTTTCAGTGCTAGTTTGCACACGTTTGTGTTCTTCATTTCTAAATTTTAATTGTGTAACTTTGTTCAGAGGAAATGAACCTAACCCTTAACACATATTCCCAAATATAGATAATTGGAGACAAATTGAACAGTTTCGCAGTAGAAATCAAAATTCAACTTTGATTATTAACAAATAAAATGTTTGTTTTCTTAATTAAATTCAGCATAAGACTCCAAAGTCAGATGTAGAGAAAAGAATAATGTCACATACAAGACAATTTAACTTATTGAATGACGAGAAAACGGAGGCAGATTCTAAAGTAATCGGAAACATCTTCTGAATATTTGAATCCAAAATTGTACTCTCATCTTCTCGTACAACTATATTTTATATGAAAAGTTCTAACAGATAATCTACTCTTTTGCACATACCTTTTATCAATAGTATATACATGTTTGCCCATATTCTGATTTCACGTTTGACTGTGCTAATAATAATAATAATAATAATAATAATAATAATAATAATAATAATAATAAGAAGAAGAAGAAGAAGAAGAATGAGGACTTTGTATAGCGCCTAATCTTTAGAAGCTCTAAGCGCTTTACAACATATATTATGATATAACTATAAAAAAAAATTTAAATTTTTTTTTTTTTTTAAATTCGGTCTTTAAGTTTGTTCTTGCAGTCTATAAAGGCGAGTTTTAAGAGCACTACATCATGTAGCTGTAACTCAGTAGGAGCAACACTTTAAAAAACAATAACTCTGAAAGATTAAAAGGATAAGTCAACGTTTTTTTTTTGTTATTTATCAAGCATTTCATAAAGAATATTTGGCGAAATTGTTTGGCCTTATATATATGAGCCAATGGGAGTTTGGTAGGTAAGGTTCTGTGTTTTGTAAGAACACATGACGTCTGTTGTTTAAAACTGAATTCGAATGCTTGCCAATGGCACTGGTTCAAGATATACCACGATATCAGTAGATTTGTATCTTGAGGTCGTATACCTACGAGCTCACGAGTCAGGGTAAGCTCCACTTTAGAAACATAAATTCAATAATTCATTTAAAGGAGAGTAATTGAATTATTTGTCCGTATTTTAACATTTCATATGATAAAAAAACTCTAACTTTGACCGAGTATTTTTGTTCTCTTGGAAATCTTTTACTCTTGGACTATTGGAAATTGACACTAAAAATGTCCATGACGAATGAAACTCAGGCTACGTCTAACCCTGCTGATTTGCTTGATTTTAAGTCAGCTATCTCTTGTACAAGTTTCTTAGTAGCAATTATCAGGTCTAGCTCTTTAAGCAATTCAGTTTATTTTCTCCTTAACTCCAAGAGAAACTAAGTTTAGCTTTTTGATCCATGTTTCAAACTATCAACTGTGTTGCGATAATCCCTTACCCATGTCAGTAGTGAGAACATTCGTAATCAATCTGATTATAATCTGATCTCCACTGTCCTATGCGAATATCTGACAGCGACTGCGTAGTAGCCATGTTCTGGTGAAATATGTTATTACCATACTCACTAATTTTATCATATAATCAGACGAAGACTTATATCTTCACCTTTGTGAGACTGAGCAGTGTGGCTGAAGAGCATTAATGTTTGCCGAGCGATTTAATTCACTTTCAAATTTCTGACAGCTTAATTTCCATTGGCTAATTCAACGCTCACCAGAACATGACCTATAAGCGGGCACGACCACTAAGCCACCTGCTTCTATGTGTTTCCTCTTAAAGCATGCAAAAGAGCGCATAGAGCATATTCTAAAACTTCGAACCCGCGGCGATTCAGCATGGGTTAATTAAAACGATTCCGTGTTTAGCTGTATTTCATCCAAGGACAGAGCTACTTGAAAGTGATCGTGAATATTCACTGCCCAAAAGAAATGCGTTATTAATGGGTTGGTTAGTTATTGTCGAAACTGACTTTGCCCAATAAAGTTTACATTGACAATCAAATAGTGTACATTTAGATAACTCGAAGGACATAAGTTATGTAAGTAGATTATCAGATCTAAACAAGTTATATGCGATACTTTGACCACATACGTTATATTATGTAGACGCCCATATCACCGAGAAACAAATATAGAGAATTATTTGCCGGTGGAATTAATAATACCGAGATGAAAACCCGGATAACAATATCAATCATCGTTTCAATAAACCTTACTGTTTTGCATTTTCATCATCAACACCTGCCTGTAGTTAATGATCTTGAAACCCAAATGTTGATATCAATATGTTGATGTCTTTTTTCAATCCGACATATTTTTGTTGTTATACGTCATCATCAACGTTCACAAAGTAGGACAACACATGACCTTTTTGTACGTAAAAGTATAATAATCAAATTGCACAAAACAGAACTCAACTTAAACAAGAAAATGATTTATTTTAAAAAAATATTAAATACGAGTTTTTAATAAGTGTATTAAAATATAAAAAAATGAACTTGAGATAAGCATGGGGAAAAGTGTTGTAACGGAAACTATATTTTTCACAATCTTTTATAGCAGTTTCATGTTTGTATGAACCAAAGACCAAATGCTTCTAACCTTGAAGTACAAGTACAATATCAACAATAATAAAATGATCACAAAAAAATGGTATAACGTTGAACAAGAAAAAATGTAAACAATGCTTGCTGTGCTTTGTGTGCATTACATTTGCATATCTAAAATATACCGCACAAGTAAAATGGCTCGAGTCGTCTATTTTCACGAATGACACTGCACTATGCTCTTGCCAATGGTGACCAAAATATTGTTATTTGAAAGTATTTCTATAACCTGATCAAAACTAATGCGATATGGGGTTTTGTAACTAAGGGGTTCTTTTGTGTCATTTACTGTTTATGGCAGTACTCCATCCCCTTTAAACAGTTTGCAGTTTATAACTGTTTGCATTAAAAGAGTAAATATTTTTTCTGGTACTTGTTACGATATTTTTAGAGTACATACAGCTTTTTTGATTGTGCTAGAATATACAACATTACCATGCTATCGAGACAAGGACTACTCGCTGAGTTAAAGGTGAAGGGTATGCCCATAATTTTACATTACGTGTCACAAACAAAGCCAGATTTTGATGTAATTTGCAAATGATATTTTTAGTGGCAGCTCTGACATTTTACTTTTGTCATTCTAATCTAAACCCAGTCTTCATGTAATTTATTTTTATATATAAAAAATCTTCTTACTAAGATTATGCAATATGTGCTTATTGTATATGTACAATCAAGTATTGTAAATTTTCATTGATCTTTTATCTAAACAGACGTAAAAATAGTGTCCATTGTGCATGTGCAATTGAAAGGAATTTGTTTAGATAAATTAATAACTTGACTTTTAATATCTCCTCCCTTTGCTTATTTCTCATATCACTTTCAATTTACATGTTTTCATGCTCAAGCACTGTATCATTGTGTGTAGTTTACTAAAAGTTTTTTTTTTACACAGTGGACATTTTGGCGATACTCTGACCATGTCACGTCTCACTGCTACCTCTCCTATCAACCAGGCATTGTGCATGTATTTCAAGCAGAGGTTTTGTATTTTTATGGAGCGTAATTTGGTCCAGTGCCCCCATGCTCTTTTCCAGTTAATCTCTATGTTCTCCTGTTCTACTTTACATTTAGTGTTGTTTTGACTCCCTCTCTCAATGTATATATATGTTAGTTTTTCCTCCTGGTCCCATAAACTTTTTATATCCCTATATTTGGTTAGTATTTCTTTGATATGTCTCTATTTTCTTGGTATTTCATTTTTTTATATACAAGTTTATTTTTTTTATAAATGACCCCCCCCCCCCCCCCCGTTTCTCATTGTGAACCCAGACCAGTAGGTGTAAATTCTCTCCCAAATTTGATGTTGGTATTGCTTTAATCTTTTTAAATCTATTTATAATATTTGCAGTCTTTATCAACAATGGGGTTGGAGAGTGCTTGTCCTCCTCTCTTGTGCTCTATATAAAGTTTCCCTCTTGACGTAGCGAGTCTTAAAATCCTATATGTAATTAATAATCTCCTTATCTAGTTTTACTGGTAATACATTTAAATTATAACCACCAAAAAACCCCACAATGTCATGCCTAAAGTACATCCGCCTTTATAGTAACCAATATATAAGAAATAAAGCATCATATACACAGAGTTTCTTGATATCTGGAAGCCTGTAAAACTGACAGGATTATACAATTTTGGAGACAACGCTGTTATTAGTTTATCTTAAAATAAGTCAGTACTGAAAAGCTATAAGCTACCATGACAATAAAAAAAAATAATAAATAAACCTTGGACGAATAACGAGTAGGGACGGTAATGTAAAATATACCAAAAGTGACAGGAAACACATTTTTGGCTTAGTGTGTAAGGTCATTAAACATGTTAATTAATATTGATAAAAAAAATCAAGATTTAATCTCTTTAGTTGCTAGATCTCGCTTTGTTGAAGCAGAAGAAACTCGCGCAGTACAGGGCAGAACTTGAAGAAAGAAAAAAATACACGCACATTCATTAATGTGGATAAAATCACTTTATGCTGATTGGAAAACGTGGCTCTTGTTTATAAAATACGAAAAGAAACACTTGCCTTTGCTTTGCTTTGCAAATGTCGTATGCAAAAATCTCAGCCGAATTCTGTAAATACGACCGTCGATTCTGTTTCGGGGTGCTGACATCATACGTTATAGATAACAGCGCCCCCTGTGATTGTTTGGATTTACGCTAGCTGATTCGTATTTTGATCAGATGGGTTACTTTCAATACGTTTCATGTAATACCACATCATTTGGAATATGAGCTGATCATTCCATTCTGCTCTTCAGACCATTTCAACTAATGCCAGACCATTTGGAATCGGAATACACCATTTCTTTTTTGGGGTTAAATCATTTAATTCAAGACTACATAATTTCATTTAATACTACGTCATTTGGAAGCAGAATTCATCAATCCGTTTTGTTATTTAACTCATTTAATTTAATATCACATCATTTGGAATCTAAATTCATCATTTCATTTGTTGAGTTAAATCATTTTATTTCATACTACGTACTTTCATTTAATAATATATCGTTTGCAACCAGATTTCATTATTCCGTTTTGCTCTTTAAATCATTTTATTTAATACCAGATCATTTGGAATTTAACATCATGAATTCATTTGTTGACTTAAATCATTTTATGTTAGACTACATCATTTTATCTAATAGCACGTCATTTGGAAGCATATATCATCATTCCGTTTTGTTCTTTAAATCGTTTTATTTAATACCAGATCATTTCATTTAACGCCACATCATTTGAAATCTGAATTCATTATTTAATTTTTGGGGTTCAATCATTTCATTTCATGCTACATCATTTCATATCACACAACATCATTTGGAATCTGAATTGATCATTCCGTTTGTTGGGTTAAATCATTTCATTTCACACTTAATCATTTCATTTAATACCACGTCATTTGAAACTTAAAAGAATCATTCGGTTTTGTTCGTTAAATCATTTTATGTGACACCACATCATTTGGAATCTGGATTGATCATTTCATTTGCTAGGTTAAATCATTTGATTTCATACTAGATCATTTGATTAATGTAATTTTGGCGGCGACGGCTGCCCATAATATACGGTTATCACATATGAAACTTGCTTAGCGAAGATGCTGCTTGTGTAAATCAGATTTACAGTTAATGGTAAGGTTTGTAACAATGCAATTTTTCACACAATCCAAATCTTCAGAAAAGATGAAAGACATTTTTAGGCTGGCAGAATTTAGCAGTGTAATTGCTTGGCATGTGCCAAGTCGTACTGAATTCGTTCCACAATGTACCAAAATTTAAATTTAAAAAATCTTCAGAATCTACTAATAGAATTTTCCCCCAGTCTTATGCATTCCATTGCTAGAAACATTTCCCAGCGCTTATGCATAACTACAACTAATTGCCAGTGAGAATTGCAAAATCGACAACAGGAAACATTTCTTAAAGTAAATCTCCCCTCTTCAGCTTTGTATAGGATTTATACAAGATAAACCTAGAAATATTTGAAGCGTATGAATTACCCATGTCTCTATAAGCTGACAAACTTGGCAACCTACTGTTCAGAATGTTTATATGTGTATATATATATATATATATATATATATATATATATATATATATATATATATATATATATATATATATATATATATATATATATATATATATATATAATTCTACTTTTCTCTCTTCTTTCAATCCACTGTAAAATAATTAAAGAGATTATTAGAACAGTAAATGGGGGATAGTTTCTGGTCTTAAAAAAGGAAGAGTAGGAAAGTGTGGGACATCATAAATGACGTTACACTAAGTTGTTAAAGACAGACACATTCCGAGGTATTACTTTTGTTGTCAAAAAAGACCTAACATACTAAGTTAAATTCTCCATTTATTCCAAGTATCTCAACCAAAGAACAAACGGAAAAAATGTAAAAGAAATAGAAGAAGAGAGAGAGAGAGAGAGAGAGAGAGAGAGAGGTGGGGGGGGGGAGGGAGGGGGCGAGAACGTTATTTTCATTTAAAAGGGATTATATTGTATAACTAAATTCGCAGCATGTAACAGAAAACAAATTTACTGCGTAGTCAAATTTTCAACAGGTGCTGGGCTGCAGAGCAAATCATTCTTGCACCCGGTCTTTTCTCTGTATCATGCATGTATCGTGAGCACAGAAGGTTGTCGATAAATTATTCAGCATGCCTGGCACGCTATCTATGTAAACATATTTATTTTAGCTTTCCATACTGAGTTTATTGTAAGGTCCTGCATCCGACAGAGAGTAAGGTTTAACAACAAATTATGTCAGTCCATCAGTTAGAAATCTCTTAACAGAATTTGATTGAATTTGGCACAAAGTTTTCTCGCAAGAAAAGTCTTTTATTGTTACGTAAATGATGTCTATTCGCCATAAAACAGTCGTTGTTTCCTTAAATAAACAAGCCATCAAACAACTAATTTTCAAAACAAACGAAAGAATTTCGCTAAATGTAGCCACCGTTAATAAAAAATATAAAAATATCATTTGAACTTCTTCTCAAAGACTATTAAACGGAATTTTAGCAAATGTGGTCAAAATCGAAATGGCGTGAAGGGTATTCCGATTCAAAATTAAAAATTTCTTAACCGAACCTTACATAGTTGAATAGAAGAATATTCTTGCGTACACGGGGTTGAAGTCTGTGCAAATGATTCCGACCCGCCATCATATATGGCTGCAACGTCAATTCGTAATTTTACCAGATTTGATAGAAAACACCGCTTCATGCATGGCTTTCGGATGTTCACAAGCGTTTTCTTTCAAAGCCATGAAAAAGTGAAAACTAAATGGTAAAATACGGGACAAGTTATCGATAATAGCTTAATATAATTTTCTTAATATGACAGTAAGCATCTTGCTTTGAAGCCAAATTGCCATGTTTCTAAAGATAACATAATATACAAACAACTTCATCTCAAAAGACTGGTCATACATATTTAGACTTAGATTGACAGAAAATATAAGCGCCATCAAATTATGGGTAAAATTTTAAAAAAAAGAAATAATGAAAACTTACAGCAACTCTTTGTATAATATATGCAATCAACAGTATTGGAAGGAATTCATCAAGAAAGACTACTATTGACCCCGACTTATTGGCCATCTTAGATAAATGTCATCCATGTCTGCAGTCTCAAACGTAAATGGGCATCATGTTTGTTGCTTTTGGAATGGGTGGATGCGTTGTTTGCTTTTAATTTATTTATTTATGGAGGAGGGGGGTTGATAAGGGCGTATAGTTAATAGTCTTTTTCTTGGATTCATGTCTTGCCACTTCTAATTCTCTTACAAATGTTATGACGTACCAACAATATTTTATTCTTTCCCTTTTTTAACCTACTTTATTGTTTCATAGAGTTTCGCTACTGTGTGATACGCATTGAGACTGGTAATGCTGCCTAAACCAAGGCACCGTTTGTTTAATTATTTAGACAAGTACATAAAAAATAGATTCCCATAAATAATTGAAAAGGGAGGTAAATCTAATTATCAGCAGAAAGAGAAAGACGCCTTCGAAAATCTCAAGAATGAGATCAATTGCCTTTAATTATTGATGGAGTCTGGCACAATTTTCCCTAGATTCCACATGCCAGCGTGTACTTTTGAAAGATAATGGAGAAAACATAAAACACCAAAATAAACAATAGGAGTGTTAAACTGTGAGTGCAAAACACGTATCTTCACATTTATATATTCCCCCCCCCCCCACCTTCCGCTTAAAGTCTCACTGGACAGTTGTTTTGGCAAATTTTTGTCCGACAAGGACCTATAGCAGAAAAATAATAATACTATTACATTAAAGACACAAATAAAAATGAACTAATGATTTTTGTTGAAATGATGCTTGTAAGATTCTGACTGAGGAATTAAAGTTAATTCCTAATGCAACTAGTGTCTTTTATACTGAATCAACACTGCCCCCAACCCCTCTTTTTTATATTCATTTTTTTTTTACAGAAACGGGGTATTGAATATGTTCCTGTGACAAGAGAGCTAAAAGAATCAGTATGTGCCTTATAAAATAATAAAGTTCACTAGTACTGTAACAAATCAGCATACTTTTCGTCACCCCTCAACCATCTAGATTTTTAGATATTTACCTCTGTAGCAGCAGACACATGTAAATAAGCAAGCCAAGTCTGCGGCTCATTTGAAGTGCAAGTTACGCCTTTGATCTCCTATGCTAGTCTAACTGTGACAGGCAGTCCCCAACAAGTCAACCAGTTTCCAAGCCTAACTCAAAGTAAATCTAAACCACATTACAAATTTAGTTTATGTGTGAACTGAAAATTCTAGGATGGTGATAATTAGGCCCATGCCTTCTACCTTAAATATTAGGGAGGTGGCAAAATGCGAAACTATCCAGTGATACCTAAGCTTCAAATATATCCACTATTTAACAGTCTTCGTAATTAGTATAGATCTAAGGGATGCGCTCTGGGGTTCATTCTCTAGGAGTTAGAAGACACCTATCGGCTTGAGTCTGGAGGCATATCTGAATTCATCCTTTCATGCCCAATAAGATACTATAATGGAGAAGTGGGGGAGAATTACAATAGTCTCCAACGTTTGACCCAGTAAGACATCTGACTGACCAAGGGGTCTCAGTCAAAACATCCAATGCAGAGTATGTATTATGTATTTAGATGTATGGTTAAACGGCCCATCAGCATACTCCTATTTGTATATTACCAAGCAAACGTTACATATCAAAAACAGTGAAGGATACAAAAAAAAAAAAATAATTGCTAAAGTAACCTGGACGACAAACCCATCCAATCAAACGTAAATATAAATTATGAGTCAAATGACTAACGGTGCAGATGCCTATCACCATCCCAAACTGACATACTTGACAAAGATAGAAACAAACGATACAAATATTCAGAAACATCCAAAACATACATATACAACACAGATCAAGGAAAAAATATATGTAGAATTATTAAGATACAAGATCAAAATATCGCACTTTTGTAAATGGTCCAGTACCTCAGATGTATCATTACTGAATGCACCAATCAAGGTGTTTCATTCGTTTGCCTCATGCGACATGCTGAATGGTCCCCTATCCCCCAATAGTTTGGGTTAGGACGAAATTGACAAAAAGAGAATTCAGTTATTCAAAATTACGAGGTACAGAGATCATGGTATCTAATTATGTAGGTAAAAGTTACTGCTGTATTTAAGGCGTGGTTGTCAATGACTCAATAAGCAAAGTTGCTAAACACAATTTAGTCATACATTTGGAGAGACCCATTAGGCAGCAGATGTGAACCCATTATTCAACCGAAGTCTGCGGAGTGCATGTGTCACCATGCAAATCAATAACATTATAAAGAAGATTCTCACTTATATAGAATTCGTTATAATGAAAAGTAGAATACTATGAAACACATGCATTTAAAGATTATATCAATGCTCATTTGGTTTTAACATCGTAAAATGCATGTTGAAAAGTGAATTTACATTGCAGTTTTCATAATACATACATATATTGTAACGGATGAATGGTGTGATAACGATTATTCACTCTTTTCTGAAAAATTCAGCATACTAAATTTAGCTATTGTGTTTTAAAATTAAGACAGTATATATATTTGATATGTTTCCTAGCTTTTGTAAAGTGACATATCATTTGATGAACATTCCGTCGAAATAAGTCTACCCTGTAAAGGTAACAGCTGTCCTACTTATTGTCTACATGTGTGAGTCGCATAATGTTGAATTTCGGATTTCATATCGTGACATTTATTCACGTGTCAATTCTAAACAATTAACACTGGGCAATATTTTATAGAACTTAAATCTATCATACATTCTGTCATCATAGTGCTTGTTTTCGGGAGTTGGAGGTTTGGTCCTTATTTTGAAATATTTAATGGAGAAACCTATAGTAGACACGGCACAAACTGGAAAATTGCAGTTTTTAAAAAACAACAACAAAAAAAACATTTCTTTCATCAATATTGGACATTTATAGATAAAAACTTTTCAAGACCAAAAAATTGTATTTTGAGGGATGTAATTTACTTATTTAAATATCGGTCGATCACGCTTTATTAATTATTAATCTCACACCACCATATGAAACGTATATTACTGTGTCTTGCTTGTTCTGCGCAGTAAGCTTGTTCTTGGAATTCATTTTAGTCATTTTATTTTAATATTTAATTCCTACACTCAGGAAACTCAATGTTAAAATAATAATAATAATAATAATAATAATAATAATAATAATGAAGACTTTATATGGCGCCTAATCTTTAGAAGCTCTAAGCGCTTTACAACATATTTAATGATATGACTACACAAAAAAAACATTCCCCCCAACCCCCCCCCAACCCCCCCCCCCCCATTAAATTAGAAGCATAACAATGCTAGAAATATTTTAGGTAGGAAACATTATCAGGTACTTAAGTCTGTTCTTAAAGTTGAAAAAAGTGTGTTTTAAGAGCATTCTTGAAAGGGATCACTGTGTCTTTGTGTCTAATTTCATAGGGGTATATGGGATGTCCTGTGAGGGGATAACACCTCTGGATGGCTATGCAGTCGTACTCCTTCGGGGGTAACGCGCACATCTTGGGTCCCCATTTGGCACTCATTTCTCACCAGGTGTCTCCAAGAAGCTGTGGCATGCGCAGCGGCCACATCTCGGAAAACGGCCTCTACTGATCGGCTAAACCAGTTTCAGTGTAGCCGACGGATCTTGAACAATCGGTGAGTTGGCTTTGTCAACCTAGCATGTGAAGACTGGATTCGGCAGCTTGTGCGGAGGAACAACCAGCTGGTCAACGGGCAGAAAAGGCGATTCCCAGCAAAGCGTCGTGGAGCGCTAAGAGCACGACGAGACAAGTCAAAACTGGTTTGATGAGAACTGCGACGAGATCAAGCAGTTGATGGACCAGAAACACCGCCTGCTTCAAACCTACTTCAACAACACCAAGTCCAACTCTAGAAAAGATACGTACCACAACATGCGCAGAACTGTACAGCAAAATCTCCGCCAGATGAGAGACACATGGCTGAGCAACAAAACTGATGAGATCCTATGTTACGCAGACCAACATGACATAAAGGCAGTTACAAGAGAAATGTCAAGAGCAAAAACACCGACTTTTTCCATCAACATCGACTTCACAAAGTCCTTTGATACTGTCAGTAGAGACAGCTTGTCTAAGATAAAGGCCAAGTACTGATGCTTAAGAAATTATATATCCATTGTACAGCATTTGTACGATGGCATGCAGGCATGAGTCCAGGACAATGGGGAGACATCGAAGCCATTCCCAGTAACTAATCGCGTCAAGCAGGGTTGTGTTCTGGCACCGACACTGTTCAGTCTATTGTTCTCCGCCATGCTGACTAATACTTTCAGAGACGGAGAGGTTGGAGTTGTCATCAGGTACCGTACAGATGGATTTCTTATTTGCTGATGATTCCCCCTCAATGCTGTCTGAGAAACCGACCTGCAATGCAGCGTTGACAAGTTCTTGAGCTCCAGCACAAGCTTTGGTCTCACAATCAGTACCAAAGAGACTGAAGTCCATCAGCAGCCGGTCTCCTGAAAGTCCTATGTTCAGTCCAACATCACCCTCAACGCCAAAAAGTCAACGTAGTGAGCCGCTTCACCTACCTTGGCAGCACACTGACACATAGCGTCAAATTATTAACGACGAGGTGAACATTTGCATTGCCAGAACCAGCGCAACTTTCAACAGATTGTATGCCAACGTCTGGAATAGAAGATGCATTATCATCCAGACCAAACTAAAGGTCTACAGGGCAGTCGTGCTCCCCACACTACTTGACGCATGCTAACGTGGACGATGTAACAATGCCATGCCAGGAAGCTGAACCACTTTCACACCAAACGTGGCATGACCATCTTCCAAATCAAGTAGCAGGACAGGGTTCCAGACACTTTGGTACCCGCTCAAGCAGGTCTCCCCCAGCATCCACACCATTCTGATGCGGGACACGTTGTACGAATGCCAGACCACTGGCTGTCTAAAAGGCTCTTCTATGGCTGAACAGGCAAGCCAAAAAGGCACGTGCCATCAGCCCTAATGGACATGTCCCACTCATCCCCTATCCATTATGCAAACTAACATTCCGTGCACATGTTGGCCTCATCAGTGACCTACACACAAGCAGAACAGAACCAGTCTCTCAAACCCTCTGATTGCTAGAGAGGTCCTCATCGAATTGACGGACGAAGAACACATAGCATAATTGCAACGGACAATTCGTTCCACGTTGTTGAGTCCTGGTATACAAAAGAATGTTATCCATATGAATTCGTTTTTGATAGTGGGAATATTGAATATTCGATTGTCAGAAGAGGAACGTAAGTATCTTGCTGGTATGCACACATGGATGAGGCCAGATAGGTATGTTGGACTGGTGTCCGTCAGTGAAATGTAGCACAGAGAACAAATTTTGTGTTTGATTCTGGATCGAATGGATAGACAGTGTAGGATACAGAGCAGCGGCGATGTGTGATCTGATCATGGCGCTCTAAGGATGATCTGAGCAGCTGTATTTTGAACTGTTTGAAGTTGCTAGAGTGGTATTGAGACGAACCAGACAGAATCGAGTTACAATAGTACAGTCTTGATAGTACAAATGAATACACAAGTGTTTTAGTGGCATCAACTGAAAGATATTTGCGAAAGTAGCTGATGCGTCTCAGCTCAAGATATACAGCCTTGCATATGTTGATGACATGTTGGTGAAATGTGAGAGTACTATCCAGAGTGAAACATAGGTTTTGGTACTGACTGTGTGAATTTAATCTTGGTGTCACTGATGTTTATTGTTTGAGGTAATGGATGTGAAAGAGAAAGTATTTGTGTTTTGATCAGAATGGCCTCAGTTTTATCATCATTCAGCTTCCGCTTGTTACATGTAATCCATGATTTCACATCAGCAAGGCACATCGATACTCCTTGGATGGTAGCATCAACTTCAGCTGGGTGGCTAGATTTGTATATTTGAGTGTCATCAGCGTGCAGTTGGTGAGACACTGATGATGATATGTAACACTTGAGAGCGACTGAGTGCATAGAATGAAAAAAAGTTCAAAGAACAGACTTCTGTGGAACACCACAACATAGATCAACTGAGCTGGAGTGTATTCCATTTGCAGATACAATTTGTGTCCTGTTGACTAAGTAGGACTTGAACCACAGTAAGGCATTATTTTGAATGCCAAATACATGCTGGAGACAGTGAAGTAATATAGCATGGTCTATTATGTCAAATGCTGCATACAAATCAAGGAGGGTGAGGACTGCAATCTTTACGCTACAATAGTACTGATAAAACTCATCACCAACATGAACAGCCTAAATTACTGTAATTTCTTTCATATCTTGAAAGCGATTCGTATATACTGTGCCAAACATCAAAAATATTTTCGTATTTCTTTTCTCCTTTTTTTTAGGGGGGGGGAGGGGGCGTCCCTAGTTTAAACTTTCCAGACCATTCATGTTGAGCCCCACCTTCCTAAATGTAATTTTATACTTGAAGGTTTATTGTATTTGTTCAGAGTGACTGTAATAAACTTTACAGCTGATGCCCCGAGTGGCCGAGTGGTCTAAAGCGCTCTCCGTTACGGATCACTGCCATCTCACCTCTGCATGCGTGGGTTCGAGTCTAAGATTCGGCTAATGTAGTTATGTGATAAAGCTTGCCAGTAGCTTCTCGTGGGTAGGTGGTTCTTTCCGGGTTTGTCCTGGGTTCTTCCTCCACCAATAATACTGGCCGCCATGTATAGCCTATCGTGTGCTGAAAAATGGCATTAAACCATACAACAACAACAATAAACTTTACAGCTTGGATTTTTATTTGTTTTCTTAATTAAAGTAATTTTTGGAGGAATTTTATGGGTTGTGCTAGTGCGATTTTTTCTTTCGTATATCGTTTAGATCCTTATGGGTCTCTTTTATTTGTTCATTTCCCATATCAGCTAGTCATGACATTTCAATTATGTCATACGTTTTTTCAACGTCACGTTTCTCGTCGTACGATAGCTTGTAGATCTTTTTCCTTTTTCTTTCTCTCTCTTCCAGGATTGTTTTTTAATTGTTCTATTTCAAGTTCCTGACTTGTGGATGGTTTCCCTTTCGTTGTTCTTTTCCTCTGTTCTTTTTTCTTTTCATCTGTTAATATTCTCCTGGGGTTTTAATTTTGCATCTGTTGTATTGTTTCTTCTAGCGATACTTATTGCTCTTCTTTTGTTGTTGTTATTGTTTCTTTTGTTGTTTTTTGGCTTCAATTTGCTTTTGTTGTGGGTTCTGTTATTTACTCTTTTTTTTGTTTCTCCTTTGCTTCTTGTTTTTGTTGGTGTTGTTTGTGTACTGGTTGTTGCTTCTGTTGTTTTTGTTTTTGTTGTTTTTGTTTGTTGTCTAGTCTTTCGTTGTTGGGTAAGTTGTTGTTCTCATTATTGTTTCCCATTCTCTTTTCTTCCTGGATATTGCTGTTAGTCTTGTGTATCACTTTGCTTTTTTGTCATTTCCTGTTCTTGTGCCCGTTTCTCTTTAACTTTTTTTTATATTTTTATCATTTTTCCTGTTTGTTGTGTTTTTGTCTGTTTGGGAAACTTCATAATCTCACTTCTGTGGTGTGACTGATATACTCGTACCTATTATTCTGCTCCTTCTTGTTGTGTTCTTCATCTCTTGAGCGCGTGTCCCGTTTTCTGCATTTGTGACATTTTCTATGAAAAATACACCCTTTAAACCGCGTTTTATAAACAAAATCCGTGTAGGAATAATAATAATAATAATAATAATAATAATAATAATAATAATAATAATAATGAGGACTTTGCAAAGCTCCTAATCGTTTAAAGCTCTAAGCGCTTAACAATATCTATAATGATATGACATTAAAAAACAAAGAAAATCAAAACAAACACCATGAAATTAGAAAACATAAGAAATGCTGAAAGTATTTAAGGTAGGAAACATTATTAGGTCTTTAGTTAGTTCGTGCAGTCTATAAAGGCGAGTTTGAAGAGCACTCTTGAAATTGACCACTGTGCCTCTGTGTCTAATTTCAATGGGTAATTGGTTACACATTGCTGGGCCCTGGTATGCAAAGAAAGTTGTCCGTTTTGATAGTGGGAACAGTGAGTATACGATTGTCAGAAGAGGAGCGTAAGTATCTTGCTGATGTCTGCACATGGGTGAGGCCAGATACGTATGTTGGACTGGTGTCCGTCAGTGAAACGTAGCACAGAGAAACATTGTGTCAATTTCCTGGGTCCTCTTTATATATGCACATTTCAAAAACGGTCCTCTGCTGTTTCAGTTCTGCTGTTTCAGTTCTTTCTGTGTCACACAATTGTTCAAGTTCATTTATTTCACTGTATCCCGCCATCTTGTTGGATTGCTCCTGCTGCTCATGCGTTGCGTTTGGTTCAGCTGAAATACGATTATTTCAAGTCCTCTTTTCTTGATATTTGTATAACAATTTTAAAATGTATAGTTTTATACATATGTGTAATATTCCATTGATTCCTTCATTTCATTTTTGTAAGGGAACGTTTCCTGTGGAGTTTCTGGCAGTCTGTTATGTTCGTGCCACGGCACGGGTTTTGGTAAAATCGTACGACTTTCCTTCTCAAGAAGGAGTGTAATTTATTTTCAAGCAAATTATCAGCTCTTTCTGGCACTGTTGCTACCATTAACTTTTAAGTTTTTTATTTTACAGGAAACTGAGAGGAATGTTCGTGGGTGTAGTGTTTTTCTTGGCGTACTGTGGGATGTGCGAGGGACAGGTTACTGTGCAATTTGTGCAGACCAATATTTTTGTGTCGGAGGGAGATCAGCTACAGCTACAAATCAAACGAAATGGCCAAATCAGTGATATACTTAATGTCATAGTTAGAGTGAGTATAGTTAGTTACTCTGCATGTCATAGTTAGAGTGCGTATTGTTAGTCTGTATGTCATAGTTAGAGTGCGTATTGTTAGTCTGCATGTCATAGAGTGCGTATTTTTAGTCTGAATGCCATAGCTATGGTGAGTATAGTTAGTCTGTATGCCATAGTTAGAGTGCGTATAGTTAGTCTGAATGCTATAGCTATGGTGAGTATAGTTAGTCTGTATGTTTTAGTTAGAGTACAGTTTGTATGTCATTGTTAGAGTGAGTATGGTTAGTCAGTATGTCAAAGTTAGAGCTAGTATAATTGGTCTGTATATCACAGAGTGAGTATAGTTAGCCTGTATGTCATAGAGTATAGTTAGTATGTATGTCATAAAGTGAGTATAGGTTAGTCTGTATATCATAGAGTGAGTATTGATAGTCTGTATATGTCACATAGTGAGTATAGGGAGTCTGTATGTCATAGTTAGAGTGAGTATAGTTAGTCGGTATGTCAAAGTTAGAGTGAGTATAATTAGTTTTTATGTCAGAGAGTAAATATAGGTAGTCTGTATGTCATAAAGTGAATATAGGTTGCCGGTATGTTATACCTATATTGAGTATAGGTAGTCTGTATGTTTTAGTTAGAGTGAGTACAGTTAGTCTGTCTGTAACAGAGTGAGCATAAGTAGTCTGTCTGTCACAGTTAGAGTGAGTATAGTTAGTCGGTATGTCAAAGTTAGAGTGAGTTTTTATTAGTATTTACTTCATAGAGTGAGTATAGTTAGTCTGTATGCCATATAGTATAGTTAGTATGTATGTGATAAAGTGAGTATAGTTAGTCTGTATGTCATAGAGTATAGTTAGTCTGTGTATGCCATAGAGTGAGTATAGTTAGTCGGTAAGTCATAGTTAGATTGGGTATAATTAGTTTGTATGTCATAGAGTGAATATAGTTAGTCTGTGTATGTCATATAGTGAGTATAATTAGTATGTACGTCATGAAGTGAGTATAGTTAGTCTGTATGCCATAGAGTATAGTTAGTATGTATGTCATAAAGTGAGTATAGTTAGTCTGTATGTCATAGAGTATAGTTAGTCGGTGTATGCCATAGAATGAGTATAGTTAGTCGGTATGTCATAGTTAGAGTGAATATAATTAGTTTGCATGTCATAAAGTGAGTATAGTTAGTCGGTATGTCATAGTTAGTGTGAGTATAATTAGTTTGTAATTTATAGTTTGAGTGAATATAGTTAGTCATTGTGTCACAGAATGAGTATAATTAGTCTGTGTGTCATAAAGAGAGTATAGTTATTCTGTATGTCATAGAGTGAGTATAGTTAGTCTGTGTATGTCATAGAGTGAATATTATTAGTTTGTATGTTATAGTTAAAGTGAGTATAGTTAGTCCGTATGTCATAGAGTGCATATAGTTAGTTTGTATATCATAGAGTATAGTTAGTCTGTATGTCATACTTAGTCCGTATGTCATAGAGTGAGTATAGTTAGTCTGTATGTCATAGAGTGAGTATAGTTAGTTTGTGTATGTCATATAGTGAGATTAATTAGTTTGTATGTCATAGAGTATAGCTAGTCCGTATGTCATTGAGTGCATATAGTTAGTCTGTATATCATAGAATATAGTTAGTCTGTATGTCATACTTAGAGTGAGTATAGTTAGTCTGTATGTCATACTTAGAGTTAGTATGGTTAGTCTGTATATTTCACATAGTGAGTATAATTAGTTCGTATGTCATAATTAGAGTGCGCATAAGTAGTATATATGTCACAGAGTGAGTATAGTTACCGGTAGTCTATATATTATAGAATGAGTATAATTAGCATGGATGTCATAGCTTTTAGGTAAGGTGAATCTGGCTAGAATTCATTTAAACGGAATTTCGTATAAATATTCAACATAGCGGATGGGCCGAAATAGTCTCACTCCGTATGCTAGAATGTGACTTGTATAGTCTAACAAATTCATGTAGGCAGAAGTATGCAAGAAAATATAGTTGCTTCCCAAATGTATGGCAGAAAATACTTAAATCATCATTGTCTAACATTGCCAAAAGTGCGCCACAACCGATACTTAGGCCGACTCAGTGAGCCAGATACAACCTACAGCTGTATTAAATTGAAATCAGGCGGAACTATATTTGCTTGAAATATGCCACAAATATATAATAAACGAATTCAACTTTATTTTACCGACAAGATTGTCTCTGTATGTTATTTTGATACAAAAATACTTAGTACCCCCTCCCCCCAAACAACAAACAAACAAACGAGTAAAACAAATTCAGGCAGAAAGCAAAAATTGTAGCTTTAATATATTTTTTAATTCACTGTGGTGCAACAGAAGATTTTGAATGTACCATGTAATATATCCGGGAAACTTCGGTTCCCGACGCCTAAACGGCTCCGTCGAATACAACATCACAAGTTACTGTGAAAGCTCCATGCGGCTTTTCAAGCACCGTTGTTGGGTCTGATGGAGTAACTGAGTCACCGATGATATATTACGATAAATACTAGGATGAGGAATTTATTAAACGGCTCAAGCTTACAGTTAATGGGTCAGAATATTTTTGTCGCCGAGGAAATAATCTTGTGCCTTGATGGCCTTCGCAAATTTTTCCGCGGCGATTCATTGCTGGATCTGTGAAGGAGCTTTCAGCTCCATCGACCACATCACTGCAGCTCATGGGCATATTGAATATATAATTTTTGTCCATGATTGTGGATTGTAATGATGATGTGAAAACGACACATTGCGAAACATATTTTCGCAATGATTGTAGATTATGTTTTACGATAAAGAAGATTTTAAATAAATTGCTCTCTTGGGTTCGGGTACTAGACCTAGTTTTAATAATGAACCAGTTATCAGACTGACGCGATTTGTCATTGGTTCAATTGAGTATTCCGACATATGTAACGTGGTGATGTATTGCAGAAAATGTTACATGCAGATGAATTGTAGCATACGGTCATAATGCAGGCGTGGATATGCATATAAGGATCGAAGTGAATAATTATTCCAATTCCTTTTTTTATTTTATTTTTAGAGTACAAAAGTATTTAATGGTGTGTGTGTGTGTGTGTGTGTGTGTGTGTGTGTGTGTGTGTGAGAGAGAGAGAGAGAGAGAGAGAGAGAGAGAGAGAGAGAGAGAGAGAGAGAGAGAGAGAGGGAAGAGAATCATAATTATGCATGGGAACTAAAATGTGTTCATATGACTGTTCTTTTATTTCATATGCCAATCACTCCAGTTTATATTATGCACATACTAGATCAGTTTGGGACATTTTTTTTGTATTGTGTTCATTATATGTGTTTATTGAGGAGAGTGGAGTACAATAATATTATTGGTAATGAACACATGGTTACTGGTTCACCACTAAGACATGCCGTTAGAGACAGCTAGTTTCGAGAATTATTCACATATATTACTACTACTACTACTACTACTAATAATAATAATAATGATGAGGACTTTGTATAGTGCCTAATCTTTCAAAGCTCTAAGCGCTTTACACCATCAATAATGATATGACTACACTACAGAACAACAAATGACAAAAACAATGAAATTGGAAAACATAAAAACATGCTGAAAATATATAAGATACAAAACATGATTAGGTCGCTAAGATTGTCCTTGCAGTCGAAACAGGTGAGTCTTGAGAGTACTCTTAAAAGGGACCACTGTGTCTTTGTGTCTAATTTCAATGGGCAATTCGTTCCACGTCGCCGGGCCCTGGTGTGCAAACGAACGTTGTCCATATGACTTTGTTTTCACCTTGGGAACAATGAGCATACGATTATCAGAAGAAAAGCGTAAGGATCTAGCTGGTGTATACACATGGGTGAAGCTGGATAGGTATGTTGGACTGGAGTCTGTCATTGAAATATAGCACAGAGAACAAATTTTGTGTTTGATTCTGTATCGAATTGATAGCCAGTGTAGGGTACAGAGCTGTGGTGAGGTGTGCTCTGATCGAGGTACTCTAAAGATGATCCGTGCAGCTGTGTTTTGAACTTTTTGAAGTTTCTGGAGTAAATATTGTGACGAACCAGACAGAATTGAGTTACAATAGTCCAGTCTTGAAAGTACTAATGAACACACAAGTGTTTTTGTGGCATCAACTGAAATATATTTACGAATGGAACTGATGCGTCTTAATTCAAGATATGCAGCCCTGCAGATGTTCATGACATGTTGGTGCAATGTGAGAGTACTGTCTAGAGTAACGCCTAGATTCCGTACTGACTGTGAGAATTTAATGTTGGTGTTGCTGATATTTATTGTCTGAGGTGAAGGATGTGAATGAGAAATTCTTTGTGTTGGGATCAGAATAGCCTCAGTTTCATAATCATTCATCTGCAGCTTGTTATATGTCATCCATGATTTCACATCAGAAATGCACTTCTCTACTCCATGGATGGTATCATCAGATTCAGTTGGGTGGCTAGACTTGTATATTTGAGTGTCATCAGTATACAATTGGTGCGACACTGGGTGATGATCTATGACACTTGAGAATGGCTGAGTGTACAGAATTAAGAGAACAGGTCCAAGAACAGATCCCTGTGGAACAACACAACATACGTCAACTGGGCTGGAGTGTATTCCATTTGCAGATATAATTTGTGTCCTGTTGACTAAGTAGGATTTGAACCACTGAAAGGCTATATTCTGAATGCCAAATACACGCTGGAGACAGTGAAGTAATATATCATGGTCTATTGTGTCAAATGCTGCAGATAAATCCAGGAGAGTGAGGACTGTAATCTTTCCACTATCCAAAGCAGAGAGAATGTCACTAAATACTTTCAGAAGAGTAGTTTCCGTACTGTGGCAAGGGCGATATGCAGACTGTACATTGCTGAAAAGACTGTTTGAATTCAAATGAGATAAAAGATGAGTTAGAACAACCTTTTCTAAGACTTTTTATATGAAAGGGAGAGTAGAAACTGGGCGGTAGTTCATTAAATCGTTATGGTCCAGTGTTGGTTTCTTCAGCAGTGGCTTTACGATGTCAGTTTTGAAAATGATGGGAATTCCCCCGATGAGAGAGAGATATTAATAACATCAGTTAGTGAAAGCAATATTGGGTCTAAGCACTCAAGCAGCAGTGATGTCGGAATTGGATCAAGTTCACACGACTTTCGTGCACTTTTCATCACGATTGTCCATACTAAATCAATAGAAACAGGTTTCAAACGCTCCTAACGGTTGTCGCTGAAATTCTGCATCATAACTGTATGGTGACGAATCAGTTGAAATTGTGCTGTCAAGCGAATCTCTGATGGTTTGTACTTTGTCATCAAAGAAATTTGCAAATTGGTCTGGTAGGTCTAGTGGAGAGAAGGTTGTTGGAAGTGGTGTACATTTGTTCCTTGACATTAGTTTGTTAGTTATCTCGAAGAGCTCTTTGCAGCTGGAACTCTCCGTGATCTTAGTACTGTAGTGGGATGATTTGGCTAAATGGACTATGTTTGTGACGTTCTTCTTAGCGGCTTCGTAGATTTGTTTATGAATAGTGAGTCTGGTGAAAAGCCAAAGCCTCTCTGCTTTCCGGCGATGTCTTTTAGCAGTGTGAAGCTGGTCCCTAACACTGCTATACCATGGAGAACACTTTTTTTTTTATTGATACTCCGCATTTGGTGGCTGGGGCATGTTTTTCAAACAATGAACGCAGGCAGTTATCAAGTTGTTCCGCTGTTGGATGTAAGAAAGTTGTTAGGTTTTCTTGGATGTCATGCATGAATTTGGTTCTATTTATCATACGGAGGTTTCTCTTAGTAGCAAATAGAGGTGGAGGGTTAGGGACTGATACGTTGAGATGGCATACAATGCAGAGGTGATCCGATGCAAGTTCGTGGGATACAAGGGTGGATTGCAGAATATTATCATCAGGTCTATAAAGAAACCAGTCTAAAATGTGACCAAGTTTATGGGTAGGTTGGTTAACTGACTGTTTACGATTGAAAACATGAATGAAATCTAGGAATTTTGATATGTATGGTTGACCAGGACAGTCAAAGTGAAAGTTGAAATCTCCAAGAATAATTAGGTTGCCACCTATCGAATTTCCATCCTCTAGAAGATTTGGAAACTGCTCCAAAAGGAGAGATTCAGTCAGCTTGATTTTTCTACTAGGAGGAGGACGGTAGAAACAGAAAAATGGACTGACCTTTGTTCCAGTGTGAGCGTTGTTTGGACTAGTTCAAACGATGTGTGGCAGAAATTGAAGATTGTGTTGTACTTAAGGCATTTGATCATGGAATTCTTTGTAATTACAGCAATTCCAGCACCGCGAGAGTTGCGGGGGAACGACTTGATGGAGTAATCGCTGGGTGTTAAATCCGCGCACTTACATTCATCACCTGCGGAATGTAGCAAAGAAGTTTCTGTCAGGAATAAGACGTCAATATTCTGGTCGTTGATAAAATTAGCAATTTCTGTGCGCTTCTCCGGTGATCATACTGATTAAGCGTTGAATAATGCAATATGTAGTGGTATCCCTGGGACAGTTGACACAACGGTTGATGATTTAAGAGGAATTTGAACCAAGTTATTAAAATTAACTGCAGAATTTTTAAGTTGCTTATCTGTTACGGGCGAAAGGGAGATAACTGGAATTCTCCTTCCTGTTCCTGTTATATGAATATAATTTAAAGTGTTACATCTTTTCTAATAAACCAACACACATATAATTTACACTACACCATTAACTGCAGCAGAAAAAAGCAATTCCTTAACAACATATATACTATAACTACAACTACTACTACTACTCTTTATACTACAATTTCTAATAATAATAACAATAATATTGCTACTAGTTTGAAAGGTATCGGGATCGTGTAAGACCCTTGAAATCGTCACTTCATTCATCCGTAACCACATCTCTCCTTAAACTTCTGGGTGTAAATTCACAAAACTTTGTAGTTATTCTTGATCTTGGAGTAAATATTTGCAAGAGTGATGATATGCTAGGTGCTCACAATCGTGGGATCCCTATGAGGGTGTCAAAGGTCAAATTTTAACAATTTAGGCTGATGTTTAAAATATCTTCCATAAAGATGTCATGAGACAAACTTGCATATGAACTGATTAAAATTTTGCATTTTGCATTTTAACAGGGTCCATGCTAGAATCAACATTTCCTGTGGAGTGACTTTTTCCTCCCATGATTAAATGATAACTGTTCGATCTTCCCATTTTTCTTTCGTCAGAAAGTTGATAGGTCAGACAAAATTGTACAAGAGCTCTATTTCCGAATATTTAAGCCCAAAGTTCTATTATTCGATGGTTCGCAAGTTTAAAATATAAGCAGTCAATATTCCAAATGTCCAATGCTAGTTTTAGGCGAAATGAGGACAGTGTCCTCACCCCTACTTTATCCCAATCTTAGTCACAACAGAAATTCTGTGAAATATTTTTAAAAAATACAGGCTTGTTTCATTTTCGAAAAAATCCTCTCTATTTTAAACATTTAATTTAAAGGCATGTTTTGTATTAATAAATAAAAGTCGCCAACCCCAGCACCTATTTCACCTCGCTAAGACTTGCTACTGGAAGGTTCCACTAATCCAAGGATTCGTAACTTCAAAAGAAATGGTTCAAAGGTTCACAAGTTTGAAGGCCAGTTAGTCCGAAGTTTTCTGACAACACAGGGTCCATTGGTTCAAAGGTCATTAATTAGTCCATAAATATTGGGGAAAAGGTTTCACAAGTCCAAAGGTTCTTTGGTCTAAAGTTATTTGAAAA
This sequence comes from Unio delphinus, assembly GCA_029339505.1. NCBI lineage: Eukaryota > Metazoa > Mollusca > Bivalvia > Unionida > Unionidae > Unio > Unio delphinus. The sequence continues at coordinate 1,520,122 of JAQISU010000241.1, forward strand.
TGGGTTCATTGGTTTGAATATACAATATGGGGGTGGGCGGGCATTGAAGCCTTCTATTCGATCAATGAACCTTTGGAACATCGAACAATTGAAGAGTCACTCACGATTCCTGTGCCTCAGGATAATCCCATATAGTTAAATTTTAAAATGGTTTATGTAACAAAGTTATAAGCAATGAAGTATGTGTATTTGTTATCTAGAAATTATTTGCTGAAAATACAATGAAAATATTTTTTGTTTGTTTTTGATGTGTCTAAAGATAAAAGTTTGACATAGTGGGTTGCAAGTATCGTTTTGTGGATATTTACTGCATCAAATATGACGCTGATTTACCATTGGAAACAGTAGTGCAGACCGTTGGAAGCATGATCTGGATTGATTTTTAAAAATAAAATTAAAATAATGGGGATTTTCATCAATATGTGCATTTCCTATTGTTGACAGTTACAATACATTGCTTTTGCATTATGATTCAAATTTATGAAGGCTCTCTAATTCCTTTAAATATTCAATGTTTTCTGTACATATTTCGTTCTTGACAGCAACTGTAACTCAGTAAATTTTCAGGTCAGCGTCATTATATATAGCTAAAAGTACTTAACTCGTTTTACATAAAGTATTTAAAAATAATTAGGGAATTTAGGTACATTTAATGACGCTGACCTAAGAATTTACTGAGTTATAGATGGCTAAAATTTGCAGTGTGGAATGAAGTATTCACTATAATTAATTGTTGATATGGTAACAAAACACGTATGCATCTGAATTCTCCAAAACTGGTACCACTGTAACCTGGCTTCCTCAGAAAACTGGCCACATAGTTTAGTCCCATCAAAGTCATTTCTGTATTGATCAAAACCCGTACAGTCTAATTTTATTAGACAACGCAGTGTCTGATTTAACAATGATTTGCCTTATCTGAAACATTGAGCCATTAGAGCCCTATAATTATCATGCATGTCTGTCCATCTGTCTGTCTTTATGTAATTAGCTTTTTTTAAAAAGAAAACTGTTGTGGGCATTATTGGATTTTACCAATATTTTTGATTAACTTTGATTTGTCCATTCATTTTTACAGGTAGATAATCAAAACCAGGACTTTGTGGGTAGCAGCCAGGTGGGAACCTTCATGCCAGGAGGTTCTGATGTGGTGTCAGTATACTTCACTGTAACAGATGACAGTGTGCCTGAGATTGAGGAAACATACATTTTTGAGTTGTCTGTTATAGGCAATGCAGCAATTCTAGCAGCACCTACAGTTGCCATGGTTACAATATATGCCAATGATGATGCATATGGAGCATTCAGTTTTATTGATGTAAGAAATTAGATAATTTATATATTATTGATAAGCATGACTTTGTGTCCCCTATATCAGTGAAAACATTCTCAAATTTGTACAATATTTAAATATTTATTTGCAAATTACATATTTTGAATTGTTGAAATTCTGTGAAATCATAATAGTCTGATGGAATTTTCAAAAGGAGACTTTAATCTTGACAAGGGAAAATCAAATGTCCTCTTGCACCAAGGTAAACTGCTTTTGCATAACAGACATGTACTGGGTACAATGTCATTTGGAATCTTTAATATTCATCAAACAGCATCCAACACTAATTGATTTTATTCCATACACAATGCCATTTGGAAACTTTTGTAGTGATGAAACAGCATCTAACATTTAATTGATTTTATTCCATACACAGTGTTGTTTGGAAATATCTATCATTGTAAAACAGCATCCAACACTAATTGATTTTTTTTCCATACACAATGCCATTTGGAAACTTTTGTAGCCATGAAACAGCATCCAACACTAATTGATTTTATTCCATACACAGTGTCGTTTGGAAACATCTATCATTATAAAACATCATCCAACACTAATTGATTTTATTTAATACACTAGTTAGGGCAAAGGTGTGCAATAGTTGTATTACTGAATGGTCAGATCTTTTAATCTAGCAATTTCATGACATATCTTTAAGCTGTTCATGAGACCAGACTGTTGTTTTTAAATATTGATAGACTAGATTGTTGTATTTATAAATCTCTAGACCAGACTGTAGTATTTGAATATCCCTTGACTAGAGTTTTGTATTTAAATATCCCTAGACCAGATTACTGTTGTATTTAAATATCCCTAAATTAGACTGCTGTATTTAAATATCCCTCACCAGGCTGTTGTATTTAAATATCTTTAGACTAGACTGTTGTATTTAAATATCCTTACACTAGACTGTTGTATTTAAATATCCTTACACTAGACTGTTGTATTTAAATATCCTTACACTAGACTGTTGTATTTAAATATCCTTACACTAGACTGTTGTATTTAAATATCCTTACACTAGACTGTTGTATTTAAATATCCTTACACTAGACTGTTGTATTTAACTATCCTTAGACAAGACTGTTGTATTTAAATATCCTTACACTAGACTGTTGTATTTAAATATCCTTACACTAGACTGTTGTATTTAAATATCCTTACACTAGACTGTTGTATTTAACTATCCTTAGACAAGACTGTTGTATTTAAATATCCTTACACTAGACTGTTGTATTTAAATATCCTTACACTAGACTGTTGTATTTAAATATCCTTAGACAAGACTGTTGTATTTAAATATCCTTACACTAGACTGTTGTATTTAAATATCCTTACACTAGACTGTTGTATTTAAATATTCTTCGAATAGACTGTTGTATTTAAATATTTCTAGACCAGACTGCTGTATTTAAATATCCCTTACCAGGCTGATGTGTTTAAATATTCTTAGACTAGACTATTTTATTTAAATATCCCTAGACCATACTGCTGTATATAAACATCCTTAGACTAGACTGTTGTATTTAAATATACCTAGACCAGACTGTTGTATTGAAATATTCCTAGACCAGACTGTTGTATTTAAATATCCCAAAACCAGACTTTTGTATTTAAATATCCCTAAACCAGACTGTTGTATTTAAATATCCCAAAACCAGACTGTTGTATTTAAATATACCTTGACCAGACTGCTGTATTTAAATATCCTTAGACTAGGCTGTTGAATTTAAATATACCTAAACCAGACTGTTGTACATGTATTTAAATATCCCTAAACCAGACTGTTGTATTTAAATATCCCAAAACTAGACTGTTGTATTTAAATATACCTAGACCAGACTGTTATATTTAAATATCCCTCAACCAGACTGTTGTATTTAAATATATCTAGACCAGACTGTTGTATTTAAATATCCCTAAACCAGACTGTTGTATTTAAATACTTTAGACCAAACTGCTGAATCACGTGAAGAGGATTATAACAACAAATCTCAGCAGTTTAAGAAATTACGAGATTTGGTGTGACCTTATCAATTTCTATAAATTACATTTTTACATATGATATATTGATCTTATCTTAATACAAAAACAAGTCAAATCAAAAGACATGACATCAATATTTTAGGCATAACATCATACAGAAACAAACAGTGGTTAGGCAAATATTCTTGACAAATAAATAATATTCATGCCCATGAAAGTTATGAAGTTTCAATTTATTTGTCTAAGTCACACAATATTCATTTTTCTTGCTGTTTGTAACACTTTATTTGGAGCATATACTTAATCATCAGATTGCATGATGGGAAATTTTGTATTTCAGCACTTTAAAAATATATATGCATATATTTCACACATATTAATCCATATTGCACTCTTAAGTATGTAAAAAATGCTTATAGAAAGATAAAGAACATAATATTCCATGTTTCATGTTATCTCTCCAAATACAGTGTAAATACACACTCTTTCACCAATATTAGATCTCTTGTAGTAATCCTATCTGAAAATTTTAAAATCTTTCTTGTTTCAGTCTTCACCATTGAAAGTAAGGGAGGATCCAACCTTCACTCAAATCATTAACATTGGAATTGGTAGAAGTAAGGGTGTCTTTGGACAGGTGACTGTGACATACCTGGTAAGCAGTTAGCAAATTTTAGATCTGCATTTTTAATCTATTTTACCTTGATATGAGAAGTTCTATAGCAGCATCATTTGGCTATAATTTGAGAATATATGATCTTTAAAGGGAGGAGTCTTGAGAATCAAATCCACAAATTATTGTAGATACAACAATCTGAGTTATCCACTTCATACTATCAGGAAGATTCGGAGCCTTGCTGTGACCATTTTACAATACTGTTGTGCCTGGTCAGTAACTGCTGAATCATTCACTGACAGAATGAACTGAAATTCATCATGAGCATTAGAAACTGAATTAATGTTTTGTCAATAAATTAACCATAAAAGGGCATGTCATGTGTAAATTAGCAATGAAAGAGCATGTCATGTGAAAATTAACCATGAAAGGGCATGTCATGTATAAATTAACTATAAAAGGGCAATGTTTTATTGTGTTGTTCATCCATCAATTCGAGGAGGACCACTCTAATCATAAAAGGGTTGGAGAGGCTGGTTATGTTTTGTGCATGTGCAGGTGGCTGATGAGGCCAATCCTTGCACGGTATGTTTGTTTGCATAAGGGACAGGGGATGAGTGGGACATCTTCTGGAGGGATGATGGCACATTCTTTTCTGGCTTGCCACTTCAGTTCTGCTGCTGCTGTCCTGATAGATTTGCATAACTTTGAGCCTTTGTGCACAGAGGAATTTCAAGTGACTCGATCGCTTGCTGTTTGCTGTCAGGAATCAGGGTTTATGTTGAATGCTTTCAATGCAGCTTTCAGATTGTCTTTGCTGTAGCTTGCCATAGAGAAGTCTCTTAGGCAGCCAGTGGTCTGACATGCGTACAACTTGTCCCACCCAGCTGGGACTGCATTAGGATGGTGTAGATGATGGGGAAACATGATTGGGTGAGTACCTCAGTGTCTGAAACCTTGTCCTGCCACTTGATTTTGAGGATTTTCCTGAGACTTGTGGTACCCTGTAGACCTTTAGTTTGGTCTCTTCTATTCCAGACAATGGCATACTGCCAAATGTTTCACTGGCTCTGACAATGCAAAGGTTTTCTTCATCATCAATAGTGATGCTCTGTGTGCTATCATGGTAGGTGAAGTCGTTCCCTACGTTGAGTTTTTAGCCATTGACATTGATGTTGGGCTCAATATCGGGCTTTCAAGGGGCCAGCTGATGCACGACTTCTGTCTTCTTGGTACTGATGGTGAGACCAAAGCTTGTGCAGGAGATGGGGAACTTGTCAACGCTTCATTGCAAGTTGGCTTCTGAGCCTGCATTGAGGGCACCATCATCACCGAATAAGAAATCCATGATGGTGTCTGTTATAACCTTGGGTTTCACTTAAAGCCTCCTAGGATTGAATAGTTTTCCATTGGTATGGTACCTGATGCCGACTCCAATCTCTCCAGTCTCTGAAAGCATTAGTCAGCGTGTGCAAGAACCATAGACTGAACAGTGTCAGTGCCAGAACATAACCCTACTTGATGCCATTGGTTACTGGGAGTGGCTTAAATGTCTCTCCATTGTCCTGGATGTGTACCTGCATGCCATCATGGAAATGCTGCACCATGGAAATGAATTTTCTCAGGCATCCATCCTTAGCCATTCACAAGCCTTCTCTGCTGACAGTATCAAAGGACTTTGTCAAGTTTAACATAGATGGAGAAAAAGTCTGTGATTTGCTCTTGACATTTCTGTTGTAGCTGCATCACAGCAAACATCATGTTGATAGTCCCTTGTTCTTTTTGGAATCCACACTGGATTTCTGACAATAGTCCTTGGTCAAGCTGCATAGTATCTTTCCTGCAATTGAAAGTAAGGATATCCCCTAGTTTTTGTCACAGGCCTGGTGGTTCCCTTTGCACATATAAAGGTGGATTATGGAAGCATCTTTAAATTCATGGGGGATTGTTTCTTGCTGCCACATCAGTAAAAACAGTTGGAGGAGCCTTTCTATTAGGACTGTGCCCCATTCCTTGTAGACTTCAGCTGGGATGGAGTCTTGACAAGGTGTTTTGCTACTGGAGAGCAGTCGTATTGCTTTCTGTGTCTCGTGCAAGGCTGGACAATCATCCAGTCCCTCATTGATGGGTAATCGGGGAAGATGACTGATGGCTTCATTGTTGATCGATGAAGGGTGATTTAGGACTCTGTCAAAGTGTTCAGCCCATCGTTGAAGAATCTTCTTTTTATCAGTAATTAGTGTGTTGCCATCTGCGCTGAGTAGGGGGGATGATCCAGAGGATATAGGTCTATACACTTCTTTCTGGGCATTGTAGAAGTTCTTCATGTCATGCTGGTCTGCATAGCACTGGATCTCATCAGCTTTGTTGATCAGCCTTGTGTCTTGGATCTAACAGAGTTTCTGCAATACAGTTCTGCATATATTCTTTTTCACATCTGAGGTAGGTTTGAAGGATGTGGTGTTTCTCATCCAGCAACTACTTGATCTCATCGCTGTTCTCATCAAACCAGTCTTGATGATTTCTGGTTGAGTGTCCTGTATACCAGCTCTCTGAATGCCACTCAGTCAGTCTCCACATTCTGATTATCAAGAGTTGTGGATTTCAGACATTCTTTCAGGGCATCCATGAGAGACTGTTTGGTACTGGTGCATTTACGCTTGGTGATATTTAATTATTTATGAGCCATGTTTTCCCTGTGGGTGTTGTTTGGGCTGAATGTGGATGTTGAACTTGATGATAATGAATCGGTGGTGTGTCCAGCAGTCAGTGCCGCACAAAGACTTGTTTTACATGCACATCATGCTTGTCCCTCTTCCTGTCCTGACAATGAGCAAGGGTACATCTATGATGACTGATTACAGATAGGGAGGTGGAAGACTGTATTGGTGATCAGCATTTCATGCTCACCACAAGTCTGGAGCAAAAGGAGATCATTGTTGTTACTATGACCCACCCCATGGTTTCCTACCTCTTCATCCCAGGCAAAGTGATCAGAATCTACTCTGGCATTAAATCACCAAAATGGCAAGCTTATTGCCATTGGAAAATTGACAATGATGGAGTGAAGATGCTTATAGAACTTGATCTTCATTTCATCTGGGTTGATCATGGTTGAAGGATAGCAACTGATTATGGTAAGGTGCTTTCTTCCACAGAAGAGGGGGAGTTTCATAGTCATGTCATTTACTCCCTTGGGAGGTCCAGCCAATTTGCCAATTGGTGATGTCTCAACTGCACAGTCAATACCAGCCTCTTGATACTCTTCACTTCCTCGGCCGCTCCAAAAGAAAGTGTATCCAGAGCCCTTTTCACAGAGTTTGACTTCTCCTGCAAGCCAGGTCGTGCTGAAGACAACAATGCCCACGTTGTATCTGGCACGTTCCTTTCCTGTTAGGGTGATACTCCTCTGGGCTCTTACCACATCATCTCTGCCCATTAAGGTACACATATTCCATGTGCCATGTGTGAGAGAAACAATCCTCATTTTCTTCTTTGTATTTTGACTGCTGGATTAGGGTCCCCAACCTAATGCTGTCTAGGTAAGTTTAGAGCAGGCAATGTTTAGGGCACCTTTTCTAGCCCTTCCCTCATCCCAGGGAGGTGAGTAGTGCATTCCTGAAGAGGTCTGCTCAGTCGCTCAAGGGGCAGCCAGACTTTACTGCTACTCCATGAATGACCCTAATGACCTGAGTTGCCTGTGAGCAGGTTTGCAGCTATGGCTGCCAGTGTATCCACACCTACCACTTTGTGGCTTGCCAGTCTCCACAGGACTTTAGTGGGTGATGAAATGGGATGTGCAGTGAAGACAATGTCAAGATGGCCAGAGAAGGAATTGAGTGCAGTGGATGACCTGGATGTCCTACATGTCTCATTGAGTTCTTAGCACTCTATGGTGCTTTGCTGCGAATTGCCTTTCTGCCTGTTGACCAGCTGGTGCATCCTCTGTGCAGGCTGATAAATCCAGTCTTCACGTGTTAGGTAGACAAAGCCTAACTCACCGAGGTATAAGAAACATCAGCTTGGTTTAGCCAGCCAGTCGAGGACATTTAGCAGGATGTGGCCGCAGCGCATGCCACAGATTTTTGGAGCCAAAGGTGAGAGCTGAGTGCCAAGTAGGAACCAAAGGTGGGCAAGCTACCCTTGAAGGAGTACTACTACTTCCCCCATCCAGAGGTGCTACCCCTTCCAATACACCTCATACACCCCATTTATTAGCATTACAATCAACACATATCCACTTGTTAAATTATTATAGCAACTTTCAGTTTTAAAGATTCATCATTAAATGTTTGGATATGTGTTATTTTTTCCATTTGGTTCTGTTATAAATTAAGTATGTAATAGATCCCATTAGATTGTAAGGTAGTAGAATTATAGGTATAGTGTAAATACCTGCTTAATTTCATCATGTGAAATGCTAGTAGTAAAATTATATGGACTGTGTAAATACCTGCTTAATTTCATCATGTGAAATGATAGTTGTAGAGTTATAGGGACTGTGTAAATACCTGCTTAATTTCATCATGTGAAATGCTAGTAGTAGAATTATAGGGACTGTGTAAATACCTGCTTAATTTCATCATGTGAAATACTAGTAGTAGAACTATAGGGACTGTGTAAATACCTGCTTAATTTCATCATGTGAAATACTAGTAGTAGAATTATAGGGACTGTAAATACCTGCTTAATTTCATCATGTGAAATGATAGTAGTAGAATTATAGGGACTGTATATACCTGCTTAATTTCATCATGTGAAATGATAGTAGTAGAATTATAGGGACTGTAAATACCTGCTTAATTTCATCATGTGAAATGATAGTAGTAGAATTATAGGGACTGTATAATACCTGCTTAATTTTATCATGTGAAATGCTAGTAGTAGAATTATTGGGACTGTGTAAATACCTGCTTAAATTTATCATGTGAAATGCTAGTAGTAGAATTATTGGTACAGTGTATATATCTGCTTCACTTCATCATGTGAAATGCTAGTAGTAGAATTATAGGGACTGTGTAAATTACTGATTAATTTCATGATGTGAAATAAAAGTCAGTAGGACAGACAATTGGGGGCTTTAACTCCTGCATATGTTTTCAAATATTATAATTTGAAAACATTATAGATCACATCATTTAAATATCACATGTCAAATTTGATTCACATCCAACAATTATTGTTAATTTTATATTGTGTCATTTTAACTGGGCAATTATTAATTGCTTATTCATGCTGGATTAGACCATGAAAATGATTGAAACAGATGTAATGCTAGTGCATTGTCACTGGATTATTCAGGCCCTTACTGGGGATTTCTTACCTTGTTTTCTCACAAACTATTTAATACTGCAAATTCACTATTTATTGTGAGACATCTTTTGGATTTTGTTCTTACAAATCTTTAAATAAAAGATGTTAACCAGGAAATTTCCTTATGTGGGTACAATAGGGCCCCATCCTATTCCATAAATGTATTAGTCCAGTAATCAGATTTTGGATTACTTAGGTATAAATCAAAGTAACAAAATCATCTGACAGTACACAGAAAGAAGAAGAATCATCTGCAACAAACTAGAATCTGTGTCATTAATAACAGTGTGTTTAAATCTGAAAGGAGAGTTCAGCACCGATGCCCAGTCATATAAAGCACAGTTGGCAGCAAAAAATTATTATGATTACAAGTTTTAGAACAAATTTACTGAAATGTGGCCAAAGAAGTAAAATGATGAAGTGTAGATTATAAGTAAAATACAAAAACATTGAACACCATTGAACTAGGAGACATGTTAATAATCACTATGGTATCAAAGTCAGTCTGGAAGGCACATTAATTGTCAGTATGGTATCAAAGTCAATCTTGAAGGCCCGTTAATAATCAGTATGGTATCAAGGTCAGTCTTTAAAGCACATTAATAGTCAGTATGGTATCAAGGTCAGTCTGGAAGGCACGTTAATAGTCAGTATGATGTCAAGGTCAGTCTGGAAGGCACAATAATAGTCAGGATGGTATCAAAGTCAATCTGGAAGGCACATTAATAGTCAGTATGGTATCAAGGTCAATCTGGAAGGCACATTAATAGTCAGTATGGTATCAAGGTCAATCTGGAAGGCACATAATAATAATAATAATAATAATAATAATAATAATAATAATAATAATAATAATGAGAACTTTGTGAAGTGATTAATCATTAGAAGCTCTAAGCACTTTACAACATATATAATGATATGACTACAAAACAAAACAAAAAACACCATGAAAATAGAAAACATGAAAACATCCTGACCTTGACATTAATAGTCAGTATGGTGTCAAGTTCAATTTGTATGGCACATTAATAGTCATTATGGTATCAAGGTAAATCTGGAAAGCATATTAATAGTCAGTATGATTTAAAGGTCAATCTGGAAGTCACATTGGTAGTCAGTATGGTGTCAAGGTCTGGTAGGCACGTCAATAGTCAGTATGGTATCAAGGTCAGTCTAGAAGGCATGTTAAAAGTCAGTATGGTGGTATGAAGGTAAGTCTGGAAGGCACATTAATAGTCAATATGGTATTAAGTTCAATCTAGAAGGCACATTAATAGTCATTATGGTATCAAGGTCACTCTGGAAAACACATTAATAGTCATTATGGTATCAAGGTCACTCTGGAAAACACATTAATAGTCATTATGGTATCAAGGTCAATCTTGAAGGCATTTTTGTAGTCAGTATGGTATCAAGGTCAATCTCGAAGGCACATTTAATAATCAGTATGGTATCAAGGTCAGTCTTTAAGGCACATTAATAGTCAGTATGGTATCAAGGTCAATCTTGAAGGCACATTAATAGTCAGTGTGGTATCAAGGTCAATCTCGAAGGCACATTAATAGTCATGGTATTAAGGTAAATCTTGAAGGCACATTAATGAATCATTATGATATCAAGGTCAATCTAGAAGGCATGTTAATAGTCATGATGGTATCAAGGTCAATCTTGAAGGCACATTATTAGTCATTACGTTATCAAGGTCAGTCTGGAAGGCAGATTAATAGTCAATATGGTATCAAGGTCAATCTTGAAGGCGTGTTAATAGACATTATGGTATCAAAGTCAATCTGGAAGGCACATTTGGTAAGATAGGAAATGAGAATTACAGCAGGCAAGTTTATATTCATAGTCACAAGTATTGCCTTTATTATACCCATACAATTTAACTCAAAGCAATTACTAAATGAAATAATATGTTATTAAATATTTGTTCTGTTGTTTTTTTCTTCTTCATTTAAACTACTGATAATATTTATAGCTGCATTGTAAAGTTAGATCCACATTTTTGTCCGATTGATCCATTTGTAAAGCTGCAATGAGGGATTTGGACCCATTTGCAGCTTTCTGGAAGCAACACTGTCGGCTCATTTCTCCTTCATTCAGGTTTTCAGACCTTGAGAATTTACATGAAGACAGGAGATTACATAAAAAAGAACTAGGATATTCTGGGAAAGTTTGACCATATTTATTTATGATTGTCCATATTTCAGATAAACAGCTCAAATCCCGATGCCCGGCCAGGAGATGACATTGCACCAGCTACAGGGAGTGTTCTTTTCCAGGCAATGGAGACACAAAATTTATTGCAGCTTCAGATTCGAGATGATCAGGTAATATTTATGAGATAAATCTCTCAGTAGTTTAATTAAACATCTGAGTCAACTGGAGTTTAGAGTAAACATTTGAGTCAAATGGAGTTAAGGGTAAACATTTGATTCATCTGGTGAACCAGTCTTGTTATTCTTAAAATTCCTCAAGTACACGATTTGTGTGAAGTGAGCATATATTGACAATGTAACTTCATTCAAAATTAAGATAGATGTGCAAAAATATTTAAGAACTTACTTTTCTTGTAAATAAATTTTCTATAAGAGTTATACTCTAGGTTTTGTATTTAATATGTGGTTTGAGCTTGGGTTTTCTATAAGAGATATACTCTAGGTTGTGTATTTAATATATGATTTGAGCTTGGCTTTTCTATAAGAGTTATACTCTAGGTTTTGTATTTAATATATGGTTTCAGCTTGGGTTTTCTATAAGAGATATACTCTAGGTTGTGTATTTAATATATGGTTTCAGCTTGGGTTTTCTATAAGAGATATACTCTAGGTTTTGTATTTAATATATGGTTTCAGCTTGGCTTTTCTATAAGAGATATACTCTAGGTTGTGTATTTAATATATGGTTTCAGCTTGGGTTTTCTATAAGAGATATACTCTAGGTTGTGTATTTAATATATGGTTTCAGCTTGGGTTTTCTATAAGAGATATACTCTAGGTTTTGTATTTAATATATGGTTTGAGCTTGGGTTTTCTATAAGAGATATACTCTAGGTTTTGTATTTAATATATGCTTTGAGCTTGGCTTTTCTATAAGAGTTATACTCTAGGTTTTGTATTTAATATATGGTTTCAGCTTGGGTTTTCTATAAGAGATATACTCTAGGTTGTGTATTTAATATATGGTTTCAGCTTGGGTTTTCTATAAGAGATATACTCTAGGTTGTGTATTTAATATATGGTTTCAGCTTGGCTTTTCTATAAGAGTTATACTCTAGGTTTTGTATTTAATATATGGTTTCAGCTTGGCTTTTCTATAGGAGATATACTCTAGGTTTTGTATTTAATATATGGTTTCAGCTTGGCTTTTCTATAAGAGTTATACTCTAGGTTGTGTATTTAATATATGGTTTCAGCTTGGCTTTTCTAAAGGAGATATACTCTAGGTTTTGTATTTAATATATGCTTTGAGCTTGGGTTTTCTATAAGAGTTATACTCTAGGTTTTGTATTTAATATGTGGTTTGAGCTTGGGTTTTCTATAAGAGATATACTCTAGGTTTTGTATTTAATATATGGTTTGAGCTTGGGTTTTCTATAAGAGATATACTCTAGGTTTTGTATTTAATATATAGTCTGAGCTTGGGTTTTCTATAAGAGATATACTCTAGGTTTTGTATTTAATATATGCTTTGAGCTTGGGTTTTCTATAAGAGTTATACTCTAGGTTTTGTATTTAATATGTGGTTTGAGCTTGGGTTTTCTATAAGAGATATACTCTAGGTTTTGTATTTAATATATGGTTTGAGCTTGGGTTTTCTATAAGAGATATACTCTAGGTTTTGTATTTAATATATGGTTTGAGCTTGGGTTTTCTATAAGAGATATACTCTAGGTTTTGTATTTAATATATGGTTTGAGCTTGGGTTTTCTATAAGAGATATACTCTAGGTTTTGTATTTAATATATGGTTTGAGCTTGGGTTTTCTATAAGAGATATACTCTAGGTTTTGTATTTAATATGTGGTTTGAGCTTGGGTTTTCTATAAGAGATATACTCTAGGTTTTGTATTTAATATATGGTTTCAGCTTGGGCTTTCGATAAGAGATATAATCTAGGTTTTGTATTTAATATATGATTTGAGCTTGGGTTTCTTATAAGAAATATTTGCTTCAGGTATCCTATATGTTTTATGATTTAAACCTGGTTTTAACTTTGTGCCACTGTGTTTTAAGAACGTTGAACCAGATTATTTTGCACTCAGACTTAGAATGACTATAACCAGACTTTGTTTTAATTAGTTATTATATCAGAGATGAGTATTAACTATCTCAGTAATACAAGTGTTTACTTGGTCTTAGAGTTATATAATCTAACTGTAGAGGTTCCTCTTTACTTTAAATTCCTTACAATGTGACACTAACTAAATCTCAATATATCAAGGATTATGCTTGAGTGTCAGTATTACTGATACCTTGATACCCATCCAGAGGTGTCAGTCATTCTGGATCTTTGGGAATTATTATAAATTCTTTGTGAAAATTCTGCATCCAGAATTATACTGCCAGAATTCATTAAAATTAAAATTTTATTGGATAAAAGTTTGAATAGGAGTTTTCTTTGTTCCGTACCAGTTTCATTGAATGCTACATATATTTACAGAATAAAAAAGCAAAATGTACACAACAAAACAAACTGGTTCAGATAAGACTAAAAATATTGCAAAGAAGAAAGAGAAAAGAAAGAGGTAGATAATTTGTGAAGAACACTAATGTGTATGATTTTGTTCTAGTGGCTAGGAATATTGAAGGAATTCCAGGTTCTGTAATTGGAAGAAAGGATTAATCTATAAAAGTTACTGTAATTATTACTGACTGTGCTTATTTCGTGTTTTCCTGAGAAAAGCAAAATATGCAGGATGATCAGTTGCTTAAGATGGCCAGGGTACTAGTCAAAATACATAGAGTACTCAATGCCAGGGTACTAGTCAAAATACATAGAGTACTCAATGCCAGGGTACTAGTCAAAATACATAGAGTACTCGATGTAAGATTTAGACACCAAATCTAATGCCAGCTATATACAAGGCGTGGTAAACTTATCAACATAAATGAAACTCTAAATACTAGGCAATGATGAATGCTTTTGTATCAAGAAAGAAAGACAAAAGAATGTTATAAAGTTTTAAAAAAGAAATTATATATATTATTAAAAGAGAAATAAAGATTGAAAGTATGCAGTGTGAAATACAAAGTATATATAAAACAAAAATCCAACAATGAGGACAATTTTATTTGTATCCAGAATGAGACACTTGTGATTCTCCACCAAAACAGCCATGCATACAGCACATTAAATATTATTACAAACTGACATGACATTAAATATTATTGCACATTGACATGACATTAAATATTATTACAAACTGACATGACATTAAATATTATTGCACACTGACATGACATTAAATATTATTGCACACTGACATGACATTAAATATTATTACAAACTGACATGACATTAAATATTATTGCACACCAACAGCATATTAAATATTATTACAAACTGACATGATTTTAAATATTATTGCACACTGACAGCACATTAAATATTATTACAAACTGACATGACATTAAATATTATTGCACACTGAATGACATTAAATATTATTACAAACTGACATGACATTAAATATTATTGCACACCAACAGCATATTAAATATTATTACAAACTGACATGACATTAAATATTATTGCACACTGACAGCACATTAAATATGATTACAAACTGACATGACATTAAATATTATTGCACACTGACATGACATTAAATATTATTACAAACTGACATGACATTAAATATTATTGCACACCAACAGCATATTAAATATTATTACAAACTGACATGACATTAAATATTATTGCACACTGACAGCACATTAAATATGATTACAAACTGACATGACATTAAATATTATTGCACACTGACATGACATTAAATATTATTACAAACTGACATGACATTAAATATTATTGCACACTGACAACACATTAAATATTATTACACACTGACAGAACATGAAATATTTTTACACTGACAGCATATTAAATATTATTATACACTGACAGCACATTAAATATTATTACACACCAACAGCATATTAAATGTTATTACACACATCACATTAAATATTATTAAACACTGTTAGCACATTAAATATTATTATACACTGATAGCACATTAAATACTACTCACAACTCATTAAATCTTTTTATCCACTGACAGCACATTAACTACATTAAATATTATTGCACACTGACATGACATTAAATATTATTGCACACTGACATGACATTAAATATTATTACAAACTGACATGACATTAAATATTATTGCACACTGACAGCACATTAAATATTATTACAAACTGACATGACATTAAATATTATTGCACATTGACATGACATTAAATATTATTACAAACTGACATGACATTAAATATTATTGCACACTGACATGACATTAAATATTATTACAAACTGACATGACATTAAATATTATTGCACACTGACATGACATTAAATATTATTACAAACTGACATGACATTAAATATTATTGCACACCAACAGCATATTAAATATTATTACAAACTGACATGACATTAAATATTATTGCACACTGACAGCACATTAAATATGATTACAAACTGACATGACATTAAATATTATTGCACACTGACATGACATTAAATATTATTACAAACTGACATGACATTAAATATTATTGCACACTGACAACACATTAAATATTATTACACACTGACAGAACATGAAATATTTTTACACTGACAGCATATTAAATATTATTATACACTGACAGCACATTAAATATTATTACACACCAACAGCATATTAAATGTTATTACACACATCACATTAAATATTATTAAACACTGTTAGCACATTAAATATTATTATACACTGATAGCACATTAAATACTACTCACAACTCATTAAATCTTTTTATCCACTGACAGCACATTAACTACATTAAATATTATTGCACACTGACAGCACAACACACTGACAGCATATTATATATTACACATTGACAGCATGTTAAATATTATTACACACATTACTTTTAATATTATTGCACCCAGTACATTCAATATTATTGCGCACGGATAGCACATTAAATAGTATTATACACTGATAGCACATTAAATACTACTCACAACTCATTAAATGTTTTTATCCACTGACAGCACATTAACTATTATTGCACACTGATAGAACATTAAATATTATTACACACTGACAGCATATTAAATATTATTACACACAGTACATTTAATATTATTGCATACATCACATTAAATATTACAAGATATCTCTGAACCTTTTAGAAACCAGACACTTATTTTCAAGTAAACAGTTTTGTGGCAATTTGTATTTGTTTAAACCAAGTTATCAATGGTTAAATAAGGAACTTGTTACTATTTTTGGGAACATTCAAGAAATAACATTTTACTCCTAGCATGTTCAATTCTGAAGAACCAAACCAACAACCTAGTGACAAACAAATCAAGAAAAGCTTAATTATCAAATGAAAATTGATTAAATGGAAACTTTTTAGAAGCAAAAGTAGACAAACTTTTTCATTAATTTTTACTTAAATGGAAGTTTTGTTAGATTCCAGAGAATACAATGTTCTTCTGATAAAGGTAGGTCCTTTAAAAGTACACAACCTATCATAACATCACTATCCAAATGACTGAAACTGTTTTCAAGGATTGTGAATATAAATAATTGCACAGAGGTGAATCAATCCATTTTCTTTCATTATTTCATTTTGAGGATGAAAGGGTGTAGTTTGATTGTAATTGTCAAACAAAACAAACCATGAATGTTGTAAATGATATCATTTTGTGTCATAAATAAATTTAAACTGTTAGCCATTGATCAGATTACATAAATTCAAGCCAGTCATTGTACACTATTGGACCTGTATCATCCAATCAAAAGCTGAGCTTATTCAGTCCATTGAATTCAAGTAGCTAACCAGAAGATAGTGCTGGAATAAGACTGACACTAAAAGATAGGGACTGAGTAAGACTGATACCAGAATACAGTGCCAGAATTAGACTGACACTAAAAAATAGGGACTGAGTAAGACTGATACCAGAATATAGTGCCGGAATTAGACTGACACTAAAAGATAGGGACTAAGTAAGACTAACAGTGCCCAGAAGATACTGCCAAATAAGAGTGACACTAAAAGATAGTGCCAGAATATGCCTAACACCAGAGAATAGTAAATGTTGTCATTCTGTGTTAGTTGCATTATAGAGTTGTGATTATTGCATGAATCATGGCAGATTCAGAAAGCTATCGTCAGTTTGAAGCTCTTGCCTGAACCAGGTATACCACTTTAGATGTACATGTATGTGTCAGATGGGGATAAGACTAAATTACTGTAGCTTCCATTATGTCACATTGATAATGCCAATAGTAACAATGTTACATTTTTATGCCTCAATTATTGATACAAACCATGTTTTTTATACAATATATTCAATGGTACTAATAAACAAATACCCAGTGTTAATCATTTATACATTGGTAATAAACGTGAGGTACTGTGACAGATTAATTATAAGGCAAGAATTGTGAACATTAGGAATGCTTTAATGCCATGGAATTACTATCATAATTTCTTGTTTAACAATAACCAAATTTATCACTGCTATAGATACTCTATTTGTTTCAATATCTTACTCAGTATTTGTCTCACACTGTTCAAAGTAATCCCTTATGAAAGTGCCCACTTGTAAATTGTTCTCACTCATATCAAGAGGGGGTAGTTAATTGGATTTAGCCAGATTATCTAGGGAATGACCTCCCTCAATATTTTGACCTGGTGCAAGTGAAAGATAGAATCTCACCAGAAAACTGGGCAAGATTATTCGGAAGAAATAATGCAATACGAGCCCCCTTAGACAAGAAAAAATATAAAATTTAATCAAACAAAATAATAGTAGGAATTTTAATTCAACTTAAATTATATAAACAGGATTTAGTAGCAGTGTCTAATTTGGATTTATTTCATCATCATAATGAGAGGTGAAACAAGCTCAATATCCATAACTGATTGCATCACGTTCCCCTCTACTGTGTTCCAATGGATCACATGCATTAAATTCTGCTAATGAACTAATAACTGTAAAAGTGTGAAATAAATTGCATTGCAACTCTAGCATCAACATATTTCCATGAAATTGAATAAATGATACATAATCTGGAACCTAGCCATATCAACAAGTTGCATTCAACAAATAGCAACAAAAAAGAATATTTTGCAAAATTAAAAATGCATACCTTAATGCTGTTAACTTTAGAACTTGTGCATCCAGCACTAAACCTTATCTTTCTCCCAAGACAAACACCTGGTCCCTCCCTTGTTTAACAAGGAAAGCACTATTCTTTCTTAGGCTTCCCTGGAGCCAAACTTCTCTATCTCAGGAAATTTCTGACTAAAGAATTTTGACCAAGGTTGTCCCTTTAAATGCCTATTATTTCCAAGATGTACGCCTTAATTTCACTTGACCAATCATAAGCAGTGGTTTTTCTAACATTTTCCTAAGACAAACATTTGTTTCATCAGTCAGAATCTCTGAACTACATTATATAACTTTTCCCTTCGAAGAATGACTATTTGACATGGATCAGAAGATCAGCTGTCTCTTTCTTAAACCTGTTTTAGAATATCCCATCAATTCATTGAATTAGAGCACATGCCCCTTTGATGTTTTAACACTGATATGGAAAAATTAAGATTAAAGATAAAAAATGACCCTTCCCAGATACTCCCCAGGTCTAAATGTGATAAAATCTTTAAGCTCTGCATATTAAACTTTAAGGTTCAGTGCTTATTCAAAATTCAATACTTCACAATATTAAATGTCATATTATTTTGTATATTATTTAATATCATGATGTATACTGATAAAAATGATGATTTATGTATACATGTATGTTTATGCTATGGTATTATGTATAAAAAGTGATAATGATACATGCAATCCTATGTACCATATAGGACATGATATATATACCAAGGTATTAATTGATACATAAATGATACAAATAATCTATTACTACAGTCTTAAATAGTATTTATCATGGTGTATATCACCCAATACTAACATTTATAGAGACTGCTAATATATTGTGTACCAAATAGTATTATCATAGTGTATATCACCCAGTACTAACAAGGAAAGAGACTGGATAATATCCTGTTTTAAATACTAACATGGATAGAGACTGATAATATACTGTGTGCCAAATAGTATTATCATAGTGTACAGCACCCAGTACTAACATGGATAGAGACATAATATACTGTGTGCCACATAGTATTATCATAGTGTATAGCACCCAATACTAACATGGATAGAGACTGATAATATACTGTCTTTCCAAATAGTAACTATCATGGTGTATAGCGCCCAGTACTAACATGGATAGAGACTGATAATATACTGTCTTGATTAGTATTCAACCTGTATCACCAAAAGCATTTTTTTTTTATTATTGTAACTTTTTATTATCCCATAGATTCCAGAGAATGATGAAGAGTTCAGCATTATTTTGACAGGAGCTACTCAGGGAGCGAGGGTGGAGAACGGAGTTTTCACAGTCATAATTCTTGCAAATGATGCACCTATAAGATTTCAACAGGTAAAGCGTCATTCATGGTATTTTTAAAATAACTTCCAGTAGTATAGTGGGTTACAGATATATAGCCAGCATTACCTACTTGTGTGATAACTTCCAGTAGTATAGTGGGTTACAGATATATAGCCAGCATTACCTACTTGTGTGATAACTTCCAGTAGCATAGTGGGTTACAGATATATAGCCAGCATTACCTACTTGTGTGATAACTTCCAGAAGTATAGTGGGTTACAGATATATAGCCAGCATTACCTACTTGTGTGATAACTTCCAGTAGTATAGTGGGTTACAGATATATAGCCAGCATTACCTACTTATGTGATAACTTCCAGTAGTATAGTGGGTTACAGATATATAGCCAGCATTACCTACTTGTGTGATTGACCAAGTTTCTGCTTAATGTATGTCATAATTTACTTTGAATGATATGTCTGTATGCAAATTACTTCTTTCTATGTAAATGACTTGTCTCTCTGAAAATTATTTGTCTCTCTGAAAACAATTTGCCTATTTTATGTAAATGACTGTCTCTGTGAAAATGACTTGTCTTTATGTAAATGACTCATCTGTGAAAATGACTTCTTTCTGTTTGAGTTGTCCTTGTGAAAATGACTTGTCTCTATGTAAATGAGTGGTCTCTATGTAAATGACTTGACTTTGTAAATAATTAGTCTATGTGAAAATGACTTGTCTGTATGTAAATTGTCTGCGTAAATGATTTGTTTCTGAAAATGACTTGTCTATGTAATTTATTTGTCTCTATGTACATGAGTTCTCTGAACAAGGCTTGTCTATATGTAAATGCCTTTTTTATTCGAAATGATTTATATCCATGTAAATGACTTGTCTCTTTAAATGACTTGTCTCTGGGCAAATAAGTTGTCTCTATGTAGATGACTTTCCTTTGTAAAAATACCTTGTTTCTGTTTAAATGACTTGTTTGATTCATGACATTCTGTTCAGTAAATGAATTTTAATTTTGGACTTTTATATAACATTTTTTTTTATAGTTTTAAATTATTGAAGAGATCATGTTCTGTTTTAAATCTTATAACACTCTTGCAGGCAGAGTACCGATTTGATGAGGGCCCAGGGACAAAAACAGTTAGTATTAATGTCTATAGAGGTCTCGCATTGGATGGAAGTACAAGAATTGGTGGCATCGATTCCCCAGCTTCTGTGAACTTTTTCTTTCTGTCGAACACAGCCGTCAGTGGTCAGGACTTCCAGAGCCAGTATGGACAGGACAATGGACGTGTAACTTTTGGTCCTAGTCAGACAGTAGCCAGTATCAACATTAATATTATTGATGATTCGGAACCTGAAATGGCAGAATCATTCCAGGTAATGTAGTGTGTAGCAGTCTGCTTGTTTTAAATGGCAGAATCATTCCAGGTAATGTAGTGTGTAGCAGTCTGTTTTTTTTTAAATGGCAGAATCATTCCAGGTAATGTAGTGTGTAGAATTCTGTTTGTTTTCAATGGCAGAATCATTCCAGGTAATGTAGTGTGTAGCATTCTGTTTGTTTTCAATGGCAAAATCACTCTAGGTAATGTAGTGTGTAGCAATCTGTTTGTTTTAAATGGCAGAATCATTCCAGGTAATGTAGTGTGTAGCATTCTGTTTGTTTTCAATGGCAGAATCATTCCAGGTAATGTAGTGTGTAGCAGTCTGTTTGTTTTCAATGGCCACCAAAAAATGAATTCAATGTCCTATTTAATAGAATATTATACATAGTAAACAATGAATTCAATGTCCTATTTAATAGAATATTATACATAGTAAACAATGAATTCAATGTCCTATTTAATAGAATATTATACATAGTAAACAATGAATTCAATGTCCTATTTAATAGAATATTATACATAGTAAACAATGAATTCAATGTCCTATTTAATAGAATATTATACATAGTATGTGTAAATGCTGGTAACACAGACTAAGTCACTTACCAAAACATTTTTCTTTATTAGTTTTTCATTGTTATTGTTGTTATTTATTATCATTAAAATAGGTGGTAAAAACAATGGCAGTGATGATAATATGATTTTCATAAGTATTAATGTGAAAATTTGATCATAATTTTGAAATCTTCTTAGTTAAAAAACATGTTATCAACTTTTTTCCAAGTCATGGCAAGATTGAATGCATTCATGTCACAATTATTCTACCACAGGTGCTACTGTCCAGTCCCACAGGGGACGTAGTCCTATTGTCTCCTAGTCAAGCAGCAATTATCATCAATGCCAATGACGAGCCAAATGGTGTCCTTAGTCTCCGCTCTCCAGATTTCATCTCTTCCCCAGTCAAATTAGTTAATGAGGACAATCCACA
The DNA here is from genome assembly GCA_029339505.1 of Unio delphinus. NCBI lineage: Eukaryota > Metazoa > Mollusca > Bivalvia > Unionida > Unionidae > Unio > Unio delphinus. The sequence continues at coordinate 1,542,453 of JAQISU010000241.1, forward strand.
AAGTATAATCTTTGATGTTGTCAGGAATGGAGGATCATTTGGAATCATCACTGTAGAGTGGGAAATTTTGCATAATGATACTGCGGTTGGAAATGTTTCCTTGGATCTGACACCAGTCCGAGGGACACTTACTTTTCAGAATGGACAAAGAGAGACACAGTTGATTATTAATGTGGTGTTGGACACAACACCTGAGCCCACAGAGCAGTTCTTAGTGAGATTGATTGCAGAGACTGTCCAAGGTGGTGCCAAAGTGGAGGGTATTACCTGGGGATTTATAGTAGTGGAGGACAGTGATAATTTTTATGGAATTGTGGAATTTGCCAACCAAAGTGAGCAAAAAATACTAACGGTAAGTTCCTCAACACTGATACAGAATTGTTAGGATATCATTCAGTAATATCTTCATAATTGGAAATAGAACAATTCAGTATGCCATTTGACAAAAAACTAAACTGTTTTCCAATCACTATATCCTTTCAGTATAATGTAAATTGGTACATCCAGTATCAGTGATTGATTATTAGTAATCCAGTATCAGTGATTGATTATTGATAATCCAATATCAGTGATTGATTATTAGTAATCCAATATCAGTGATTGATTAATAGTATTTCCAGTATCAGTGATTGATTATTAGTAATCCAATATCAGTGATTGATTATTAGTAATTCAGTATCAGTGATTGATTATTAGTAATCCAATATCAGTGATTGATTATTATTAATCCAGTATAAGTGATTGATTATTAGTAATCCAATATCAGTGATTGATTATTAGTAATTCAGTATCAGTGATTGATTATTAGTAATCCAATATCATTGATTGATTATTAGTAATTCAGTATCAGTGATTGATTATTAGTAATCCAATATCAGTGATTGATTATTAGTAATCCAGTATAAGTGATTGATTATTGATACATTCAGTATAAGTGATTGATTATTGATATATCCAGTATCAGTGATTGATTATTGGTACATCCAGTATCAGTGATTGATTTTTACTAAAGTCTGAAATAACAATCAAAATATGTCATAGCTGTCCAAATTGCATGTAATGCTCTTTCTTATAAATGCGTAATACAATAAAAAGCAGTTTGTTTTAATATGATTTTTTTTTTAATGTTTGAAACATTTATTCAATACAATTTCTTGAAATCTGTTGTAGTAAAATTCTTTGAAAAGTTACTACTGATATGTCCTCGTTTGGGGCTGACAGGCAGGCAGCGATGTTAAATGCTGGTCGATGCACTTTACTAAGAAAGTATTAACTTTGTTTGTGATATCCCCAGTCTGTCAGCTTTCTATTTTGACCACTTCATGCTTTCTCCTTTACCAAAACTTGCACTGAACCTGGGGGTCTTAATAATGAATGAAGAGGCCACAATTTTAGTCCACTTTTCAACAGAGTTATGAGTTATAAAACACCTGGCCCATTCATTTATTTGTTTACTGGTATGTTTCTTCATTTGACACTGATGTCAATGTCTATATCTTGGATTCAATTTCACTTGTGCTTATCACATTTGTTATACAAATGTATCTTATGAAGAGAAACTCAGTCATACTGAAAGCAGGTCATTCTGACCTCTTTATGCTTGAGTGACTTAAGTATTTTTTATAAATTTGTTCATATCACATTGCCATATCTGTGATTTCATTTTAATAAATCCATTATTATTTGATAATTTGATGCATCTCACTTTGCCCATACAAAAAGTACTTTGTTGAGAATCTTCAAAGTTTTCTTCCATTCTCGATGTGCTATTAAACACCAATGAGGCTTTTGTTTTGGAATTTTATAACATGCTGAATATCTCAGGCCCCATTTCACCTACATTTGCCAAAGGTTCACTTTGGGATGTGTTTTATAAAGAGTAACTGAGCTGTGTCACAAATATGTCACTATGATTTGCAAGTAACTCAACTGTGTCACCAATTTGTCACTATGATTTGCAAGTAACTGAGCTGTGTCACAAATATGTCACTATGATTTGCAAGTAACTCAACTGTGTCACCAATTTGTCACTATGATTTGCAAGTAACTGAGCTGTGTCACAAATATGTCACTATGATTTGCAAGTAACTCAACTGTGTCACCAATTTGTCACTATGATTTACAAGTAACTGAGCTGTGTCACAAATATGTCACTATGATTTGCAAGTAACTCAACTGTGTCACCAATTTGTCACTATGATTTGCAAGTAACTGAGCTGTGTCACAAATATGTCACTATGATTTGCAAGTAACTCAGCTGTGTCACAAATTTGTCACTATGATTTACAAGTAACTCAGTTGTTTCACAAATTTGTCACTATGATTTGCAAGTACATGTAACTCAGTTGTGTCACAAATATGTCATTTTGATCTGCATTTCATGATTTATTAAGATCATAGACCTTGTTTTGCTTACAGATATAAAAGGTCATATGTTTAGAAGTCTTTAGAACAATAATTCATTGAGACCAAACTTAGCTCTCTGTAGCCTTCTTCTTTTCTTAACCAGTTTTCTCATCAAAAGGTATTTCAACTCATGCCTTTGCCTTTGTTTTATATGTTTGACATACATTTCAAGTAATATACATATTTACCAATTTATTCTACACAATATGCCTTTCTTTACTTTCCAAAGTTACGGAATCACATCATCTAACCTTATTTACACTAGCCTTGCTGGTATGTACAGGAAGAAGTACAATGTAATTAATCATTGGTGAGCAGATGCTTGTTTTATAGAAACAACTTGCTGACATTTAAATTACATTCATATATTTCATATTTAGAGCAATTTATGAAAGGAAAATTAAGAAAAGATATGAACAAACTAAAGGGCTGTGATATATGTACTGTATACTTGCCTATATGTCAGCTCCAAATTCATACAGCATAGACCCTGATCAGATATCATATGTTGGCAGATCAGGGTCTGTCTTGTTTTAATTACTATTCCTAACAAACTCGGGTGCATTATGTGACAACATATATAAATCTATGCAGTTTGAATCAGACTTTTGTAAGTGAGTAAGTAAAGCATATGACAGTTTTTCATAATGTTACCCATAGGTTACTGTCCCAGGAGACTTAAGTTGGGTGTTAATAAATTTAATTTTTTATATATAGGTCTACTATATTTGTATCTGAGATTGTTATGGAAAGACCTTTTCTACCTGAATGTAATTGGAAAGCATGAGGATTTATTTTAGTAAAGCTGTTGAAAGTTATTTAGATAATAATACAGATTGAAATCTTTTTCATTTTATTTATTGATGACTTTATTTTAAATTCCTCTTCCACTATTGATTGATATATTTTTCAGACATCCTTTCCTCGGATTTTGCAACTGACAGTCATTAGAACAGGGGGAACTGCAGGAAGACTTTCTATTAACATTTCAGCCATTTATCAACAGTCAGGAGTGGTGGTCCCTGGTAAATATAATGGGTTTCAGTAGTCTGTACAAACTTGATGCCATTTTTGAGGGGAAGGTTTGACTTTTGTAAAAAATACTTTATGTGGGAGTCTGTTGTAATTATATGCCCTTCATAAGGTGGAGCATATGGTTATGTCTGTATATACTTCCATCCTATTCCCTAATTAATTTCTACATAATTACTTGAGTTCTTCACCATCTGTATTACCAAACTTTGTAAACTGCTTGCATTCAGTATTAAGGAAGGAGTCTTAATGATTTATGGGTCAGAAATATCAAAGACCAGGCAGGGCATTGATATAGTGTTGATAAAGTGGCAGGGCATTGATATAGTGTTGATAAAGTGGCAGGGCATTGATATAGTGTTGATAAAGTGGCAGGGCATTGATATAGTGTTGATAAAGATTAGACAAGGCATTAATATAGTGTTTATAAAAATCAGGCAGGACTTTGATATAGTGTTGATAAAGTGGCAGGGCATCAATATAGTGTTGATAAAGTGGCAGGGCTTTGATATAGTGTTGATAAAGTGGCAGGGCATTGATATAGTGTTGATAAAGATCAGACAAGGCATTAATATAGTGTTTATAAAAATCAGGCAGGGCATTGATATAGTGTCAATAAAGATCACATAGGGCATTGATATAGTGTTGATAAAGAGCAGTCAGGGCAGTCATATAGTGTTGTTAAAGTGGCAGGGCATTTATATGGTGTTGATTATGTTCAGGCAGGGCATTGATATAGTGTTGATAAAGATCCGACAGGGCATTGATATAGTGTTGATATAGGTCAGACAGGGCATTGATATAGTGTTGATAAATATCCGACAGGGCATTGATATAGTGTTAATAAAGATCAGATAGGGCATTGATATAGTGTTGATATAGGTCAGACAGGGCATTGATATAGTGTTGATATAGGTCAGACAGGGCATTGATATATTGTTGATATAGGTCAGGCAGGGCATTGATATAGTGTTGATAAAGATCAGATAGGGCATTGATATAATGTGGGTTTGGTGGCTACACCCCCAATCCTAACTGTTAGTGTTGATGTCTTGCATTGACTATTGAACCCCCATCATTATAACCATTTACAAATAGTCTTAATTTCATTTGTAAGTAGCCCATGTAGGTAACCTAAACATATAATCCAAACTAAAGTGATTTGGATTTGAAGATGCGAAAATTTTTTTCTCACATGACTGGACAATAACATATTCGGCCAAGTCACAATGAACTCATGATAGCATCAAATCCAGGAGTCTTTCATATGTCAAACAAAACAATACATCCTTTGCTTTAAATATTAAATGTCTACTCAGAAAACATATGCCAATCTTTAGATAAAAGATTAAGGCCATGCTGTAGAATGTTCAAAACCTTCAATTGCGGACCATTGGTAGAATGTTTTCTTGATATTTTGGTAGCTACTACATTGCCAACGAAAATTTCCCTGTTGTTTAAATTGCTATGTATCAGTTGCCTCAACAAAAATACATATGCTAAAACAAGTTATGAAATTGACAGAAGGTATCTTTTTAAAAAAAAAGCAATAAAAAAATTAATCCAATTATAAAAACATGTAATTACAATTATAAGAGTTTAACATTTTTTTTTTACTGTGGTATAAACTCTCAGTTGCTGACACTCAGCTTACATTATTTACTGTGGTATAAACTCTCAGTTGCTGACACACAGCTTACATTATTTACTGTGGTATAAACTCTCAGTTGCTGACACACAGCTTACATTATTTACTGTGGTATAAACTCTCAGTTGCTGACATGCAGCTTACATTATTTCTTGTGTGAGTCAGCAAGTGACAGTTTATTCCATGATAAACTCAGAAAAAACAATGTTAAGCTCTTACTCAACATTCGCATATTTGAAGTAGCACATTTTCTTACTTTATGTCCAATTGTTATTTCTTTTCCTTAAGAGGGCTCAAGGATTTATATTTCTCGACTAAATGCCAAGAAGTAAATTTATTTTTATTATTATTATTATTATTATTATTATTATTATTATTATTATTATTATTATTAATAAATCTGTTATTAAATCATTATTATCATTATTTGTTATTATTATTATTAAATTTATTATTGTTATTATTATTATTATTGTTGTTGCTATTGTTATTATTATTATTATTATTATTATTATTATTATTATTATTATTATTATTAATTATAATTGCTGTAAAGGGTATGAGGACCATATAAATCTCATGTGTATAACAGTACTACTGATTTTGTCATAGTACCGTATATACTCACTCTTAAGTCTAGTCAAACTACAAACTGCAGAGTCTCAACATATGTATACTCAATCTACTTAATTTATTTTTACATTTGCACATATTCTGTGTGATATTTACTAATAAATTTTGCAAATCTACCTTTTGTGCATTTTTTCCTTTGTATATATTATTACACTTTGACCAATTCTTTTATAATGGGATGGTAATTCAGAATGGTTACCTAACCAATTATCAATTATAAATTATTTTTGGGAATGATTTAATTTTTATCCCAAAGCTTTGTCAGAATTGTTTAAAAGAAATTCTGAATGTTTGAAAGAGATTCCACATTTGTACATTATTCAATATATTGTTTTTAAGCACTCTTTCTCAGTTATGATTTTATATACTGTATTGTTCATGTAATAGTACTATTTTCATCAATTTACTTTATGAAGTGTCTCCATCGATATGACAAATACAGAACTCCTTTATCTAACAGATATTTCAATTTAATATTGATGTTTTAACATCATTAATTTGCAGCCTTAAAAATATTTTTGTTGTTTTTGCATGCTTCTTTTATGGTCATTCTTATATTTGTAAGATCCACTGTGCTGATCATTGTGGTTAGTTATCAGATGTGATCACTGACTGAACTTTAAATGTCAGGATTAATTGTTTTTTTAATTATTTTAATTTATACTTTTGTTTGATTCTTTCACTGAACTCTAAATGTCAGGGCTAATTATTTTTTTAATTATTTTAATTTATACTTTTTGTTTGATTCTTTCACTGAACTTTAAATGTCAGGACTAATTGTTTTTTCTTTAAATATTTTAATTTATACTTTTGTTTGATTCTTTCCCTGAACTCTAAATGTCAGGGCTAATTGTTTTTTTTAATTATTTTAATTTATACTTTTGTTTGATTCTTTCACTGAACTTTAAATGTCAGGACTAATTGTTTTTTTTTAAATATTTTAATTTATACTTTTGTTTGATTCTTTCACTGAACTTTAAATGTCAGGACTAATTGTTTTTTTTAATTATTTTAATTTATACTTTTGTTTGATTTTTTCCACTGAACTTTAAATGTCAGGACTAATTGTTTTTTTAATTATTTTAATTTATACTTTTGTTTGATTTTTTCACTGAACTTTAAATGTCAGGACTAATTGGTTTTTTTAAATATTTTAATTTATACTTTTGTTTGATTCTTTCACTGAACTTTAAATGTCAGGACTAATTGCTTTTTTTAAATATTTTAATTTATACTTTTGTTTGATTCTTTCACTGAACTCTAAATGTCAGGGCTAATTGCTTTTTTTAATTATTTTAATTTATACTTTTGTTTGATTCTTTCACTGAACTTTAAATGTCATGACTAATTGTTTTTTTTAAATATTTCAATTTATACTTTTGTTTGATTCTTTCACTGAACTTTAAATGTCAGGAGTAATGTTTTTTTTTAATTATTTTAATTTATACTTTTGTTTGATTTTTTCCACTGAACTTAAAATGTCAGGACTAATTGTTTTTTTTAATTATTTTAATTTATACTTTTGTTTGATTTTTTTCACTGAACTTTAAATGTCAGGACTAATTGTTTTTTTTAATTATTTTAATTTATACTTTTGTTTGATTCTTTCACTGAACTTTAAATGTCAGGACTAATTGTTGTTTTAAATATTTTAATTTATACTTTTGTTTGATTCTTTCACTGAACTTTTAATGTAAGGACTAATTGTTTATTTAAATATTTTAAATATTTTAATTTATACTTTTGTTTGATTCTTTCACTGAACTTTAAATGTCAGGACTAACTTTTTTTAAAATTATTTTAATTTATACTTTTGTTTGATTCTTTCACTTAACTTTAAATGTCAGGACTAATTGTTTTTTTTAAAATATTTTAATTTATACTTTTGTTTGATTTTTTCACTGAACTTTAAATGTCAGGACTAATTGTTTTTTTAAATATTTTAATTTATACTTTTGTTTGATTCTTTCACTGAACTTGAAATGTCAGGACTAATTGTTTTATTAAATTTTTTAATTTATACTTTTGTTTGATTCTTTCACTGAACTTTTAATGTCAGGGCTAATTGTTTTTTAATTATTTTAATTTATACTTTTGTTTGATTTTTTCACTGAACTTTAAATGTCAGGACTAACTGTTTTTTTAATTATTTTAATTTATACTTTTGTTTGATTCTTTCACTGAACTCTAAATGTCAGGGTGAATTGTTTTTTTTAAATATTTTAATTTATACTTTTGTTTGATTCTTTCACTGAACTTTAAATGTCAGGACTAATTGTTTTTTTTAAATATTTTAATTTATACTTTTGTTTGATTCTTTCACTGAACTCTAAATGTCAGGGCTAATTGTTTTTTTTAATTATTTTAATTTATACTTTTGTTTGATTTTTTCCACTGAACTTCAAATGTCAGGACTAATTGTTGTTTTAAATATTTCAATTTATACTTTTGTTTGATTCTTTCACTGAACTTTTAATGTCAGGACTAATTGTTTATTTAAATATTTTAAATATTTTAATTTATACTTTTGTTTGATTCTTTCACTGAACTTTAAATGTCAGGACTAACTGTTTTTTTTAATTATTTTAATTTATGCTTTTGTTTGATTCTTTCACTGAACTCTAAATGTCAGGGCTAATTGTTTTTTTAAATATTTTAATTTATACTTTTGTTTGATTCTTTCACTGAACTTTAAATGTCAGGACTAATTTTTTTTTTTAAATATTTTAATTTACACTTTTGTTTGATTCTTTCACTGAACTTTAAATGTCAGGGCTAATTGTTTTTTTAAATTATTTTAATTTATACTTTTGTTTGATTCTTTCACTGAACTTTAAATGTCAGGACTAATTGTTGTTTGAAATATTTTAATTTATACTTTTGTTTGATTCTTTCACTGAACTTTTAATGTCAGGACTAATTGTTTATTTAAATATTTTAAATATTTTAATTTATACTTTTGTTTGATTCTTTCACTGAACTTTAAATGTCAGGACTAATTTTTTTAAAAATTATTTTAATTTATACTTTTGTTTGATTCTTTCACTGAACTTTAAATGTCAGGACTAATTGTTTTTTTTAAAATATTTAATTTATACTTTTGTTTGATTTTTTCACTGAACTTTAAATGTCAGGACTAATTTTTTTTTTAAATATTTTAATTTATACTTTTGTTTGATTCTTTCACTGAACTTGAAATGTCAGGACTAATTGTTTTATTAAATTTTTTAATTTATACTTTTGTTTGATTCTTTCACTGAACTTTTAATGTCAGGACTAATTGTTTATTTAAATATTTTAAATATTTTAATTTATACTTTTCTTTGATTCTTTCACTGAACTCTAAATGTCAGGGCTAATTGTTTTTTAATTATTTTAATTTATACTTTTGTTTGATTTTTTCACTGAACTTTAAATGTCAGGACTAACTGTTTTTTTAATTATTTTAATTTATACTTTTGTTTGATTCTTTCACTGAACTCTAAATGTCAGGGCTAATTGTTTTTTTAAATATTTTAATTTATACTTTTGTTTGATTCTTTCACTGAACTTTAAATGTCAGGACTAATTGTTTTTTTTAAATATTTTAATTTATACTTTTGTTTGATTCTTTCACTGAACTCTAAATGTCAGGGCTAATTGTTTTTTTTAATTATTTTAATTTATACTTTTGTTTGATTTTTTCCACTGAACTTTAAATGTCAGGACTAATTGTTGTTTTAAATATTTTAATTTATACTTTTGTTTGATTCTTTCACTGAACTTTTAATGTCAGGACTAATTGTTTATTTAAATATTTTAAATATTTTAATTTATACTTTTGTTTGATTCTTTCACTGAACTTTAAATGTCAGGACTAATTTTTTTAAAAATTATTTTAATTTATACTTTTGTTTGATTCTTTCACTGAACTTTAAATGTCAGGACTAATTGTTTTTTTTAAAATATTTTAATTTATACTTTTGTTTGATTTTTTGACTGAACTTTAAATGTCAGGACTAATTGTTTTTTTAAATATTTTAATTTATACTTTTGTTTGATTCTTTCACTGAACTTTAAATGTCAGGACTAATTGTTTTTTTTAATTATTTTAATTTATACTTTTGTTTGATTTTTTCACTGAACTTTAAATGTCAGGACTAATTGTTTTTTTTTAATTATTTTAATTTATACTTTTGTTTGATTCTTTTACTGAACTCTAAATGTCAGGGCTAATTGTTTTTTTTAATTATTTTAATTTATACTTTTGTTTGATTCGTTCAATGAACTTTAAATGTCAGGACTAATTGTTTTTTTTAAATATTTTAATTTATACTTTCGTTTGATTCTTTCACTGAACTCTAAATGTCAGGGCTAATTGTTTTTTTTTAATTATTTTAATTTATACTTTGTTTTGATTCTTTCACTGAACTTTAAATGTCAGGACTAATTGTTTTTTTTTAAATATTTTAATTTATACTTTTGTTTGAATCTTTCACTGAACTTTAAATGTCAGGACTAATTGTTTTTTTTAATTATTTTAATTTATACTTTTGTTTGATTTTTTCCACTGAACTTTAAATGTCAGGACTAATTGTTTTTTTAATTATTTTAATTTATACTTTTGTTTGATTCTTTCACTGAACTTTAAATGTCAGGACTAATTGTTTTTTTTAAATATTTTAATTTATACTTTTGTTTGATTCTTTCACTGAACTCTGAATGTCAGGGCTAATTGTTTTTTTATAATTATTTTAATTGATACTTTTGTTTGATTCTTTCACTGAACTTTAAATGTCAGGACTAATTGTTTTTTTTTAAATATTTCAATTTATACATTTGTTTGATTCTTTCACTGAACTTTAAATGTCAGGACTAATTGTTTTTTTTAATTATTTTAATTTATACTTTTGTTTGATTTTTTCCACTGAACTTTAAATGTCAGGACTAATTGTTTTTTTAATTATTTTAATTTATACTTTTGTTTGATTTTTTCCACTGAACTTTAAATGTCAGGACTAATTGTTGTTTTAAATATTTTAATTTATACTTTTGTTTGATTCTTTCACTGAACTTTTAATGTCAGGACTAATTGTTTATTTAAATATTTTAAATATTTTAATTTATACTTTTGTTTGATTCTTTCACTGAACTTTAAATGTCAGGACTAATTTTTTTAAAAATTATTTTAATTTATACTTTTGTTTGATTCTTTCACTGAACTTTAAATGTCAGGACTAATTGTTTTTTTTAAAATATTTTAATTTATACTTTTGTTTGATTTTTTCACTGAACTTTAAATGTCAGGACTAATTGTTTTTTTAAATATTTTAATTTATACTTTTGTTTGATTCTTTCACTGAACTTTAAATGCCAGAACTAATTTTTTTTTAATTATTTTAATTTATACTTTTGTTTGATTCTTTCACTGAACTTTAAATGTCAGGACTAATTGTTTTTTTTAATTATTTTAATTTATACTTTTGTTTGATTTTTTCACTGAACTTTAAATGTCAGGACTAATTGTTTTTTTTAATTATTTTAATTTATACTTTTGTTTGATTCTTTTACTGAACTCTAAATGTCAGGGCTAATTGTTTTTTTAATTATTTTAATTTATACTTTTGTTTGATTCGTTCACTGAACTTTAAATGTCAGGACTAATTGTTTTTTTTAAATATTTTAATTTATACTTTCGTTTGATTCTTTCACTGAACTCTAAATGTCAGGGCTAATTGTTTTTTTTTAATTATTTTAATTTATACTTTTGTTTGATTCTTTCACTGAACTTTAAATGTCAGGACTAATTGTTTTTTTTTAAATATTTTAATTTATACTTTTGTTTGAATCTTTCACTGAACTTTAAATGTCAGGACTAATTGTTTTTTTTAATTATTTTAATTTATACTTTTGTTTGATTTTTTCCACTGAACTTTAAATGTCAGGACTAATTGTTTTTTTAATTATTTTAATTTATACTTTTGTTTGATTCTTTCACTGAACTTTAAATGTCAGGACTAATTGTTTTTTTTTAAATATTTTAATTTATACTTTTGTTTGATTCTTTCACTGAACTTTAAATGTCAGGACTAATTGTTTTTTTTTAAATATTTTAATTTATACTTTTGTTTGATTCTTTCACTGAACTCTGAATGTCAGGGCTAATTGTTTTTTATAATTATTTTAATTGATACTTTTGTTTGATTCTTTCACTGATTTTTAAATGTCAGGACTAATTTTTTTTTTTTAAATATTTCAATTTATACATTTGTTTGATTCTTTCACTGAACTTTAAATGTCAGGACTAATTGTTTTTTTTAATTATTTTAATTTATACTTTTGTTTGATTTTTTCCACTGAACTTTAAATGTCAGGACTAATTGTTTTTTTAATTATTTTAATTTATACTTTTGTTTGATTTTTTCACTGAACTTTAAATGTCAGGACTAATTGTTTTTTTTAATTATTTTAATTTATACTTTTGTTTGATTCTTTCACTGAACTTTAAATGTCAGGACTAATTGTTTTTTTTTAATTATTTTAATTTATACTTTTGTTTGATTTTTTCACTGAACTTTAAATGTCAGGACTAGTTGTTTTTTAAAATATTTTAATTTATACTTTTGTTTGATTCTTTCACTGAACTTTAAATGTCAGGACTTATTGTTTTTTTTTTAAATATTTTAATTTATACTTTTGTTTGATTCTTTCACTGAACTTTAAATGTCAGGACTAACTGTTTTTTTTAAATATTTTAATTTATACTTTTGTTTGATTTTTTTCACTGAACTTTAAATGTCAGGACTAATTGTTTCTTTAAATATTTTATAATATTTTAATTTATACTTTTGTTTGATTTTTTCACTGAACTTTAAATGTTAGGACTAATTGTTTTTTTTAAATATTTTAATTTATACATTTGTTTGATTCTTTCACTGAACTTTAAATGTCAGGACTAATTGTTTTTTTAATTATTTTAATTTATACTTTTGTTTCATAATTTCCTCTGCTGAATAATTTTGATGTAATCATACTCTTGCCAAATATGAAAATATAGAATATAGAAGAAATCTGTATTGAGCAAAAGTCACTTTTACAAAACCTTGTCACACTAGTACCTGAATCTGTTTCATCTGTCATTAGCTTGAACTTGCTTAGTTCTTAAGTACTGATGTAAGGTACCTAATGCCATATTGAATTACATTGTAAAAGAATTGAATTGCCAAATTAGTTTTGCAAGAATATAAATTTGGTTGAGAACAATCATAAAGACTCTCATATCTTATTGCACGTTTAAGAACAGGGAAAATATCAAACCAAGAATAAATTTTGACATTTTACAGAATTCTGTATTTTCCAGTCTTGAGGGTCTATTTGAAAGTCAGAAAAAGAGGTCCCTTAAATAATTTTCAAAAGTTTAATTTTTTTTATATTATCAGGTGTTTTGGAGCAGACGGAACTGGTGGTAATGATATATAATGCCCTGAGTTTAGCCACAGTGCAGGTTCAGCTACTGACGTCTGCTTTCCTTCAAGTTGGAGGAAGATTTGTTGCCACCCTCACTGGTGTCTATCTTGCACAAGGTGAAGTCATATCCTCCATCTTAGTATTCCACATTTTCTTATAAAAAAGATAGCTTTTGAAAATGTAAGCAGTGGTGAAATGTTGGATTACTTTTTTAGTTTTTCTCCATTGTTACAAATTTTAAAAGCAGTTTGGGAAAAACTATCTGTTTAGGAAAAGTATATACAGTAATATTGACCTTTTTTCAGTCTAGATTTTGTAATAAAAATGCATCAACATATACATGATTTTAAATGTAGTTGTTAATTTTTAGTACATTTACTGCATGACTAATGACTGGTAATTGAATTTTAAAAAAATTCATTATTAGAAATATTTGAGAAGAGAAGTGAAATGACCCAGCCTAAATAGCAGTTGTACAGTGAAAATCTGACCCATGATATACCAAAATCCTTTTTAGATAAAAAGTTTATCTTTTTCCTGAATTTTTACTTTTTCAGTATATTCATTTTTTTTCCAGTGGACCCCACCCCCAACTGCTCTGAAACCCCCCACAAAAATTTAAGTCCCAAATTTTGATTATAAACATTACAATATCTCAGAAAACTTAGCAGCTAAATTCCATATAATATTGACATTGATTTTCCAGAAATAGTCTGCTATATTAGGTACCTAAAATAGACTGGGCCAGATCCTCTATGTTGTAGGTTTATATGTGAGTCAGTAACCCAGTCAAATGAAGTATAAAAAAAGGCAATACCTAACACATGTGTCAACACAGATTAGAGCCCACAATAGGTTAATTCAAAGTCTTTTCACATTAAAGAGGGTACATCTTTTGAGGTAAACTGTTACTAATTAAACACTTGTAGATACACCAATTAAGATGACTATGTTTATCTGCTAATTGTCTAATCATGACTAATTCTACTTGTTTGTATAAATATGGCCTCACTTTTCATACTTTGCCAATGGAGGCTGACAGAACAGTAATTGGAAGAAATATATGTTATTCAACTAATTTTTAATTGCATGTTTACAAATTAAATATTATTGTTATTTCTTAATTATTTGCACTCTGACATACATATACACAGGCTCTTTCACTATTTCACATGCACATGAACATAATTATCCCTCTTGCAAATCATGTGATAAACATTAATGTTTTTTCTTCAACTTTAAAATTTATGTGATTTTAGTGTTAAAAGATAAGCCTGATAATGATGATGTGCTTGTAATCTCCTTACATATAAGACAATTATTATCGATATTTCATACAGAAAGAAGTCCTAAAACCTGTAAAAACTGAAGATTTAATTTGATCCAAAGGGCTTTAAGTCTGTAGGGGTTTCACTGTACTTCATTTTGCTTTTATAAGGAATTTATTAAAAGTGAGATAAAATTTAAAATTTAAAGCAAATATGTTGTTGGTGAATTTCGGAAGCAGCATCTAGAGTTATCAATTCACAGGTTCCAAAAATTGTACTTCTATGTCATGATTAAGAATAATATGGTTGGTACATGAAAATAAAATCTGATTTTCAAAACCTTGATTTAAAAAATATCTTGTTCAAGTCAGATTTTTATTTTAGACAATTTTACCTCAAAGATTAGATCATAAGGGAGTCATACCACAGTGCTTGATAAACACCTCATGCAAGAGACAACATGTCTTAGAAGACCAGAAATGTAATTCTGCATTTGATATTTTAGATGTTGAGAAAACTCAATTAAAGTAGCACCTGTCTTCAGAAACTGCTCTGTTTTGTTTCTCATAGATTGTCTTTTAATGCAGTTTTCACTGTACTTTACAAAATGCAGACTTTATGGAATGGATTTTTAAAATCTGACATTCTATTTCTCACACAGATGTCCCAACTGTAACATACAACAGCCCTCGTCTAGGTACTATGATTGTGGTGACAGTGCCGGTAACAACAGCAGATGCAAATGGTGAGATTGGATTCCAAGATACCACTGATGTGGTGGTGGATGAACCAGATCAAACACCTAAGAGGGTAAATAGTTAATTGATTTTGTTCCACCTGTATTGAATGATACTTAGAGAAAAGTATGCATTAAAAATGATAGTTTCCAGGTTTTTAAAAAATGCCATTGAACTCTTTTATCAAGGACACATGTCTAATTGATTTACATCTTTAAGACAAAACACCAAGGTTTCTCAGAACAGATTGCTCATATAATCCAAAACAACCTGTAAGTTTGTTATGGAAAATGTGTAAATCATTTTAGAATAGAAATAGGAGTTGACACTAGAATACATGATCAGATTATATTGCTTCCATGTAAAGATGAAAATGTTTATCCCTCCTTTTTTCGTTATTTTGACTACGCTGTTGAAGGGTAACATACAAGCTTGTTCAAGTTGTCATATCTAGCCAAATCCCTACTTATTGCATTATTTTGACTACGCTGTTGAAGGGTAACATACAAGCTTATTTGAGTTGTCAAAATCCAAACTAGTCATCTTAATCAAATTTATGATAAAATACTTCAGATGACAGTTCATCTCATTTAAAACAACTTATTCAGCAACTGAAAATTTTCTGGTTTGTTCTACTGTGCTGTCAGTGACATTCATTAGTGTAATGTATTTTCGAGGTTTAAGTAGTGGTAATCTGATTTTCAATTGAAGAAACATAGCAGTAAGTATGGATAAGCATTGGATTTTTGAAATATTCACTTGCAAAGAAAACTAGTTTGGGGAGGGGGGAGATATAAATTGAAACAGAGATAATAAGTGGGTGAAGATTAAGGAATGTAAGATATCTGTAGTGTAACACTGTTATGAGCAGTAAAATAATTGAAGATGTCAATTTTTTTTGTCAACTTCCTGGCACCATTTTAGATTGCATATGACTTCAGAGCATTTTTGGAGTTATTCCTTCAAGAATTAGAAAAAGGGACACTTGTCAACACTATTAAATAAGGTCTTTTCACTTGGTCCTCCAATCAATGATCATCGAATGAAGTGAACATTAATTATGCATTTTATCAATAATAGTTATTATTATTATTACTATTATTATTATTGATATTATTATTATTATTATTATTATTATTATTATTATTATTATTATTATTATTATTATTATTATTATTATTTTTTATTATTATTATTATTATTTTATTATTATTATTATTATTATTATTATTATTATTATTATTATTTTATTATTATTATTATTATTATTTTATTATTATTATTATTATTATTATTATTATTTTATTATTATTTTATTATTATTATTATTATTATTATTATTTTATTATTATTATTATTATTATTATTATTATTATATTATTATTATTATTATTATTATTATTATTATTTTATTATTATTATTATTATTATTATTATTTTATTATTATTATTATTATTATTATTATTATTATTATTATATTATTATTATTATTATTATTATTATTATTATTATTTTATTATTATTATTATTATTATTATTATTTTATTATTATTATTATTATTATTATTATTATTTTATTATTATTATTATTATTATTATTATTATTATTATTATTATTATTATTGATATTATTAGTAGTACCAATGCACTTTAAAGTTGGACTTAAATGCCATAATTCTAAAAATGTATCCGCTGAGAGAAAAATAATCAACCCTGAGACATATGCTAAAAATGGCAGCAGCTGTAGTGGCATCACTGTCAACATTTGTTGCAGTGTTTAAGATGTTTAGTGATTGGTATATACAATCAATGCAGACATTTTTCCAATGCGGTATGACCACATATTCACAGAAATTTAACATTTTCATCATTATCTGCCTTTGTTGTGCAGGGTTAAGCTAGGTCACATGGCTGTTGAAATGTATGTCAAATTATTTACCAAGGATACCTATTTTCTTGTTTACTTTAATAAACATTAAAAAGGAAGTCAGTTAAATTGTAGTTTACCCATCAAAGGATAAAAATAGATTAGATGTTTTATTAAACATAATTGAGCTATGATAGCTCTTCATTTTAAAGGTTATATGTTACCTAAAGACAAGACTTTTAAAGCATGCTATAGGTGGAGTGTATTACATTATGATATCCTTCCAGCTGCCTGTTTGTTCCCTATTTTGTTTTAGCACAGTAACTTGAGTTCTCCACATTCTGTTGTTACAAAACTTTGTAAATTGTTTGCAAATAAACTAAGGAAGAAACCAATGAATTTTGGTTCCAAAGATCAAAGATCAGTGTTACAGGAAAAGAATGAAGGAAATTGTTCACACAATAACTTGACTTGAATATATATATTGACCAAGCTTTGTATTTTAGATAAGAATGACACACATTGATTTGGGGGTCAAAAGATCATAAGTCAAGATAATAGTGACTGTAAGAAGAAAAACTGTTTCTGTATTTTGAATTCTTTCTAACCTACTTTGGCTTGCATTTGAAACAAAAAAAGACACATATTCATTTTGCATTTAAATGGTGAAGGATCATAAAGACTGGAGGAATGATAAACTAGTTCCACAAACTACCTTTGCTCTGTACCACAAGCTTTGACTAAACTTTGTATGTGGCTTGTGTTTGAGACAAAATGGACACCTCTTGATTTTGGGGTTAAAATGTCAGTGGTCAAGCTCAGAGGGATTACAAGAAGGAAAATGGTTTCCATAAAATTACTAAAGTCTTATACCGTAAAACTGTAACAAAATATTGTGAGAAGTTTGCATTGAGACAAGAAAGGAAAATTTCAATTTTAGCATCAATATGTCAAAGGTCAAAGGTAAAGTTTACAGATACTTAAAGAAGAAAATGGTTTCTGCAACATTGCAGGCAAACAATTTACCCTTAATGGTATTATTGTTTCATTTTAATTTTGTTATTCAAGAATACTTTAATTGAGTGATTCTGCATAATACGGTACCTATAATGCTTACATTAAATCTGGTTATCCATCACCTATGAAATACAAGAGATTATAAAACTTGACTATTTAGACCATATCATCTTTTTAAACTTTTTAGTTGTTTTTTAATCAGTCATTCACTTATATTATTATTAACAAAACAAGTTCATGAGCAAAGAATGACTCAGAACCAAGTGCTGTGACTGCTCACTTTAGGAGGCCATACTGTTGTATATACCAACTTATAAGTTGAGACCAACTTCAAACTGGAGTGATCCAGATCTCCCATTGCACAATGTGCCAGCAGACCTAGATATATGCAGCTTGTGAGAAGTTATCAGTAGATGAAACAGCTGATGAAAACAGTAGATGAAAACAGTAGATGAAAAAGCTGATCTGCCAGTGCATTAAGTGTTGACAGATCTGGATATGTGCAGTGTGTCAGTAGTCATCACTATATCAAACAAGACAAACCACGATCAAAGTTTATATTGCTTGCAGTTGAATGTGATTTATGAGTGAGTATGTGCGATACAACTTGGATATAGTCATAGATGATTGGTCACTTTTGTTTCTTGAAATTGCTGGCTGACTTCTAGTTCTTTCAATACCTAATTTCAGTCTTGGCTGATAATGTCTTTCAGAGCTCAGTTGTCAACTGTTTTGATGTCACCAATAGACAAATTAGTCCTTATCATTTGAATTCTATCATTTATTAATTACACAATTTTTAAAACTATTATATATCACAAATGTGCAGCCAACTTATAATTTCACAATTCTGTAGTACATGTACACATTTGACTTCAAGGTTATGTTTTTTTTATTAATTTTGTCATCAAGAGTACAATTTTGAGGTATTTATTGGGGTTGGGGAGATTGGGCTAAATTACAACTTCCTATGACCTGATGTTGATTTTGACATAGATCTCATATATTCAAGATTTTAGAAGTATGTAGGGCTCTTTTCCATACCACAACTTGTTTTATTTCATTAAAAAATGTTGAATTCAAAGCTTCAGAACTTTTGTTCTGAAACTTCTCTCAGAGTTATTTAAAAATATGACTCTAAGACAATAACTGTTTGACATATTTTAGATAAACATTAAATGATTTTTAAAAAATAAATTCAATTCTGAAAAAGGAAAGAAGAAAAAAAATATCTTGCACATACTATGCATGCTTTATAATGGTTTGCCTAAAAAAGAACTATCGAATTATAGATTTTGCCTTGAAATCAGTAGAAATCATTTAAATACAATTTTTAAAAGATATAGGATGTGTCATCAGAATTGTGTTAAATCTAAGATTTTGTTTGTAATATGTGGAATATTAATAAATAATCAAGTACTTAAGATTTAGATAAAACACAGTCAACAGAAAACATATTATTGCATCAAAATTAGGATGTGTTGTTTGGGAAATACCTAGCCTGGAATAAAGCTGCCTGTATGACAGCCAATATAACCTAGTTTGGAATATTACTGTCTTTGTGACAGCTGATATAACCAAGTTTGGAATATAACTGTCTTTGTGACAGCTAATTTAGGTTGCTTGGAATATAGCTGTCTTTGTGACAGCTGTCATAACCTAGCTTGGAATATAGCTGTATTTATGACAGCGGACAGCTGATATAACCAAGTTTGGAATAAACCTGGTTTGAAATAGAACTGCCTGTGTGACAGCTGATACAACTTAGCTTGAAATATAACTGTCTTCATGACAGCTAATTTAGGTTGCTTGGAATATAGCTGTCTTTGTGACAGCTGTAATAACCTAGCTTGGAATATAGCTGTATTTATGACAGCTGATATAACTTGTCTTGGAATATAGCTGTATTTGTGACAGCTGATATAACCTAGTTTGGAATATAGCTTTCTTCATGACAACTGATATAAACTAGTTTGAAATATAGCTGCCCTCATGATAGCTGAAATAGCCCAGCATTAATCAGACTGTTATAGATATGTTAATTTTGTATGTTGCAGGTTGACATGGTGTTGACACGAGAGGGTACAAGCGGTAGGGCTGTAATTAGCTGGGTCCTTTCAGGAGTAGGGCCCTCAGCATCCCAAGTGACATCTGGGGATGTTGGGGAGATGGCAGGGACTGTTGTAATGGAATCAGGTAAGACAACTTTAAATTGGCAAACTTGATTAAAGATTTAAAGATGATGATGTGACAGAAAATTGTTGGAGTTGTCCCCATAATACTATTTTGCAATTGCAACTGGCCTAATTGGCCAGAGTGCATATGAACCAATGAGATGGCCTGCACCAGTCATGTGACTGTCATACTATTTGGTAAGTACTGATCTAACTGTATATGGCCAATGTGGGTAGCATTTTGGAGACATATTGTATAGTATCTGGAATAATATGATGGAATAGAATCCACTTAAAACATGGAAGTATTGGGTAAAATTGTTTTAAGAAATTTCTCTTAATTGGGATCAAATTGTCAAATACAGATGTACATAGCCATGTATAGAGTTGTCAGATATAGATAGACATATGTATAGAGTTGTCAGATATGGATAGACATATGTATAGATTTGTCAGATATGGATAGACATATGTATAGAGTTGTCAAATACAGATGTACATAGCCATGTATAGAGTTGTCAGATATAGATAGACATATGTATAGAGTTGTCAGATATGAATAGACATATGTATAGAGTTGTCAGATATGGATAGACATATGTATAGAATTGTCAATTACATATATACATAGCCATGTATAGAGTTGTCAAATATAGGTAGACATATATATAGAGTTGTCAAATATACACATGTATAGAGCTTCTTTGTAGAGTCTGGTTTGGATTACAATACCATTATAATGCATCAATTAGTAAAAAATGAATCTGACTTTTTCAAAGGAAAATAGTGTCAGATTTTAAGACTAAACATTACAGTGAAATTTCATTGATCCAGAGAAGTATGGATTCCAATTAATTTCATATGGATAAATGAGTAATCAGTTACCTTGAAGAAAGCTAAAGGAAAAATGTTTACAAACATATTTATTGATTTTTTTAGTCAATCTGGATTCACATTACTTTATAAGTCAGTGTAAGTAGTGTTGGGAAACCACAGCAGTCAGTATCCAATTATTTGATCTATACCTAACCAGTTTATTGTTGTTAATGTTTCATACAAGAGAACAAAATGATAGGAAGAAATTGACACCAAACTATGGTGTAAAAATAAATACAGACATGAGGAATCAGCTGTCATGTAAACGGAAGTAAGGAAAACAATTTTTGTTATTTGAACTTGATTGATTGATTGTTCTGTTTCCTGTGTTGTTATTTAATGAGCTAAATCATGCTACTGAATATTGTGTCAATATGACACCACTATTTCATGAGTAATATTTTTATTTATTATATCAAAGACAACAGTAGTATTATTCTTGCTATCCTACTTTCTAGGAATGTCCCAAACCATGATCTCACTAAACATCATGCCTGACAGCATCCCAGAGCTAAATGAGACAGTTCTAATTAACTTGACAAAAGTAGAGCCAGCAGACACCCAACGTTTAAAAGCAGGCACATCCCAGAGGAGGTTAGTCATCAGAGAAAATGATGACCCAGGGGGTACATTCCAGTTTGCTGCAACCATGATGACATCATATGTACTGCAGGTAATGAAACAGAATGTGACTCTGAAAGGCTGCTTTAAAACAAATGATGTTTTTAGAAGATTAATGTATTGACCAGCTTGGTAATTTTTCTGAAAACTTGGATGGGTATTTTGTTACTTATAGACCTCCCACAAAGTGGCTGGTATGATTTCATAATTTGAAAAATGTAAACTTTCCAAATCTTCTTTACAGCTTTGAAGCCATTACAGATGTTCATTTGAAACATTGCACATTTAACCAAGATAACCAGGGAGTTTATCTGAAATCTCTTTCTTGATCCAATTTTGAAAGTCAATGTTAAATATCAAGAACATGTGTTTTTTATATCCAGGCTATAGCTGTGAAAGTACAGCAGTAATGATATTAAACTTGGTGTACTTTTATTTCATCACTTATAAAAGTGTATTGCAAACCAGTCTCATTGTTCTCTCATCATGGTTAAGGTCACAGGTCATTACATGTTTATCATAAGGCCTTCTTACTGTTTTGTCCAACTGGATGCAACTATAAAGCCACAGTCATGAAATGATATCCACACATTTATATCCTGAATAGTGTGCATGTTACTTAACACATTTATATCCTGAATAGTGTGCATGTTACTTAACACATTTATATCCTGAATAGTGTGCATGTTACTTAACACATTTATATCCTGAATAGTGTGCATGTTACTTAACACATTTATATCCTGAATAGTGTGCATGTTACTTAACACATTTATATCCTGAATAGTGTGCATGTTACTTAACACATTTATATCCTGAATAGTGTGCATGTTACTTAACACATTTATATCCTGAATAGTGTGCATGTTACTTAACACATTTATATCCTGTATAGTGTTTGTGTTACTTAACACATTTATATCCTGAATAGTGTGCATGTTACTTAACACATTTATATCCTGAATAGTGATTGTGTTACTTAACACATTTATATCATGAATAGTGTTTGTGTTACTTAACACATATATATCATGAATATTGTTTGTGTTACTTAACACATTTATATCCTGAATAGTGATTGTGTTACTTAACACATTTATATCATGAATAGTGATTGTGTTACTTAACACATTTATATCATGAATAGTGTGTCACATGACACATTTATATCCTGAATAGTGTTTGTGTTACTTAACACATTTATATCCTGAATAGTGTGTCACATGACACATTTATATCCTGAATAGTGATTGTGTTACTTAACACATTTATATCATGAATAGTGTTTGTGTTACTTAACACATTTATATCATGAATAGTGTGTGTCACATGAGACAACATCTATATCATGAATAGTGCATGTCACATGACAAATCTATACCATGAATAGTGTGTTTCACATCTATAGTAAATTGTTGTTTATCCTCTGAATTTGAAGATGACCTTGACATCAATAACTGCCATCATGCAATTGCAGAACTATCCTGATGAATTTCTCTGGACAACCAAATGTTTCCATGATTATCCAAAGGCTTCGTCATCTCACTATCTGAAAAGCATTTGTCAGCTCAATGAATGTACAAGTTGGAGTTCTATTTCTGGAGATAATGAGCTGCAAGCACCATTTTTTTTTCCTGAGGCCACACTGACTGACATGCAGGAACCCTTGAGCGAGCAATGTAATAATGCAGCAGAATTCTGGCATGTATTATTTTTGCTGGCTGTTGACAGCATTGAAAATGCCACGATTGTTGTAGCACAGTTGTCTGTTGCCTTTCCGGTTGTACAAGAAGATGTTGAATGCATCCTTATACATTTGGGATATAGTTCACATTGACTCTCTTTTAAGCATGACTTCTGTAACTGATGTTTTTCATTTAGAAGTCTCTGTATGGCATGGCTGTATGGCAGCATCATTCTCATTAAACCAATCATGATATTTACATGTGGTGGGAATGAGGATTGTGGATGCAGTTAAGTACACAGAGTCTTTGAAGGATGCCCAGTTTTCCTCAACATTCTTAGAGTTTATATTGCAAATATTATTGGTAATTCAAAATAAGTTTTAATTCAAAGTTCAATTCATGTGTTAATTATCAAAATATATCCGATGCACTTCTGCAAGAGTCTGTGATTAAATTCAAAGTGAATGGTATCCTGTTTAATGACTCATAGTTTCTCAATGTTTTGATGGCTCTTCACATAACTATCTAATCTCATTGGGTATATGCAAAAGACCAGGGAACCAGACTTCTCTAGCTTTTCTTTGATAAAATGAATTTTTCAAATTAAAATGTCCATGTAACCAGCTGTTCATTAACATGTGTATTATCATTTTGCAGATTATAGAACATGTTGATATATCCCTGTTAGGGGGACATCATACTATTGACAAAGACAGAAACCGTTCCTAATTCTTAAAAATAGAATTACATCTAATTTTTGTCAAAAAGGTCTTCATTCTGATTTATATTGCCAAAATTCTGAAGAATAATTGATTTCATGAGAAAAAATTTGATCCAGACTATTTTATATGGCATAATAGGAAGAAAAGAACTTCAGTACAAGCATGATAGACTAGTACACAGACCATAGTTTCTGTTTTTGTAAGACATCATGCAGATAGCTAGTAACCATTCAGACAGAATACAAAATGGTGCTGAAATACATAAAGCTAATTTCTTAGAGAAAATTAAAGTATATGGTTTTTATCTTGGAGTGATGTTTATAATATATTTCAGTATATCAGTGTTACATTTGGTGTAACAGTAATGTGGGCCAAACAGTATCAGCAGTGTCATATCAATTTGAGATACCCCTTCTTGGCACACATCAATCTATTTTTAGTTCAATGAAACACATAGCACTTTGTCTAAGAGTAGAATTTTGACACCACTCAGTCTTTCAGTTAATACATGTATGTTAGATATAAACAATCTACAGCTGTGCTAATTGAATAAATAATAAAGGATTTTTTTGGAATGGTACTCTTGGTCTTATTTGTAATGGTAATTTTCATTCCATCTAAAATGTTAAAAATAATGTTATAAGTTTGAAAAAAATACCATAAAAAATGTGGCAATATCACATTATAGCTTTATGCTTTCTGTGCTTTCTGTGACATCACTATTGTTTTAGCTAACAATGCTTAATAAATTCAAGCTTCTGAAAGTAAAGTAAGGGATAGACCATTTATTCTCATTGGACCTTGATTGCTCTGAAGACTGTACCTGTCAGGTATATAAAGGTTATAGGAAGACTGTACATGCATATATAAGATCAAAGGAAGACTGTACATGTATATATAAGATCAAAGGACAACAGTACAGGTATATATAAGATCAAAGGATAACTGTACATGCATATATAATATCAAAGGAAGACTGTACTGGTATATTTAAGACCAAAGGAAGACAGTACAAGTACATATAAGATCAAAGGAAAACTGTACATGCATGTATAAGATCAAACGAAGACTGTATATATATATATATATATATATATATATATATATATATATAAGATCAATGGAGTCTTGGAGTTTTGACATGTATGGTTTACCAGGACAGTCAAAGTGAAAGTTTAAATCTTCAAGAATAATTAAGTTGCCACCTATCAAATTTCCATGCTCCAGGAGATTCGGAAATTGCTCCAGCTTGTTTTTTCTACTAGGAGGAAGGTGGTAGAGGCAGATAAAATGGACTGAACTTTGTTCCAGGGTGTCAGTGTTGTTTGGACTAGTTCAAACGATGTGTGGCAGAAATTGAAGGTTGTGTTGTTGTTTAAGACATTTAAGACATTATAAGTCTTTGCTATGACTTGGTCAGCTTTAGTGCATAAGAAAAAGTTCTCATTTCAAATTGCTTGACCACAGGATTGAATTGTATCATGTCTTGCATTTCCCCATATTCATTATACTTGGTTAAACACCTACTATAACCAAATGCTAATGTTATATGATGTCACATGACATGTCATGTACTAAATTTAGGATTGCCTTTTCCCTTGGGAGCATTCCTCAGACAGTGACCTACAGAGGAAGGTGATTATAAAATAATTCCGTTATTTTGTCCTATAAAAGGGCATTGTTACAAACATAGATTAATGACATGTACAAGCCTTTACCTTTTGTTCTCTTTCCAGGAAGGGGGTCAGCCAGTTGAACTGGTTGTGGAAAGAACAGGTGGTGATCTGGTGACCAAATCCATTAAGTATGAAATAACACCTAATGGGGATAAAGAATTCTATGGAGCCACCAATGTGATCTGGTTTTTCCCAGGGATAAGAGTGCGGAATTTCACAGTTTTAGCCATAGCTGATGGCATCCCAGAGGTATATATATATATAGGTCAGATACATCTGCATCTGTGTAGACCCTTATCTGCCATCACAAAAGTGTTGGCAAATCAGGGTCTGTTTCTTTGTTCTACTAATTACTTCTAACAAACTGTATTAACCCTGATCTGTCAATGCATTGTGTAACATCAGACCAGGGTCTGTGTAATTTGCAATAGGACTAGATTTAAACACTAGTAAATTTATATGCACTATTTTATCTGAGTGTCAAATTGTAAAAAGAAATTTGTTGACCCAAACTGTACCATCTCCCCAAACTAGTGTAACTTACAGCTTTATTATCACACTTCTTTGATTTTAAATATCCAATAACTGTTTGGGTCCCCACAAAGAAATTATATTATCAAAGATTTGCTGTTTCAGCATTAAAACAGAATGATTGTTATTTTGTTTTAAGGGTGGCTGAGCAGTCCAAAGCTCTGCCATCTCACCTTTATTTGATTTTAAGGGACCCTGAGTGGCTAAGTAATCTAAAGCACTACCATCTCACCTTTATTTGATTTTAAGGGACCCTGAGTGGCTAAGTAATCTAAAGCACTACCCTCTCACCTTTATTTGATTTTAAGGGACCCTGAGTGGCTAAGTAATCTAAAGCACTACCCTCTCACCTTTATTTGATTTTAAGGGACCCTGAGTGGCTAAGTGGTCTAAAGCACTACCATCTCACCTTTATTTGATTTTAAGGGACCCTGAGTGGCTAAGTAATCTAAAGCACTACCCTCTCACCTTTATTTGATTTTAAGGGACCCTGAGTGGCTAAGTAATCTAAAGCACTACCCTCTCACCTTTATTTGATTTTAAGGGACCCTGAGTGGCTAAGTGGTCTAAAGCACTACCATCTCACCTTTATTTGATTTTAAGGGACCCTGAGTGGCTAAGTAATCTAAAGCACTACCCTCTCACCTTTATTTGATTTTAAGGGACCCTGAGTGGCTAAGTAATCTAAAGCACTACCCTCTCACCTTTATTTGATTTTAAGGGACCCTGAGTGACTAAGTAATCTAAAGCACTACCCTCTCACCTTTATTTGATTTTAAGGGACCCTGAGTGACTAAGTAATC
Organism: Unio delphinus; assembly: GCA_029339505.1. Classification (NCBI taxonomy): domain Eukaryota; kingdom Metazoa; phylum Mollusca; class Bivalvia; order Unionida; family Unionidae; genus Unio; species Unio delphinus. The sequence continues at coordinate 1,569,596 of JAQISU010000241.1, forward strand.
TAAAGCACTACCCTCTCACCTTTATTTGATTTTAAGGGACCCTGAGTGACTAAGTAATCTAAAGCACTACCCTCTCACCTTTATTTGATTTTAAGGGACCCTGAGTGACTAAGTAATCTAAAGCACTACCCTCTCACCTTTATTTGATTTTAAGGGACCCTGAGTGACTAAGTAATCTAAAGCACTACCCTCTCACCTTTATTTGATTTTAAGGGACCCTGAGTGACTAAGTAATCTAAAGCACTACCATCTCACCTTTATTTGATTTTAAGGGACCCTGAGTGGCTAAGTAATCTAAAGCACTACCCTCTCACCTTTATTTGATTTTAAGGGACCCTGAGTGACTAAGTAATCTAAAGCACTACCCTCTCACCCTGCACTTGCGTGCAGCTAAGTGTTTGATGTCTTAGCACAGCTAAATGTATTCTGCACGCATAGATAATTCTTTTGATTTTTTGTGAACACAATTTCTTCTGTTGTTCGTTGTTCAAAATATTTTCAGTCTTGACATGGTTGAGTTTAAAATTCCAGATGTTTGATTTAAAGGCATTAAATCTACAATGATACTCCGGCCCTCTTAGCAGGAAGATTTATGATCTTGATAATGAATGTTTAGGAGAACACAAACAAAATGTCAGCCTGTGAGGCTGTGTCTCTAAATTGATAGTATTTTGGTCTGTTTCAATCCTCATGGTATCACGGTAATGATGCATCTAACACCCCTTTTTTTGAGAGGGGGTCGTGACTCATGATCCCCCACCCACTTTGACGCACCCTGCCTGAGGATAGTTTCTGTAAAATTTTGCTCAGTAGGTTTTGCAGTTTGCTCAGTGGCCTTTGCTCATTGCTCACATGTGTACATGCCTTTGAGGGAATGTTGCTCTCACCTTTATTTGATTTTAAGGGACCCAGAGTGGCTAAGTGGTCTAAAGCACTACCATCTCATCTTTATTTGATTTTAAGGGACCCTGAGTGGCTAAGTGGTCTAAAGCTCTGTCCAAGTTGGTTTGGTCATGGGCTTGGCCAATGTGGGTATGTGAGAAAGTTACCATTTGCTTCCCTGGGTTGGTGGTTCTTACTGGTTTTTCTTGCTGCTTATTCCACCGGCTGCCATGTTTGGCCTATCTTGTGCTAAGAGTAAGAAATGACACTCAATCCTAAAACATTTTATTTTTTGGGTAAATTATGTCAAATGTAGATATATTTTTGTTTACAAATTCATGTTTTCTAAAATATCAAACCATGTAAATGACCATATAGGATTAGAAAAAATATTTGTTTACCTCTCCTCTGTGAAGGAATTCTAGCATAACACTGTTAAATAAGAAAGACTGCTTTCATATTTATCAATTCTTAGTTTTGGGGGGGAGTGAAATTCAACTGGGAATTAGATTGAAAGAGGTAATATTAATTAAGCTGATCTTTACATAATTGAAACATATCACACACAGTGAAACCTGTCAATAGAAACCACCCATTGAACAAACCAAACTGGCATTTTTACATGTGTGACCTGTATATGCAGGTCACATTCACACCTGTTTCACACCAAATATCATTATTATTATTATTATTATTATTAATACTATTATTAATATTTTATATATTATTTTTATTATTAATATTATTTTTATAATTAATATATTATTATTAATGGTAATATTATTATTATTATTTTTATGATTGTTATTGTTATGATTATTATTATTATTATTGTTGTTGTTGTTATTGTTATGATTATTATTTTTTATTATTATTTTATTATAATTTATTTATATTATTTTTGTTGTTATTATTATTGTTATTATTATGTTGTTATTATTATTATTATTATTATTATTATTATTATTATTATTATTATTATTATTATACAAATTGACTTTTGCATGCCTATGATGATCACAGGAGTCTTTGGCATGCTATATGCATACTCTCTTACCTAGAATCATGAAACTTGGTGAGTGGATGCATTTTTATCATTTATAAAAATTATCCATGACCATGTAATCTTTAAGTTCATTTATTGGGTTCTGTTTACATTTAAATCATTAAACTTGATGGTTAGATGCATTTCTGTTAGTACTCAACCCTTAGAACTAGAGGTCACTTTGATCTACATTTTCTACTTAATCGACATAGGTTTAATATTTGTATTTAGCTCATGGCTATATTCATTTTACACCACTCCCTCAATAACTCACGCACATCGGGGTCCGAAAACATCGACTGCACTATAAGTGAGGCACGAGTTATTGAGGGACCTATAATAACAAATGGATCGATATAAAGGCAAAAGGGTGGGTGGGTGGCAGATTTTTTAGCTTTTAATACTCACTTCATAATCGTGCTGTGATTAACTGTGAATAAATATCTCTTCATAATGGTGTAGTTTATTTTTTCCTGATAGAGTATCATTAATTTCAGGATAAGTTACCGTATATAGATGAGTTAATCGAAAACATTATTCCACGTGGTTTCTGTTCGATCACAGGAGTCTGACGTTTTATCAATAAAGTATGGCGAAATCTCTGACAACATGAATTCGCCTTATCAGTAATACATATTTTAAAAAATAATTACCGATAAGGGGAATTCATTTTTGTTAGAGATTTCGCCGACTTGATTGATAAAACGTCAGACTCCTGTGGTTTGATTAACACGTGTACCGATTCACACATTGTGTATTACGCCACTAATTTTTGTGCTGAATTGGATACATTCTTCTTTTATTGTTTGATCCAAATTAGAAGTATCTGTTTAACTTTAAAACAAAAGATCAACTCTCTTTTTGAGAAACAATGTCGATCAATCGATTCTCATACAGTGTATATTATTTGATTGTTGTTGAAGTAAAATGAAAAATTTGAAACAATGTAAATTAGAACATGATAATACAAATGCTCGTTGTAATACGCTGGACAAATGACTAGACGTTTTGAAAAAATCAGTTAATTTTGTGTGTTACTCCCTGATTTCGCTGCCGTTGAGCAAAATCATCACTTTCTAGATTCAATGCACAAGACATAAGTGATAAAACAACACAAGTCTCTTTTAATGGATTATTTTAGTGCAACAAACACTTTGCCAAGTTTTTTGATCAAAACAAAGCAGCAGGTAATTAGGTTCACAAGAAAGTACTCGCAGGTTTCGATGTGACGGATGATTGACTCTTTTCATGTTTTCATAAAAAAGAATATGTTGCAGTTATAATGTTTACATTTGAAACAGAAATAAAGGATTATAATGTGGTTCTCACACAGCAAGATGTTTAATTGTTGTTTATTTCATTATCTGTTGCCACCTGTTAGCATTTACCGGACGTTTTCATTGATCTCGATTTCACCAGACTGTTTATTTACGGTGATTGATGACGGTGTATCAACAAATAAACCCAAACATAATATATGATATCTTATTTAGAATTTGCAAATTTCACAATATGGAATTGATCTTTAAGGGCATTATTCACCTTTTTATGATAAAACGAGAAATGTATAAAGGTTTAATTTACCAATTCTTATCGTAATTTTTTCACGTTCAGCATATTTTGAAAGATTTTTAAAATATATTTTATCTTTGGGGAAAAATCGGGATCCACACCAGATGCATCATCCTGCATTCATTTCGTAAGAGGCCACAGCTGTAGTGGCCAGCTGAGATAATGAATGATGCATGTAATATGCTTGTAATGCAGATTGTCACTGCAGGTTTACTAAAAACCTGTGAAATTCACCCGGTAATCTAGCTTCAAGCTGCATTTTATTATCACCCCATCCCACCCCCACCCACCCCCATTGTTTTACATTGGAAAGATATTTCCATTATGTTTCCACATTTGCTATACTATTTAAGTATTAAAGTAATAAATAGCTATAGAAGTAACAATATGCAAGAAAACCTTTTTTTAAAATTGTAGTTACTAATTAATGTATTAGCTCAAGTTTGTCAGCTTCATATCTATCAGATCAAGTTGATATTGTAATTTAAAGAATGCTTTATTATTGTAGCTGAACAGAACCATTTAAATTGTAGTTGTTGAGGAGATTGCTCCAGCAACCAAACACTCAAATCTCATTTTCTAGTGTAGTACACTCTACTTATACTTTCTTGTGTAGTATACTCTACTCTCATTTTCTAGTGAAGTACACTCTACTCTTATTTTCTAGTGTAGTACACTCTACTCTCATCTTCTAGTGTTACAGTAGTACACTCTACTCTCATTTTCTAGTGAAGTACACTCTACTCTCATTTTCTAGTGTAGTACACTCTACTCTCATCTTCTACACTCTACTTTCCTTTTTTAGTGTAGTACACTCTACTCTCATTTTCTAGTGTAGTACACTCTACTCTCATCTTCTAGTGTTACAGTAGTACACTCTACTCTCATTTTCTAGTGTAGTACACTCTACTCTCATCTTCTAGTGTTACAGTAGTACACTCTACTCTCATTTTCTAGTGAAGTACACTCTACTCTCATTTTCTAGTGTAGTACACTCTACTCTTATTTTCTAGTGTTTTGTACACTCTACTCTCAAATATATTTTTTGTGTACAAGTTGATTTTGTTATTCATAGACTTAATTAGAATTTAAAAAATATAAAAGAACCATTACCAGAATGGTTATTTACCTGGCTTTGATATTAATATTTTCTAGGCTTTGACTTTAACTTTTAGATTTTATCAATAAAGTACCAAATATTTAAATATTTACTATATTTTGACTGAAACTTTTAGTCTGTAATAGATACTGTAATATTCTCAAGCGTAATGAGAACTCACATTTAGTGGAATCAATGATTTTGAGGACAGATGATAAGATTAATGACTATTATAATAATATTCACTTTTTTCAGCTTGATAATATTCATGTTTGAATATGTTACAGCTTGATGAGATTTTCACAGTCAACCTACTACCATATGATTCCACTGTCAACATTGGCACTAGGTCTAATATCCTTCTGACAATATCCCAGAATGATGACCCCTATGGAATAATACAGTTCCAATTGGCAGGACTACAGGTCTTCTTAAGTGAGTAATTCTTCCTCTTTAGGTACCCAGTAATATCCATTACCTCACAAATCTAGCCCATCCATTTGAAACAAGACATTAAGCACACCTTCTGGGTTGCTTTAGCAAGAAACGTTCAAACATATCTTCTGCTTGCCAAAACTGATTTCAGAGAAGAGCATTATCTGGTTGGATAGAGTGTTTGACACCATATATGAATATTTATCAGTGGATTTTCACTGAAAATTCAAGCATCAAGAAGACTCAAAATATTCCTAATATCTTGAATTCCCTTGAATAAGAAAAGTTTGTTTTATATCTGAAAAATTCTTATTTCCTAAAATCTTATGAATTCAATGCAATATTCAGTTAATGAATTTATGGTTCACTATTTAAATTTTGTGGAGTTATTTTCATACCTTGTAATATTTTGACAGTTAATTTTGTGGAGTTACTTTTATACCTTGTACTATTTTGTCCTCTTTCTTGGATAATTTCATCCAAAAATGCTCATGATGAGTAATGTAGCTTTTTTTGGCACCATCTCATGCACCAACTCATGCAGGTTTCACATCCACAATTTTTGGTCTTTGCTCTACAACAGGAAGAATATTGCATGTAGCTCAAACATTTTCAGAGTAGTTTCAGTATTCTACCTCATCTAGTGCCAGATGTTTCCAGGACACCCACTCAGATCAACCACTCTGATTACAGGTTTTCCATCTGTGCCTTGTTAACCTCCTCCTGCAAACCTGGCTCTTGTCAGACAGCTATTCATAGAAGAGAATTCACCATGTACACAATCCTCTAGAAAAGGTTATAGAGTCTGTTTACAACACAATTGCACCAGAAGTTCTGCTCTCATCACATATGGTCACCCAAGCTGAGGATAGAGACCCTAGAGGTTGACCCTCAGAGCCATCCAAGAGGGACTCTCCTTTTATATTTAGTTTAGTCCACCAAAATGCATGCCTTCAAGTTCCCAAATCCAAACCTGCTCATAAATTCTCTACCTCCAGGACCTCAACTGTTTCTACATCTCTGAAACTAAAGCACAAGAATAGTGTCCTCAAAAACACAAGGTGTGTATTATTTTGTACCATGACATATAATCTATCATTCCTCTCCTGTTCATCTCATGTTCTGATTCAACAAAGACGCATAATCCACCATTCCTCTCCTGTTCACCTGATGTTCTGTTTCAACAAAGACATCTTCATTTGGATCATGTCCTTTGTATTGTGCCGTGATGATCACCTTCTGGTGTCTTGTTTTCTCTGGGAGAGTAGAATAAAAGCTTGGAGACTAAATAAGGAAAGCTTTAGACTACATGAGGCTCCAAATGGGAGGACCTCTCATGGTTTATGATGATAATTCTGTCTTGGGCCATCTGCCAGGAACCTTAATTTATGCAGATGCCAGTATAACTGACTAGGGTGCATATCTCTTGCCTGCCCTCCTCAGTGGACTGGGTTTGGTTTATTAGTAGTAAATCATGTCTTTTGATAGTGGCAGGAGATGCAATCTGGAAGGGTATTCCGATTCACATTTAAGTCTGTTGTCCCAGAGCCATGTTTATTTCCCATTAGACTTGCAGCCCTGATGGAATCAAGAGTTTTATAGAGGATGGTAAATCGAAACAAGCTCTTAGAAAGAAATATTTCTGTGAACTAGTGGTGGACAGCATTTCTTGGGAAAGAAGGCACACACCTTGAAGTGGACAAAGGGAAATGGACTGTATTTTTCAGTTGTGCAAACAGTCATTTTTCTGCATTAAAAGCCTTGGTACTGCAGATAGCTAACTTCCCTATGGCTTTTTTTTGCACCATCTCATGCAGGTTTCACATCTACTATTTTAGGTCATGTTTCTACAACATGAAGAATATAACATGTAGCTCAATAATTTTCAGTGTAGTCACACCTTTCAGAAACATTTTTTAAAATTTAGAACAACAGACATTGCAAAAACCTAAACATTTAAATGAAATGAATCAAAAATGAATTACAATTTGTATTTGTATGCTGTTTATAGAAAAACTGCAAAGATTGTTTCATTGGGAATGTACCACACTGTTTGTATCACCAGGACCTGTACGACAATATACCAATATATTGGTGGATACATCCATATCACATGCTATGAGCTAAAGTAGTTCTCAGTGACCTACTTATCTTAATGTGCTATTTATATTAAGTTGTTGGAATTAAGTTAGTTTGTTTGACATCACTGTATGCAAAGTCATGAAATTTGATGGGTGTATTCATCTAGGAGAGTGCTACTGACCACTTTGAAATCTAATTTACAGTGACCTATATATCTTTCTCTAGTGACTTTGCATGGTCTTCTTGGGATTATGCTGTGGCAGAGCAAGTGGGACATGGAATTTAAAATATCAAACTCTTAATTTGCAGATGAGAGTCGAGATGGGAAGATAGAGACAGCAGCCATCCCTCTTGAAAGGCTGAAGGGCACCTTTGGTACAGTACAGATCTCATGGACAACTGATCCTGGTGATGGCCTTGACCTTAAACCTTCTTTAGGGACTGTGACCTTTCAGCCTGATCAGAAAACTGCCTTTATCAATGTGGAATCTGTTGATGACCAGGTGAAGCATTCTTTTGCATGCCAATGCAGACCAAGGCATATATTCACAACACACTTTTGCACAAATGAAAACCAAATGTTTTGAGTATATGTCTACATAGGTCTGATGATATACTGGTACCAAATATACTCACTTATAAGTTGACCTATTTTACTAATGCAGAGTAGGGGTTGTCTTATAAAAGATATTTAAAATCTGACATTAGTTTGCAAGGAAAACTTGTATTGTTATCTCCATTCACAATATTTTGAGAGAGTTGCTAATCAGATAAATACAACTAAGCCCTTTAGCATGTGAAAGTAGCACTGTTTTGTTTTCCCTAGCAGACAATCTGCAGCAATATTTTTGGTTTTCTCTTCAAAATTAAGTCCCTTTGATCATACTGTGCAATTGATACCTGTTCAGTTACGACAATCCTTCGATATGATTTCAATGACTGTATAATCAATGTATCTCATACAGACTCCAAGCTCAACCTCTAAATAAATAATGGCCTATGTTTATGAATAGATAGTATTCTGTCAATTACAGTTTTCTTTATCATTACGATATCATGCATTGTGAATTGCTTAACCCATGATTGTGTAAGTCAGAGGAACAAAGAAATGAGTAGAAGCCATGCGTATATATAGTGTGCCTTCTTCGCAAGATGTGAAAAGTTGCACGTGAACATTCAAAGCTTTGTTCAAGAACAAAGGACCCTTATAGGCATTGTAAATCACACCAAGTTGACAGATGGCCCAGGGGCATTGTCTGCTAAGTTGAATAGAACAGGGTAGAATTGGCATCCAATTGAAATTGATATAGGGTGTGGTCACCATTTCAATCTGAATTTAATTTAGTATTTTCAAGCTAGGAACTTAGAAATTTCCCAAACATCATGCAGAAAGAATAAAGCAATACACCAAGAAAGCCCCTTGTAATTTGTTCGTAAATTTCAGTAAGTTTATTTTCTCAATTGTTGCAGAATATTATGGCATTTTAATTGTAACTATGTGCAGATGTATGCTTCATTACTAGGAATGTTAGTATGTAGACTTACCTATGTAGACAAAAGACAAAAAACCAATTCAATGATGAATACATGAATTAGACAATACAGCATCCCATTCTAGGGCAGCTTCATGCCCACTGCAGGTTGTGTGAAAAGGTTTTAATACTGGTCATGATGGTGAGATGAAGAAACCTTGATTTAGCTTGTTTTACTAACTCCAATACTAAGGTAACTTGTAACTTCTTTCTTAAATCAGAACTAATAAATGCAGAGGCATTATTTACCTGTTTCTTAAAAGACAACTGACTATCCCTATCTGTAGAAGACTGTGCTTGTTCTTTGTTCAAACAGATGTTTTCTGATTCCAAAATTGCAGAAAATATCCATCTGCAAGACCATAATCTTCTAATATTGTTAGGTGTTTAGCAGAAGATACTTCACTTAAAATTGCAGAAGCCATGAAAATTGGGCCGTTTAATATTTCAACACACAGGAGTAGTGATTATGATGAAAAAATGCTCTACCCAGTCTGTGTAAGAGACTTTGACAACAAAAAGGGCAAAGTCAAATTGCTCTTCTTTCATTACCAGAATTAACAGTAGATTCCACTGAATTTGCTTGATAATTCTTTGAATAAACATAAGTTGGCAGAACATTAATGACTGATTTCATAAAGGAGTTGCATTTCATATTTTGAAAATGTCTCCATCATCGTATATATCAGGTTGTCCATCCTATGATGCATCTTGCTGCAGGAAAAGCTGCTGATAAATTAAAAGGAGAATTCCTAAAGAATCAAGCTGGCATTATACCTGACAATATACTTAATGCAAATAGAGTTGATGTGCAATGGCACCTTATTTCCCATTTAAAAGCCCAAATCACTGGAAGATATAAATTTTCTCTTCTTTGTCAGGTTATGAAAGAAATCTCTACCATTCTGATGCTGACTGTGAGAGATTGTTCAGTATTGTTAACAAATAAAACTAAATTCAGATCTAGGCTCTGTAACCCAGCACTTGGTTCTCTCTACTGGTGTGCAAAACATTCACAATTAGCTCAGTTGGAACAAATTGTTTTGAAATGCAATATGAAAGATTGTTGCTTTTTAAAGCTAAAAGTGTTATATATGAAAACTTGAAGCAGTAATTGATGTTAAAAGTCCAGAGAGTAAATAAATCATTTTTTACATAATAACAATAATAATAATGATAATGACTTAATTTACAGAGGGTAACACAATTAGCTAAGAACTAATCTACGTTGAGGCCCTCATACAAGGAATTTATTTAATTCAACAGCATCTCTGAAGCCACTGGATATATTGGGTTTGGAAGATGGAAATAGAGTGGGCATTTCTAATCTCAACTGGAATACTATTCCAGAGCAAAGTTCCAGAGTATTGGAAACTTTTCTTGAATAATTCCTTATTTGGTTAGGGAATTTTATACTGTTTTGTAGATATTGATCGCAGGTTGGGTGTATTACCAGGTATACTGGAATAGGGATTGTAAATATTCAGGAGCACTATTATTGGATATCCTGTACATTAATTTGGCTTTTCTTAAACATATTCGGTCTTTAATAGGTAATATTTTTAACTTACCAGCTAAATTTTCCTTGCTTTCTTTCTGGTTTGATATTAGCCTTAATGCTCTTTTCTGAATTTTTTCCAACTTTGATATGTTTTTATCATTTGAATTACCCCATACTGTATTACAGTAGTCAAAATACGGTTGAATGTAACTGTTATAAAATAATTTTCTGTGCCTTTCAGGGAGAAAATGTCTTATCCTACTGAGAAGCCATAAACTTGAATTGACCTTTTTACTGATATGTTTGATATGATCAGTCCATGATAGATTATTATCTACCAAAACACCAAGTAGTCTGTCGTGACAGACCATTTGCAAATTTTCATAGTTCATTGCTATCAAGATTTTTCCTTTTTCTCCTTGTTGAGATAAGTAATATTTTAGTTTTACCAGTATTTACTACCATGCCATTGCATGTGCACCAGTTTTCCAGCTTGTTTAATGCATTCTGTAAAGAAATTTCGAGTTCATGCTTTGTGTTTTGGATGTCTGATAATGTTGTGTCATCTGCATAGAGATCTGTAGATGATATCGAGTCTCTTAGTAAAAGTGGTAGGTCATTAATAAATAAAATAAATAGTAATGGACCAAGAATTGAGCCTTGTGGCACTCCATATCTAACTGTTTCAGGTTCGGACAGAACGTTATTTATATAAACATGTTGTGTTCTCTCACTTAAGTATGAAGTAAACCATCTAACTGTTTTTTCATCGCATTGATAGATTTTTAGTTTCTTCAAAAGGATTTCATGATCCACCATGTCAAACGCTTTCCTGAAATCTACAAATACAGATCCTATTATTTTACCTTGGTCAAGTGCTTGAAGCCATTTATCAGTTAGGGAGATCAAGGCAGTCTCATATGAATGTTTCTGTCTAAAGCCTGATTGATTAGGGTCTAACAGCAAGTGTTTGGTTAAATATGACATGAATGAGTCATGGACATGTTTTTCAATCAATTTTGACAAGTTTGGTAGTATTGAGATTGGTCGGTAGTTATCAGCATCATTCTTAGATCCAGATTTGTAAATAGGAGTTACTTTTGCAGTTTTCCATATTTTGTGGACAGATGAGGTTGCAATACTTAAATTGGTTATGAATGTTATGCTATCTAAAATAGCAGAGGCAGAAGATTTAATGAGTCTTGGACCAATCTGATCAAGTCCTGTAGCTTTCTTGGTATCAAGTTCACTGAGACATTTTTTAACAAAGTTTTTTGATACTGGTGGGATAGAGAAACATACTTCCTTAGAGATTTTGCTGCTGCAGAACTTTTTCAGTTCACTAAAGTTGTTTTCTATCACTGGTTCTTTTAACTTTGTGGAGATACTGGTGAAAAAATCATTGAAAACATTTGCAATGTCAGTTTCATCAGTGACTATGGTGTCATTTACCAGAAGTGAGTTAATTTTACTTGTCTGATTGTTGTGTGTTCTTCCAGTGAGTTCATTGAAGACTTGCCAAATGGAGATTGTGTTGCTCTTTTTGTTTTCAAGCAATGACTGATAATACAACTTTTTAGCTATTTTAATCATACTTGTTATTTTATTTCTCCATACTTTATATTTTGCATGGTATCCCGTAGCCTTGAATTGGTCTCGTGTTTTCATAGCATCTAGTATTTCAGTAGTAAGCCAATTAGGTTGGATTTCATTCTTTACTCGATGTACCTTCAGTGGTGCATGCTTAGAGACTGCATCCATAAATAAGTCAGTCCACACTCTCAGAGCTTCATCTATGTCATCCAAATTTTGGATCATATTCCATGGAACTTTATATAGGTCATCAAGAAACTGATCTTCACTAAAATGTTTGAACAATCTGTAAGTGATTGTTTTGTGTGTGTTTTTCTTATCTCTCTGGCATTTAACCTTTCTTGTCAAAAAAGTAGGATAGTGGTCACTAAGACCAACATTTGGTACATTAACACAAGCCACATTGTCTGGTAGGTTGGTATAAATGTGATCAATAAGAGTGCTTGATTTTTCAGTTACCCTTGTGGGCTCATTTACCATCTGGACTAGGCCTAATGATTCCATAAATTCCATCCAGTTGTCCCTTATTTGAGTGTTGAGATGGTCCTTATTTATATCACCAAGTATATATGTTTCTTTCTCCTGTGCAAGAACATTTTCCATTTGTTTCAAAAAATCATCATTCCAGATTGCTTTGGAGGAAGGTGGCCTATAAATGAAACCAATTAGGAATGATTTAGCATTATTTTGAGAAATTTCCACCCAGACACTCTCAATTTCATGTGACTCCAAGTCAAGTCGCCTTTCTGCATTTACATCTTCTCTAATGTATAGATCAAGACCTCCCCCTGCTGTCTCTCTGTCCCTGCGTAATGGTTTATTGTAGCCTTGACAGTGAAATAGATTATCATTGTGGTTAGCATTTAATTTAGTTTTTTTTTTCTCAGTGTATTTATTCTACATTTGTTTTGTCTTCATTTGTCCTATCTCTGTATCTATACATCTGTTCAGTTTTTCCAAGTGCAATCCAATTCACTTTCCAAATGTCATTTCAAGCAGATGGATTTTACTTGCAGAAAACACCTTGACTTTTAGTAGTGTCATAGAGAAATTTACTTTCTGCAGCCATAAAATGGGGTCAACCTTTAGTCAAATTTACTTTTTAGTGAGTATATATGGCATTTAAGGTTAAAACATAAACATTTATATAAGTACGTGTAATATATTATATAACTAAACCATGAAATCTTCTAGAAAGAGACTGGGGATAAGTTTTTCTGCACATGTAACATGTTCTATGCAAATATACTTGCTATAAATTGTGTTGTTATTCTTACATTATTATTTTTATTTAGGTAAATGTCATTTGAACAATGGTCAGGGTTGATAAAATGACATTGTGCTATATGCCAGATTGTATTACAGTTGGATAGTCTGATCAAATGAGAAATATTAATCATTGTATATAGTGACCCCACTATAGCTTGCTCTGTTATAATATGAATTAAGATATAACATGATTGTGTTATGGCTCCAAAACTTTGATATGCATGTATTTTTTTGAACATGAAAAATATATTTCTTTGTACAAGTGCAAAATAAGGTGTAAGAAGTTTGCTGTCATTTTGGGGAAGAGATCATGTATCAATTCTAATATAGAATGATCATATTGTGGCTCCTGAAATTTCATGTAAGTGTATTTTACTTGTACATAAAAAAATATTGTTTTTGACTTAAAAGTATGAAAAAAAGCTTTATAGTTTATGATTTATGGATCATGCTGGACTTTGCCAGTGTCAAACTTGCAATTGGTTTTCCTTACTGGTAAAAATATAAATCATCTGGCAATTCTTTTTATTGCAACAACATTGTTGGCAATTTAAATTTGTATATAAAATGTTGGGTTTCAAGTGGAGAAATTCAAATTCACCAAGAAGGAAGCCACAAACTTGGATATAAAATGCACTGGATCTTTCTATTGTTACATAAATATATTGTATGTTCATAATGACAAACCATCTTAACAGTGCATTGTTATATCATAATCCATTTAGGCTGACATGTCATCTGAGTATATGACTGAAATAGCTACAATGGACCATGAGGCATGAGCAAGAACAACTACAATCAACCAAACACCGGCTTGTTTTTTCAAACATGTATCCAGAAAAAATAGTTTTGCTGAAATTTTGAGCAAATTTTATTACCTTTGAAGCACTGATCATTTGGTATAATTACTAAGCTGATGAAAAAAAACTATTTTAGTTTTAATTAATGTTTTACAATTATTTGATGTCACTGCCAGAATAACAAACAAGCATTTGCTTGTTCATCCAAAGCATTTTTTTACTAGTGATTTCAATAATACAATTTTATTTAAGCTGATTTATCTGACTTTATATAAAAGAATAATTAACATGATATTACAACATAGGTCAGCTTTTAATTAATTCTAAGAATGCAACCATCACTTCCACAAGTGGGAGATCAGAATACAGTCTTAATTAGGCTTTAGTGAAAATGCTTACAGGCATTATTATGATGGTGGGAAATGCTTACAGGCATTATTTTTATGGTGGGAAATGCTTACAGGCATTACTTTAATTGTGGGAAATGCTCACAGGCATTATTATGATGATGGGAAATGCTTACAGGCATTATTGTGATGGTGGGAAATGCTTACAGGCATTATTATGATGGTGGGAAATGCTTACAGGCATTACTTTGTGGGAAATGCTCACAGGCATTACTTTGATTGTGGGAAATGCTTACAGGCATTATTGTGATGGTGGGAAATGCTTACAGGCATTATTGTGATGGTGGGAAATGCTTACAGGCATTATTATGATGGTGGGAAATGCTTACAGGCATTAATATGATGGTGGGAAATGCTTAATGGCATTACTTTGATGGTGGGAAATGCTTACAGGCATTATTGTGATGATGGGAAATGCTTACAGGCATTATTGTGATGGTGGGAAATGCTTACAGGCATTATTATGATGATGGGAAATGCTTACAGGCATTATTGTGATGGTGGGAAATGCTTAATGGCATTACTTCGATGATGGGAAATGCTTACAGGCATTATTATGATGATGGGAAATGCATACAGGCATTATTATGATGATGGGAAATGCTTACAGGCATTATTGTGATGGTGGGAAATGCTTAATGGCATTACTTCGATGGTGGGAAATGCTTACATGCATTATTGTGATGGTGGGAAATGCTTACAGGCATTATTATGATGATGGGAAATGCTTACAGGCATTATTATGATGATGGGAAATGCTTACAGGCATTATTGTGATGGTGGGAAATGCTTAATGGCATTACTTCGATGGTGGGAAATGCTTACATGCATTATTGTGATGGTGGGAAATGCTTACAGGCATTACTTTGATGGTGGGAAATGCTTACAAGCATTATTTTGATTATGGGAAATGCTTACATTTTAGTTTATACTGATATCTCACTATTATAAGATGAGAACTTTCCTAATCAATGAAAATACATTTTACCATTTTAGTTTATACTGATATCACACTTTTTATATTATAAATACTTTCCTAATCAATGAAAATGACCTTTTAGCATTTTAGTTTATACTGATGATTCTGGTTAATACTTTCTATATCTGTTGTATATCAGGTCTTATTGTAACCAAACTTTTGTACATACCATTGCCAATCCTTTTATTAAGGACTACTTTTGTTGACTACTGCCACAAAGATATTTTCAGAAAAAATTAATTAACCCATGCATATAAGAGATTTGATTTAAAATTTAAGTTTTTATGTTATTATTTCCTAAATTGCTGCACATCAAATGTGTTTATTGACACTGATATACATGTTTCTCAACTTGCAGATTTCTGAACCTGCAGAGTCCTTCAGAGTACAGTTGTCAGCTCCAATAGGTGGTGCTACCATTGGGAATAGATCACAAGCAATCGTGACAATCAATGCAAATGATTTTCCTGTATACTTCAAGAGTAAGCTCATTATAGTAAATTCCTCTTTTACCCAAACTGTGTTCTGGACACACAAATTTATTCAAATTATTGCTTTATGGTCTGTTGCAACAGCTATTCCATTGACAGTTAACTGGTAACCATATTTGTAGTTTTTATATCTGTGATATAATCAATATAATCATGAATAGTAGTGCTGAAACATATTTTTTTTGTAGAAAGAAAGGAACTCAAGTGATGATATCACTACAGGAGTCTTGCTGCTTGTACTGATATTGTGGAAATATAATTTGTCTCATACTGATACATTTCAGTATATATATATATATATATATATATATATATATATATATATATATATATAAGCATGAAATATGTAATAAATAGGTCAATCTTTTATTCATCATTGTTTCCATCTTACAATATCATTAGAAAGTATTAAAATCCTTATGTCAGATGATTTGAATTACAATACAATTGTCATCCTTTTGTTACAGAAGTGCATGTGTTGACATTAATTTTCAAACAAAAATTATCCACTAGAAGAAAAACAGGTAATAAAATAAGAAAAAAAGAAATTTTTTAAGGTTATGTAAAAGAAGAAGAATGAAGATGAGTATGGTAATGATACCTGGTAATAATGATGAGAAAGAAAAGCCTTGAAAAGTAATATTCATGCTTTGCCTAATTGCTTTCAACTTGTTGAGTTTGTTGTCAAAGTCTAAATTACCACACATCTAGATGAATGAGACAAGCAATAAAACACCAAACATCTAGATGAATGAGACAAGCAATAAAACACCAAACATCTAGATGAATGAGACAAGCAATAAAACACCAAACATCTAGATGAATGAGACAAGCAATAAAACACCAAACATCTAGATGAATGAGACAAGCAATAAAACACCAAACATCTAGATGAATGAGACAAGCAATAAAACACCAAACATGTAGATGAATGAAACAAGAAATAAAACACCAAACAGAATGTTGTTTTTACAAAACTTGAAATTATGATGGGTCTGATTGAAAATTTTGGAATATAATACCTTATTGTTTTGAACTCTGATGATAAAATGGCAATCTAGTTGGTTTTTACCTACAACAGTAGTTCCATCTATTTCTTAATATAAAGTAATACACTCACAGATGATTACATCCCAGATAAATCATTGTATTTTTATTAAGAATAGCTGTAGCAGTAATACTGATAAGAACTACAGCAAGACACATACTAGCTAAGTGAATGAATCAGTTTGTAGCTCTGATGGTCATATATCATTTACATTCATTACCTCAAACAATAAATATCAGCAACACCAGCATTAAATTCACAGTCAGTATGAAACCTAGTTATTACTCTAGACAGTACTCTCACATTGCACCAACATGTCATGAACATATGCAAGGCTGCTTATCTTGAGCTGAGACGCATCAGCTCCATTTGCAAATGTCTTTCAGTTGATGCCACTAAAACTCTTGTGTTTTCATTAGTATTTTCAAGACTGGACTATTGTAACTCAATTCTGTATGATTCATCTCAATATCTACTCTAGAAACTTCAAAAGTTGAAAACACAGCTGTTCGGATCATCTTTAGAGTATCTTGATCAGAGCACACCTTACCACTGCTCTTTACCCTATACTGGCTATCCATTTGATCCAGAATCAAACACAAAATTTGGTCTTTATGCTACATTTCACTGATGGATTCCAGTCCAACATATCCATTTGTCCTCATCCATGTGTACACACCAGCAAGATACTTACACTCCTCTTCTGACAATCGTATACTCATTATTCTCACTAGGGAAACGAAGTCATATGGATGTTTTTTTGCATACCAGAACCCAATAATGTGGAATGAATTGCCCATTGAAATTAGACACAAAAACACAGTGATCCCTTTCAAGAGTGCTCTTAAAACTCACCTTTATTGGACTGCAAGAACAAATGTAAAGACCTAATAATGTTTCCTACCTTAAACATTTTCAGCATTTTGTATGTTTTCTAATTTCATGGTGTTTTTTTTTTTTTTTTTTGTAGTCATATCATTGAAGATGTTGTAAAATACTTAGAGCTTCTAATGTTAGGCGCTATACAAAGTCCTCATTATTATTATTATTATTATTATTATTATTATTATGTTTGTATGTTTAGATGGATGGATGGATGGATTTATCTGTTTTTTTTTAAAGGCTCTTAGTTTTTTGCTGGTGATACAAAAATTAAGCTGACTCTATGGTAAAAATCGTTAACAGATGCCCTGAGTATGTAGTAAATTGGTAAAATCTGTATTAAAACATTGTATAAAACATTGTAAGACATTGTATAAAACTTTGTAAGACATTGTATAAATATTTGAAAGAAATTGTATAAGCTTTGTAAGAAATTGTATAAAACTTTGATAGACATTTTATAAAACTTTGTAAGACATTGAATAAAACTTTGAAAGACATTATATGAAACATTGTAGGACATTGAATAAACTTTGTAAGACATTTTATGAAACTTTGTAAGACATTGTATGAAATTTTGTTAATCATTGTTGAAAACTTTGTAAGACATTGTGTAAGGCTTTATTAGACATTGTATACATTTTTTCACAATCTTAAGGATATAACTACACAGTGGATGAACCATCTCAGGTTGCTGTGGCAATTATGCGGGATGGTCCACCCAATCAGGAGGTCAGAGTTAAGTACAGGACAGTGGATGGGTCTGCCTCAGCAGGTTTTGATTTTGAAAATGTGGCTGTTGGAGATCTTCTGATGGCAGCAACAGAGATGGAGAAAAATATCTCTTTTAAGGTGTTTGATGATCAGATAGCTGAAGGAAATGAGATATTTTATATTCAGCTGTACAATTTGTCTGGTGAGTGAACACTTTTTCAAATCTTTATGGACAATTTAATTGTGTTTGATAAAATTAATTTCCTCTCTTTTATATTTAATTTCACAGAATATAGGGGAAGAATTAACACTTTGGGTTGGCTTTTGTATATATATTTGTAGGATGCAAAATATATTTAAAAATCGTATCTAATGTTAGGCTCATTGATTATATGATTTCATTTCTCAGATGACAGTATCTGAAAACTTTCTTGGAGTATAGGCTAAGAAGCATTCAACATGTCATAACTAGAGCAACCGACAGCTAGGTCATTTGTTAGCATGTCATAACTAGAGCAACCGACAGCTAGGTCATTTGTTAGCATGTCATAACTAGAGCAACTGACAGCTAGGTCATTTGTTAGCATGTCATAACTAGAGCAACTGACAGCTAGGTCATTTGTTAGCATGTCATAACTAGAGCAACCGACAGCTAGGTCATTTGTTAGCATGTCATAACTAGATCAAAGATCAACTGACAGCTAGGACTTTATTAACATGTCATGTGATTACACAGTATAGAACTGAGTACAAACAATATGGCAAAATACCTCCACATCAGATCTGTAAGGCTCAAATATAAATGTTTGATTCATACATAAATTAATTTAACCAATTACAGGAATATCATGTAATATTAGAGAAAATAGTAATTAAAATATGATTGTATTTTAATAAGATTATTTGCTGATTTGCACATGATTTAGCATTATTGGTATATCCAAATAATTTCAGATAATAGTTTGATATTCATAACATACACTGACTATTCAGTTTGCAGTAACAGTGTAACTTCTACAGCAAGGTACTTGCACTCGGTGTAATTGCCACCAAATTCCTTTATGTGCTACATTCTACGCTGTCATTTTAAGTTGTTTTGTACAATACTGAATTGAACTGAATTTTAAATCAATTAACCAAGTAATGGGCAAGTAAAATTGAGGTAATTCCTGTTTTACACAACACACAACAAAAAGAAAATGGTAGATTAAATATTTATTATTCAGCTATGAAATGATATATCCATTCATCTATGACTTTGGTATATATTGGGAACAACTCTGTGGCACACAGTCAGCAAGTTAGAGGTATTTAACTAACTTATAAGCATACAACAAAATACATGATATATACAGACTAAGGAAAATTGTAGTATATGGTGTAACTAGCTTTGCATCTACATCACCAACCATGACTGTGAAGTATTTGTATATCTTTCAACAAATATTAATTGTATCCATGCTCCAAAGTACTTAGTCCAATCTGAAGTCAAGAAATTGGAAAAAATCAGGTAAAGAATTATTGGCTCATCAAAACGTTATGAATCTTGCATATCAGTTTTTAAAGATGAAATTGTTTTTGATAAATATTTTGCAAAACTTTAAATTATTTCTCAAGTTTAAAATTTCATGACAATCTTCAATTTTTACTAGGAGACATAGTGCTTCAGGGGCCTAATAACTGTTCCATCACAATCCTGGCCAATGACTATGCCTATGGAATATTCCAATTTGGTGCTCCATACTCACTCAGTGTTGAGAAAGGGAGCACAGCCACCTTCTAGTAAGTTAGTTTTGCTACCTAGATCAGTCTTGATTCTGTATCATTACCAATTATATCTTCTTTCTCTTGCTAATTAAATATTGAAAATGATAGGATAAATTATGCAATTTTCAATTGCATTATTTCACAGATATTCTTTTTTTTTACAATTATAATTAAATCCCATATGAAATCTTATTGATTCATCATTAAAGAGTTATATCTCATATCCCACATTTAACTATATAATAATAATAATAATAATAATAATAATAATAATAATAATAATAATAATAATAATAATAATAATAATGCTAATAATATTGATAATAATAATAATAATATTGATAATAATAATAATACTAATAATACTACTACTACTACTACTACTACTACTACTAATAATAATGCTAATAATATTGATAATAATATTGATAATAATAAAAATAATATTGATAATAATAATAATACTAATAATAATATTGATACTACTACTACTACTACTACTACTACTACTACTACTAAATATAATAATAATATTAATAATAATAATGAGGACTTTGTATAGCGCCTAATCTTTAGAAGCTCTAAGCGCTTTACAACATCTCTAATATTTAGCTTTATCATTGAAAGGGTAATTTTTTAAATAAAAATCCTGTTTACTGTTCCTATGTCTTACTGTTTCAAAATATAATGTGTAAGACATATTTCCTTCAGCATCAATCGTGCAGTAGGTAGCTTCGGCACAGTGAAGGTGTTCTGGCAGATTTACATTGTCCTGACCAATGAGGTGGAGAATGCAGGGGCATTCACTGTTAGAGGGATACAGTCTGTCATATTTGGTCCAGATGAAGTGGGAAAACCAATCTTTATAACAGCTAGGACTAATGATATACCGGAAAATGATAAAAACTACTATGTTAGGTTAGAGACTGTGCAGGGTGAGTGGCAAATTCTAAATATTAAACTAGCATGTTAAATTTGGCATGGTACAAAGTGAGGAACAATTCTAGATATTAAACTACCATTCCTAGTGCAAAATTTCACTGAAATTTACTGAAATGTGTTTTTTTCATGAACATTATAGTATTTCATCAATTTCAATGAAATTTCACTGAGATTTTGCCAAAATTTATGAAAAGGTCAGTGAGATTTTGTGATTCAAGTTTTACAGAAAGTTCATTGAAAAATGTCAATAAGAAACAATACTTCACTGATATTAAAAAGGAACCTTGATTTTAAAAAAAAACAACTTTTAGTTTTAAATTTAATTTGAATGATTTTCCACATAAATCATATTTTCCATTTCAGATAACTCTGATTATATTGCTCATTTTGGGAACAATCACATCCTTTCACATTTTGTCTTGTTTCTTTCTTGAAATTGAATTGGATTTACCTCCCCTCAGACAAGATTCCCCTTATCTAAATCCAATTTTCCTCAATATGGACTTTATTTAATACATAATTTCTGATCCAGTTTTCAAAAAATTGTCTGTCTTGTCACGTTCTGCAGTGATCCTTATAATAATATTTATTCTGTAGATTATTTAACAAATGATCAACATAAATGTTTTTTTTAATTGGTCAAAAGTTTGTTATTTGCCCAATGAATTATTATGTAATGGAAAATGATAGGAATGATGTTTTTATTTTGACAGAGGTATTTGTCAGAGTGTATAGGGATGTTTCTATTTGTCAGATTTATTCTTGTCATAATTTATAGGGATGTTTCTATTTTGTCAGATTGTCAGAGTGTATAGGGATGTTTCTATTTGTCAAATTTATTCTTGTCACAGTGTATAGGGATATTTTTATTTTTCAGATTTATTCTTGCCATAGTGTATAGGGATGTCTTTATTTGTCAGATTTTTTTTGTCAGAGTGTATAGGGATGTTTATATTTTTCAGATTTATTCTTATCGTAAAGTATTTGGGTCTCTCTATTTGTCAGATTTACTCTTGCCATAGTGTATAGGGATGTCTTTATTTGTCAGATTTTTTTTGTCAGAGTGTATAGGGATGTCTCTATTTGTCAGATTTATTCTTGCCATAGTGTACAGGGATGTCTCTATTTGTCAGATTTATTCTTGTCATAATGTATAGGAATGTCTTTATTTGTCAGATTTATTTTTGTCAGAGTGTATAGGGATGTTTCTGTTTGTCAGATTTATTCTTGTCATATTGTATTGGGATATCTCTGTTTGTCAGATTTATTCTTGCCATAGAACCATAACTTGAAATTACATTTTAGTTAATGCACCTGAGCATGTGCACATGCGTGTGTGTGCACACAAAAGAGAGATGAAGAAAAAAATTGTCCATGTACAAGACCATATTTATTCATGGTGGTTTTTATTTTTAGCTTTATCAAAGAGAAAAAATTCTGTATTTTGAGTTACCTGATGATTGTGATAATCCTCATGCATTATGACCCTACTATATTCCATTATCAATAAACATCACTAAATCAACAATTTATTCTTGTTTTAATTATGATGTACATTGTCACAATAACCACATCACTATGCAGTGCTTTTTACACAGTAATTAAACAGGCTTAGCGCTTTGGTTAATGTTAAAACCAGATTGAGGGCAAGAATTGACAGAATAGGTCAAATCAGCAAGGCTGCCAGTAGGAAAATGAGGCTCTCTTTAGGGAAATGAAAATCTGTCAATGTTCTACTAAAGCTGTTGTCCATACATAATTTGTTATAAGGACAAGAAATCATATGCATTACTTGTTATTCAAACTTGCCAATTAAGATAATAGAGGAGTATATCACTGAATAGATTTGCAATAAAATGTTAATTATATCCAAGTCAAAACAGAACAAAACCCTAAAAGATAGAATACATACATACATACATACATACATACATACATACATACATACATACATACATACATACATACATACATACATACATACATACATACATATCAATTTAATTGAGTCTGTGACTTTCAAATTTATGATTGAAAATTACAAGGGTTTTATATTTTATGTTTGTATGACTATAATGAAACGATAAGACTAGTTGACCAATGGTCTGTGGTCTTCACTTTAGCATGTGCTGAGATGTAATTTTTGTTCTATAAGAAAACATCAAAGGGCCTCTGAACTCATTTTACAATGCATGTGGTATTTTGTTACAGTGGCTTGCTTTATAAGGAGAACTAATTAACAATAATATTTAAAGGTACATTCTGTGAAGTCCTTTGTCAATTTGTTAATAAGTACAAACTGAATAGAATGTTTGTATTGAAGTCATGAAAACTACAGGTGTTGGAAAAATAGGTATTACCCTATTGTGTTGTGATCAACATCCTTATTTCTTGATTCCGTTTATTACCTGTTGTAAAAGTCCATAGCAATCAATAATTTTCATCTTGAAGTGTTTTTGATGCCTTTTAAGGTGCAAAACATTCAACAATCAGGATTGAATAGATTTTAGTTAAACAATATTAGTTGTAAATTTTAGAATAACAATGAACATGTAATTTAAGAAATGACAACAAGAAAGCTTCTGCATCAATCATTGTATTTTCTCACTAACAAGTCATTATTAATTTTTGTAAAAACACGACTTTAAGGGATTTTCAGATATTGGAATGTTTAACAGTTCTACTACAGGTAATACAATGAATTACATCATGGATGTGCTTTCGATTATAATTGACATGTTAACTGTATGTATTATAAAATTGTTCATTTGTGTAAATTTGAAACAGCATTTCATAGATATGTTGAAGTATTTTATTTAATTTTCATTTGTAAGTTTTCTGTTTTCTGTCTCTTAATTTTCATCACAATTCTCATTTCCCTATGGATAGCCTCATATCCCTATTGTTAGCCTCACTGAGCTTATCTCATACTTAAATCTTATACTCAAGACTGGTTCCAACTGGAATTATAATAATGTTAAAGCTTTATACCTATAATTAACATGTACATAGCATGCACAGCCATGTGGCTCTTGTTGCAATGGATATCATAATTAAAACAAGAATTTACTGTTTATTCAGCTGTGCCAATTTGATAACAGAATATAGCAATGCCTTGCACAGGAGTAAAATCACAAGCATGTTAGCGTGTGATTAGGATTTTTAACATAGCTTTAAAAAATTGTCAGTCATATCGCTACAATGTCTGCAGTGAGGCAATTTACAGTGATGTCTATCACTGGGGCTACATGCTGCAGAGAATGCAGCAGAAATTAAAAGAATCTCCAGAGGTCAACAAGTAAATCAGTTTTACTAAGAAAATTTTACTCAGACATTTATAATCACAACTTATGATTTTCATATGAAAAGGACGGAGTAATACGATTAGGTAAGACTGTTTGATTTTGTTTTGAAATAGACTAAACTGAGTTTATATTTCAATTTTTCTAAGAAAATATCTGTCATCTGTTAATCTTAAATTTCTCAAATTTTGGAACATTGAAGCTGATATATGTGTATTTCCTTCTGATCTACTTAGTCCTTGAGGGCAGAACAGACATTCCCATGGCTAAGATTGCTGATACGAACACACAGGTTTTGCTTACTGTTTTGGCTAGTAATGACCCAAATGGACGATTTGGATTTCCTGCCCTTGTTAGGGAACAGAGTGTGGCTGAAGACTTCTATCCTGGAATGGAGAATACTACACAAGCCAAGTACACAGTAGAGAGGCGCCAGGGAATATTTGGAGCTGTAGAGGTGAACATTTTTAGTGGTTTTCATTGAGATTTCTATATGTACTAGTCACCAATGACTCCAACTGCAAACTGCACAGACCTAGATCTACCATTGAATAATGCAGCAGCAGACCATAGCCTATACAGTGTGTGAGGAGTAATTAGTAGAACAGCACACACAGTGATCTTCAGGCACATTATGCAATGACAGATCAGGATCTTTGTAGTTGGCAGTTTGACTTGTGAGTATAGATGGTACATATTATATAATTTTGTTCTTTTGATGAGAATCAGGGACTTGCTCTACTAATGAAAGATATTTACACATCTCAAATAAAATGTACATTTCTTTATGGAATTTATTTAGTTTTAGACTAGATATAGTTACAATACAAACTACTTAAAATGAAGTAATGCATTGGGTCCAAATAAATACATAATGCTAATCCTGATTGTACCTTTTTAATCTTACAGTAGGAAAATAAACTGGACAATCAAAAAATTTCCATCTAACAGGAGAAGTATGAGAAATAGCATGCTTAATTATTCGACAGATTCAGTCTGTCACCTTAGCTGTATTCCCAGTCTGCCTAAAGCCTGTTCTGAAAGTTTTGGCTTATAAGCAGAATATACCCTGAATCCATCTAAAATCCATTCAGAATCTGCCTAAAACTTTTGTATGGAAAGTCATTGTAAGTCCCCCACATGTCATAGCCTGGCCTTTGGGCCTGTAAGTCTGGATGCATGGATTTTCCTTTGATTTTTTTAATATATGATCCATTTCAGCATTATTTCATATTGTATGTTGCTGATGCAGCTACTGATGAGTCAGTCCAGCTTCTAGCCCACCATACCTATTGTCCAGTTATTAGAGTGCTGTCACTTTGGCAAACTGTGCCACATATTGGCTATTAGTGGTATGGGTATGTGGAACCATCTGAGGAACAAATTGATTGATCTACCCATTTTGCTCAACCCTATGCATGGAACAGTTAAGAACTCTAAATTCCAAAAGAGCAGCCAGCCAAAAGCCATGTATGATGTCCAGTTGGCAATTAAGCAATCCGTCAAGAAGGTTGTCCATCTGGTTGACTACTTTCTGGTAGTCCATACCATAATAAGTTACAGCAAGGGATCTATATATGGAATGACACTCTGATCCAATGAAGGGATGATGAAAATGTCTCATGTTTGACATGGATTTGAAGATAGGTCCTGATGAAAAGACCTACACAGCAAATGTAGGGATGATGAAAATGTCTCATGTTTGACATGGATTTGAAGATAGGTCCTGATGAAAAAATCCACACAGCAAATGTAGGGATGATGAAAATGTCTCATGTTTGACATGGATTTGAAGATAGGTCCTGATGAAAAGACCCACACAGCAAATATAGGGATGATGAAAATGCCTCATGTTTGACATGGATTTGAAGATAGGTCCTGATAAAAAGACCCACACAGCGAATGTGGGGATGATGAAAATGCCTTAACACAATCAGATGCAACTATGAAGTTTTTTTCTCTCAGATCAGCTGTTGTGGAAATATACTGGGTGTTGCCAGCTTCCAAATGCCTGCTACCACCAACTGTGAGCCAGGTCTACAAGTTGAAAACCTCAGCAGACCAGGAAGAGGAAATTATCAACTTACCTTCCACCTACTTCTGAAGTCATTCTTCAGACTGTCTATCATAAAAATCCATGATTTAAAAACAAAAGTATTATTGATTATAAATTTTAATGGGTTGATTTCCATTAAGGAGTTCCTGCAACTCCTTGGCTTTCTAAGTGTGGACCTGTTTCTACTTGGCCATGTTTTCATGTGCTGTTTGACGGTGGCCCTGCTGGCCCAGTTTCCCCAATTATTTACATCTACTTGAACACAAAGGTGGTATCACAACAAAAACAGTATGTTTTAATTTACAAAAGCCCAACTGGACATCATGGTATGCACAGACCTCAGTTCATACAGTTGAGGAGTCTTTGACATGGTGGCAAGGAGGGTCCAAAAGAATTAGCACTTCATATCAACATTATAGAAATGAAAGCTTCGATCAAAGCTTTTCATGTCTAGAAGGACTGCTTTTTGTGAAAAATGTCATTATCCCACTGGCCAAGTTGGTGGTGGTGGCCTTAAGTGGGAACCAAATCACCCAAACTGACTTCAGATTTGGAACTTTCTTTTTTGTGTGCACTCATTCCAGTTAAGTCTCTATGAAGAAAAGGACAAATCTTTTTTTACCATCAATCAGTCTTTCATTAGATTTGCATTCTTTGGGGATGTCTGACCATAAACAATGTGGAATCACAAACTGTACACTTTTGTCTCATTTGTACAAGAAACATAATTCTGGGCATGGATGCACTATGAATCAGTTGGGAGGGGTTTGAGCCATTGTAGACCCCACCCCTACATGTGAAGGTTTCCCTTTATTTAGGTTGGGTGGGGTGCTCCCAATATTATTTAAATTATTGCAGAAGACCCACCCTGGCTTTTTTTGTCAGATATTGAAATAGTGATAGAGAGATGCAAATCTCTGAGCCCCCAGTCAGCAGTGCCAACTGTTCAATTAAGGAATAAACAATAATGTGAAAATTCAAATAAACAACAATTTAATAACATTCAGCAACAGTCATCTCTTAAATAAAATTCGAATTAAAACCTGATCACTCATCTTTCACTCGACCATGTGATGGCCCATTTCATCATCTGATTTGGTGTGATAGATTTTCCTCCTGTCCTGTGTTCCTACTCATCTGTATGATCTTTATCTGGACTGATAATCCAATTCCCT
The DNA here is from genome assembly GCA_029339505.1 of Unio delphinus. Lineage (NCBI taxonomy): Eukaryota > Metazoa > Mollusca > Bivalvia > Unionida > Unionidae > Unio > Unio delphinus. The sequence goes on from JAQISU010000241.1 coordinate 1,597,169, forward strand.
CCAGACCGTCTAACTTTTGCCCCTGTTCTTCTTTTTCTTTGTCTCCTAGAGACTCAGACCAACTGCACTGGGGTAATTCTCTCAGTGTCATACAGTTCCTCTGGTCCCAAAAAGCTTCCTGTACTGAAGCTCCTTGTAATTCCCAGAATAAAAGGTTTCCCGCCAATTTTGAATAATGTTGGAGTAGCTTATCTTCCCTTAGAGTTTCTGCAAGCTGGTGTTAGCAACTACTGGCATTTAGTTCTCAAGATAATAAATTTTAGCTTGTGATTCTAATGTTGGCCATGCCTTACTCAATTCTGAGTGGATGTTGATTCATATAATTATCAGACTCTGCCCCTTCCCCAACATTCTGTCAAATGTGGATTTACGACCCCCACTTGATGTTCCTTTGATCTGAAAACAGAATTCAATCTCTTACCTGTGAAACATGTGATTGCAATTATTATGTAACTGGCTGCCCAAAATAAGGCCAGTCATTAATTTTATGATCAAATAACTGGCTTGACACTTTCATATTATACATATTTACAGTGCAAAATTATTAGCCTCAGGGTCTATCATATACATGTTGAAATCTGGTTAATCCTTACAACATGACACCCTACAATCCTCATACTGCAAACTGATTCTGATAACCCCCCTGAGATAGGACAAGTACTGTGTAAGCAGTCTACTCAATCAAGTGGTATACATGCCAAGGAAAATCCAACCAAAGCTGATCTTACACAAACAGCGATAGTTACAGGTCTTTCATCCCTCTCCAAACCAACCAGCTTCTATTTCATGCCTAGCTCTTGTTGGGAGAGCTCAGTAATTTCGTTTTTGCTTGTGAATAAAGTCTATATGTCATTAGCTTAAAAGCTCTCTACTTTAAAGGTTTATGAGGGAAAAGTGGTGCATGTTTATGTCCTAGTGCAAATCAACAATATGGTCCCTTTTAGTGCCTTTGTCCTTCAGCTACTGATTTCTTTCTTTGGCAGTTCCATGAAAAAATATTTGTTGACAGAATTGACCATGCAAAAGAATGTATATGCCTTCAAGAACTGCTTGAAGTTCACAGAGTAAAGTTATCAAACAATAAAGAATGTCTTCTGGTAAAGCTGTAACATCATAGATGAAGAGGGTTAAATGTTCAATCTACTCTGAAACCTCAAAAGATCAAAGTTGCCTCATGAATATATCAGCTTATTAAGTAATTGTGATTTCTGCAAGTCTTGCTTTTCAAATGTAACTTTTTGTCATGGAACATAACAGAAGCCTAATGACTGGCATTCACAGTCAATCTTCTTAAATTTGTATCTTTGGGACCTAGCTTCATGTAGACGGTCAATCTTCTTAAATTTGTATCTTTGGGACCTAGCTTCATGTAGATGGTCAATCTTCTTAAATTTGTATCTTTGGGACCTAGCTTCATGTAGATGGTCAATCTTCTTAAATTTGTATCTTTGGGACCTAGCTTCATGTAGACAGTCAATCTTCTTAAATTTGTATCTTTGGGACCTAGCTTCATGTAGATGGTCAATCTTCTTAAATTTGTATCTTTGGGACCTAGCTTCATGTAGATGGTCAATCTTCTTAAATTTGTATCTTTGGGACCTAGCTTCATGTAGACAGTCAATCTTCTTAAATTTGTATCTTTGGGACCTAGCTTCATGTAGATGGTCAATCTTCTTAAATTTGTATCTTTGGGACCTAGCTTCATGTAGACAGTCAATCTTCTTAAATTTGTATCTTTGGGACCTAGCTTCATGTAGATGGTCAATCTTCTTAAATTTGTATCTTTGGGACCTAGCTTCATGTAGATGGTCAATCTTCTTAAATTTGTATCTTTGGGACCTAGCTTCATGTAGATGGTCAATCTTCTTAAATTTGTTTCTTTGGGACCTAGCTTCATGTAGACGGTCAATCTTCTTAAATTTGTATCTTTGGGACCTAGCTTCATGTAGACGGTCAATCTTCTTAAATTTGTATCTTTGGGACCTAGCTTCATGTAGACGGTCAATCTTCTTAAATTTGTATCTTTGGGACCTAGCTTCATGTAGACGGTCAATCTTCTTAAATTTGTATCTTTGGGACCTAGCTTCATGTAGACGGTCAATCTTCTTAAATTTGTATCTTTGGGACCTAGCTTCATGTAGACGGTCAATCTTCTTAAATTTGTATCTTTGGGACCTAGCTTCATGTAGACGGTCAATCTTCTTAAATTTGTATCTTTGGGACCTAGCTTCATGTAGACGGTCAATCTTCTTAAATTTGTTTCTTTGGGACCTAGCTTCATGTAGACGGTCAATCTTCTTAAATTTGTATCTTTGGGACCTAGCTTCATGTAGACAAGATCTGAATTTGGTTAGTCCAGCAACACTGCCAAACCATCAGACCCAATTATGATAGAGCTTTTGCTGGCTTCACTTGTCAAATATATCACTAAGAATAAATTAAGTTTCTCTTCAGCCATATGTGGTTGTCGTGGGTCATGCGACTGTCATTTGTGCATCTCTCAAGTTGGGGAACAAGCTATTCTTCATATAGGGAATCCAATCATTGTTCCCTTTAAAGATGTCATTGGAAGTGGTACAACAGGCTATCATTCATATAGGGAAATATGATCATTGTTTCCTTGAAAGATGACATTGGAAATGGTAGAACAAACTATCCTTCATATAGGGAATCCAATCATTGTTCCCTTGAAAGATGACATTGGAAGTGGTAGGACAAACTGTCCATATAGGGAATCCAGTCATTGTTCCCTTGAAAGATGTTATTGGAAGTGGTAGGATTGCTCATGATAATCTTATCATCATAGGTTGATGTATCACTCAGCTTAAAACTGGCACCACCTGTTTGTGGGCAAAGTGAAGCAATGGTTAAAGCTCTTTCCTTCGTCCATATATTATATATAGACAGAAATATATATATATATATATATATATATATATATATATATATATATATATATATATATATATATATATATATATATATATATATATTATATATATATATATATATATATATAGACAGAAAGGACAAATTTTATGTTTTTGGGAGGACTGGAATCAGCGAGTAATGGAGTTTAATTTTTTAACATTTGTGATTAGTTGATTGTTCACAGAGCTACATAATTTACTATGCAAATTCTTTTTTCTTCTACAAACAGATATTTCATATCTGATATTATCTTTTAATAATTGCCTTCATGGCAGTTATTTTACTTGCAGTTGTTATGCATCATTCATTCATTTGTTGTTTATTTTTAAGCATTATTGCAGAGAGGAATTGTGAGTAAAATACGGCCTATTTTGCAGGTTTCCTGGGAGATTTTCTCTTCGCTTGTGGCTGGAGGTATGCCTCAGATATATGATTTGATCTTCCTTGGTGACATTCCATCAGGTGTCTCTCTGTTCCCTAGTTGGCGGAGGCCACAGACAGGGACAAATGTTGCCTTCATAGATGGATTTCAGGGTAAGGATATCATTATTTTGCTATGGCATCTAATAGGGAAAAGATTCATGATTTTGTGCATTAATATTTGCATTATTCTTAGGCTCAGCCTCATGATGGATATTTTATGAGAGTTGGGCATATGTAGTTTGGTGACTGGTACTGAGCTTTCCAAATTTACAAATATTTCTGATTTATTTAATTTGTTAATGATTTCTTTAAAAACATACAAGTAAAATTTGGATATTAAAGTTGACCTATTTTCACGAATAAGTAGAAAAATTGACTGGAACATTAATAATGAGTAGTCAGTGGTACTCATGGCTGTTTCATTAAAACATACGTTCAATACATGGGTGCAATTAAGAATTTTATCATTTTCAAATGAACTCTGAGGAATCATAATACTATAGCATGTCTCTCCCATGATAAAGATAATCAATTAATCCAATCTTATATTAAATATTGTCATTATAATGCCTCTTTGGATTGTCATTTGCATGTGGTTTTGGATTATCTCCCCCTTCCTATCATAGATTATATTGAAAATGCCATTCAGTAAGTATTATATGATATTTTTTTTATAGCAATTTGTAAAAGTAAATAAATATTCACTCTCATTGATTTATAAGCATTCTGCAGACATTTAATTGGTTATATTTTTTATAATTGAAGGTATGTTTTCATAGATATATTTAAGGTGCAGAAAACCTAATTACTAAATGTCATTTAGAGTCTTGCAATGTCAACACATGAATAAGATTCTTGTAATGTCAACACATTAATCAGAAGGCATTAAATGTCAACAATATAATGCCAAGTAAACAAGCAGGAGGGAGCAAAGTTGTCATCTTGATTCTAATACCTGTAGTTGAGAAGTTCAGTAAGTCTTTTCAATCACAATTACAATGGCATGCACAAAACAGACCTCAAGGAAGTCCACAGGAAATTAATGTGTTAATACTTCATTTGGATTATTTGGATAACATATTCAGTGTCATCCAGGTATAAGTGTGAGTTATGTTTATAGTGAGCCTAGACATTATTCATGTATACTACTTATTAGTAGTATACAAACAAAAAAAAAGTACAATTGTTTTGAAGATTATCACCTTTTTGTTATTTTCAGCACCCTTTTCTTTAATTTTTCTTATACCATTTGTCTTTTGCATTATTTTAAAGTTTTGTTTCATTTCACTACAATTTATTTAGAACTACATGTACCTAGAAATAGTATCCCCATATATAAGACAGTACGGGACTTGACTAGAAAAATGGAAGTAAGACGAAGCAAGCTCGCTGATTACTTTAATACATACATTGAAGGTGAGCCAGAAAAACAAAGGATGGTGGCACACCATAGAGAAGGTTGCCAAACTATGGATTTTGGTAACATAGACAATTTCCCTAGACAAACAGAGGTCTTTACGGCCATGAAGGTCATGGAGATGGATCTAGACAATATATTGGGGTTACAATATGGAGGGAAGAATAGATATACACTCTATCCCAGAAACTGCAAGAAAATCTTTCAGACAGAAGACATACAACTTCTTGGATATAAATTGAAGATCTCAGACACTGAGCCCATTGTAAGAGACATAGAACCAAAAGCGGTAGATGTTTTCATATCTGGTCTACCCCTTGAAGTAGAAACTCAAGAGAGAGTGGGGAAACTAATTACTACCCACAAAATTAAAATAGCAAATGATAAAAGAGCCATTTGCTATGGGTACGAGAATATCCAAAGTGGAGAGAGGATAATCCAAGTCCCACGAGAAGAGGCCAAAAAATTTCCAACTTATTTTACCTATTGGGTTTTATATTGCACACATGGTATAGAGGTTGCAACCTAGAGCGACCTTGCCCAAAATGCTGAATAATGGGTCATGGGCCGCAAGAGTGTAAAGCTCCAAAAAGAATACCAGACCCAAACACATACGCTGGAAAACTACAAGCAGGAAAAAAAATGAAGATCAAATTAGCACACAAGGCGATGAAACTGTAGAAACGGGAGAACCATTGCAAGCAGAAATGCAAACTGTAGATGCTGAAGGGTTTCAAACTCCTAAAAAGACCACAAGGAAAATACCGCCAACAAAACCTGTCAAAACACAAAACAGATATGAAATCTTACCAATTGAGGAAGAAAAAGATGACAAAATTGAAGACAAAATCGATGAGACTGATTTAAGCGGATTGCAACCCTTAACATCTACGCCAATACCCAAACCATTACAAAGAAATAGGAAATGCGAAACCCTTTCGGGGTCGTCGTCGAGTGATGACAATGAAGTACCTGTGATAATGGAAATTCTGCCAACAAACAAACCAGACAAGAAATCCAAAAAAAAAAAAAATGAAGGAGAACAAGGAAAAAAAGTTAAGCGAAGACAGCTCTAGTGACAAGACACCATGCGAAGCTCTAAGAGATGAATCACACCAGGAAATTGAAAACAATAATGGACCACAAACAACTACGATTACAATTATGACCAATACAACTGACAGTAGGGAACTAACAGTCCATAGGGGTCAAACTAATGAAGGGACAATGACTCATACTGCATTGAACTATTTAATTTCTTAACTTTATCTATAATAAGTATTCAGAATTACAAATGTAGAATAACTGTAACTTTAACTTAAAAATCTAGCTGCACTAAACAAACCTCAGGGTTATGCAAAAAAATCTAGATTATTGGATAATATTCTTATTTAACTTTACTATAGAGAAGAAGTTGAAAGGTAGAATAAACTTTTGGAATGTTAGTTTTGTAAATTTGTCTAGGTAGATAAATTATGAATTTTTTCAGAAATTTTAGAGAATGCTACCTAGTACAATATTGAACTAATCAACGCTTTTATTTCTCACCCTCTTCATCCATCGTCAGCACCTTTTCTTATATTTTACTAAAAATAATTATATATATATATATATATATATATATATATATATATATATATATATATATATATATATATTACAACTACTAAGTAATCCATAATGGGGCAAGTACATTAATGAGGATGCCATGGGGCTATATCACATGGCGCTATGCAGAGTGGGCAGGTCTATGGAAGAGTTTGGAAAAACACCCCATTAAGGAATTTTATCATATAATTAAAATATTCACATAATTAAAATATTCAGTTTATTGTATTTAATTTTTACAAGTGCACTTTTATGGAACAAAACTTGGATATGGATACTAAATCCACAAACTCTTTACCCATCCAGATCCCATACTGGATAGGATACCCATTAAAGGGAAATAAAATTATAAAACTTTTGGAAAAATTTAATAGAATAAAATAAATAATTAAACATTACCCAAATTGAGTCAGGAGAAGTACAAGCAATGTCAACACTTGAATAAGATTCTTGTAATGTCAACACATTAATCAGAATCGTGTAATGTCAACACATTAATCAGAATCGTGTAATGTCAACACATTAATCAGTCCTATAATATCAACACATGAATAAGATTCCTATAATGTCAACACTTGAATCAGAGTTCTTTAATGTCAACACATGAATCAGACTCCTGTAATGTCAACACATGAATCCATCCTGTAATGTCAACACATGAATTAGGGTTCTGTAATGTCAACACATGAATCAGATTTCTGTAATGTCAAAACATGAATCCATCCAGTAATGTCAACACATGAATTAGGGTTCTGTAATGTCAACACATGAATCAGATTCCTGTAATGTCAATACATTAATCAGAGTTCTCTAATGTCAACATATTAATCAGAGTTCTGTAATGTCAACACATTAATCAGAGTTCTGTAATGTCAGAACTTGAATCAGAGTTTTGTATTGTCAACACTTGAATCAGAGTTCTGTAATTGAATCAAAGTTCTCTAATTTCAACACATTTATCAGAGTTATGTAATGTCAACACTTGAATCAGAGTTCTGTAAAGTCAACACTTGAATTAGAGTTATGTAATGTCAACACATGAATCAGAGCTCTGTAATGTCAACACATGTATCAGAGTTCTGTAATATCAACACTTGAATTAGAACTCTCTAATTTTAACATTTGAATCAGAGTTCTTTAATGTCAACACTTGAATCAGAGTTTTGTATTGTCAACACTTGAATCAGAGTTCTGTAATTGAATCAAAGTTCTCTAATTTCAACACATGTATCAGAGTTATGTAATGCCAACACTTGAATATCAGAGTTCTGTAATGTCAACATTTGAATCAGAGTTATATGCTGTGAACACAGGAATCAGAGTTCTGTTATGTCAACATATGAATCATATTTTGAGGTTCAACACAAAAAACCTTTAACATGCTGCAACAGCAATACAATTCAGAAATATGTTGAATTGTGAAATGTTCTTTTGCAGGTCATTATATTTCTGTGGCAAGCAGGTACCATCCTATTGCAGCAGACATTCCAGATGGGTTTAGCATTGGAGGCTGGGTGCTGCCATTCTCTAATACAAGTGGCTATGTATTAGCCAAAACAAACAGAGATGGTTCCAGGCATTTCTACACCCTGAAACTTGTCACTTCTGATTTTACCACTCAGCTGGTGTTTGGCTACTCTCTGACAGGATCTAATGTAAGTATGCGATATAAATATTTAACACTTATCACAGATTAAATTGTTTTATCTTGTCCTACAATGTAGATTGATAAATGTTCACAACTTTGGTGTACTATGTTGAACAGGTGTGAAATGTTTACCATGTTGATAAAACATTTAACAAAAAGCTTATTCTGTGTATTTAGTGTTGGGTCAGATTGATGGTTTATTTATTCATATTTTAGAATCAAAGGTCCAAACAAACTCATGATGTTTGTTTTTCAGCATTACTTTTTAAGATATATTTATTAGGTAGTTGATACTGTAGTCTGTCAGATTAGTTCATGTATTTTACTGGTACATTGTCAGACACTTATCAAAGATGTATGTTACTGGTTACATTGTTAGAAATTAAAAAAAACATGCATGTTACTGCAAGCTATTTTCTCACTGTTTAAGCATATATCCCTAACATTTGTATTAGTGATAAAAAAGCAAATTAATACTTTTTTTTATAGCCTAACATTTTTTCAAATTTTTTTGTTAATGTTTGACTTACACAATTTAGTCTTCTTTACTACATTTATTTATGTATGTGTATCACAATTTAAAGATTAATTTTCAATTATTACTGTATGATTTAATAATGTTTAAACAACATCCTCTTTCACCTACATCAAACATCCTCTTTCACATACAGCCTTATGTTTAAACATGATCCTTTTTTTCACATACAGCCTTATGTTTAATATGCAGGTCAAAAGATCAGCAAACTGCAACTCCTTTTCATCTAATTGAAGGTATTGTTTCCTACATATTTTACTCAGCAGAAAATGTTTTACAGTTACAAACATGACCTATATTTATAGATGTGTCAGATAAAATGATGAATTTCAGGACAATTCTTTTTAAATACAGAATAACTTGCTTTGATGCCAGAATGTATTAAAATGACTTTACATTTAAATTTTCAATACAGTATATAGACATAAATGGACAAATAGACTACACTTCCACTCAGTGTTGAATATGGGTTGCATTTATGTACTCATATAAACTGGGAGATAGATACTTGAAGTATATTTTTGATTGATATATTCTTTTTTTCAGGGAATCATACAGGTTTGTTATATACAGTAGTTAAATGTTTTATCAAAGTATTTGTGTGATTTGTTGCTATCTTGGTTTTGTAAACTGTTGATCTGTTGTAAAGTATGCATAGAAGTGTAATATTATCAACATCAGCAAAGATGTGTAATATTATCAACATCAGCACAGATGTACTTTTAAGTGCATGAAAGTGTAATATTATCAACATCAGCACAGATGTACTTTTAAGTATGCATCAAAGTGTAATATTATCAACATCAGCACAGATGTACTTTTAAGTATGCATGAAAGTGTAATATTATCAACATCAGCACAAATGTACTTTTAAGTATGCATGAAAGTGTAATATTATCAAAATCAGCACAGATGTACTTTTAAGTATGCATGAAAGTGTAATATTATCAACATCAGCACAGATGTACTTTTAAGTATGCATCAAAGTGTAATATTATCAACATCAGCACAGATGTACTTTTAAGTATGCATCAAAGTGTAATATTATCAACATCAGCACAGATGTACTTTTAAGTATGCATGAAAGTGTAATATTATCAACATCAGCACAGATGTACTTGCACTTTAATTGTAAGATATGAGAATGTTTATCATTTAAATAAATCATGGGCTTCAATTTAGATATTATATACCAAATCTATCACCTTTATTTTACCTTCATCTCATTGAAAATCACAGATGGATAGGGAAGTATAATCAGTCAGAATCAGCTGCAAACAATATAGAACATGATCTGCCATAGCATAGTGTGCTTGCTAATCAAAGTCTATGATGTTTGTTATACTGGTTACAGGAACCTGTATTAAACTAGATCTGCCATTGCATAATGTGTGTGCTAATCAAAGTCTATGATGTTTGTTATACTGGTTACTCTTAACTGTATTAAACTAGATATGCCATTGCATAATGTGTGTGCTAATCAAAGTCTATGATGTTTGTTATACTGGTTACTCTGAACTGTATTAAAGTAGATATGCCATTGCATAATGTGTGTGCTAATCAAAGTCTATGATGTTTGTTATACTGGTTACTCTTAACTGTATTAAACTAGATATGCCATTGCATAATGTGTGTGCTAATCAAAGTCTGTGATGTTTGTTCTATTGGATATTCCAAACAAACTACATTAAACTAGATCTGTCATTGCATTGCATAGTGTGCAACAGCAGATCTGTAGATTTTGCAGTTGCACCCAACTTTTGGTTTGTATCTATTTTTTTTAAAGAGTTACATTATAGCACTTGTAGGAATTTGGTTTTAATCAGTTTTCTGTTAATAATCCAGTTACACTTGGTTATCTTGTACTTTTCCTTTTATTTTTGACATGGCATATATTTCTTTGTGTCAATCAGGATATGCGTAGTTTTCATTGTATTTGACCGAATGCATAGCTTCCTTTGTGTTTGATAGAGAATGCATAATTTCCATTGTTTTACAGTGAATGCATAATTTTCTTTATGTTTGACAAGGAATGCATAGTTTTCTTTATGTTTGACAAGGAATGCATAGTTTTCTTTGTGTTTGACAGTGAATGCTTAGTGTGTTTGACATTGAATGCAAAGTTTTCATTGCGTTTGACAGTAAATGCAAAGTTTTAATTATGTATGACAGTGAATGTAAAGTTTTTATTGTGTTTTGTTCAAGGTATGCTTAGTTTTCATTGTGTTTGACAGGGATGTATCTTTGTGTTTATCAGTAAATGCAAAAAGGTTTCCTTTGTGTTTGGCTGTAAGTGCATTGTTTTCATTGTTTTTGACATGGACTGCATAATTTTCCAACAAAGTGATGTCAAGTAGAGTTAGGTATGGGGGACATTTCATTTTGGTAATAAACAATTTCCACAATTGTGATAAAAACAATAATGAAGAATACTTTAAATGTTAATATATGTTTCAGGATATGATAAATATTTAGTTTGATAAATCTTCATTTTCCTATCCAGATTAGAATAAATGAAGGACATCTTGCAGGTGTTTGATTTATTTGCAAATATTTCAGTTGTTTCCAATCAGATGAGCATAAAATAAGGCCATATTGTCCTGTAGAAAGGAGAGAGAGAGAGAGAGAGAGAGAGAGAGAGAGAGAGAGAGAGAGAGAGATATTTTTTAAAATATTAATAATAACAATAATTTTAATAATTCTTTGTTTCAAGAGGCTAAGTCCTTAGTTGAAAATATATTATCCCTTTACCTCTCATCTATAACCAGAACTAATAAATACTAATTAATAATACTAAATAATACTAAATAATACCAATACTACTCTAATAGATAATCATGTATATAGACACGCACACACCAATATAATAATAATAATAATAATAATAATAATAATAATAATAAAAATAATAATAATGATAATAATAATAATAGTAATAATGAGGACTTTGTGGCTAATCTTTAGAAGCTGTAAGCGCTTTACAACATCTATAATGATATGACTACAAAAAACAAAACACAAAACAAACACCATGAAATTAGAAACCAAAAAAAATGCTGAAAATATTTGAGGTAGGAAACATTATTAGGTCTTTAAGTTTGTTCTTGCAGTTGAAAAAGGTGTTTTAAGAGCACTCTTGAAAGAGATCACTATGTTTTTGTGTCTAATCTCATTGTGTATTCATTAGTATATTCAAGACTGGATTTGATTATTGTAATTCAGTTCTGTCTGGTTTATCTCAAAATCTACTCCAGAAACTTCAAAATGTTCAAAACACAGCTGCTCTGGTCATCCTTAGAGTACCACGATTAGAGCACACCTCCATGCTGCTCTGTACCCTACACTGGCTATCCATATGATTCAGAATCAAACACAAAATGTGTTCTCTGTGCTACATTTCACCGACAGACTCCAGTCCAACATATCTATCTGGCCTCACCCATGTGTACACACTTGCAAGATACTTACGCTCCTCTTCTGACAATTGTATACTCATTATATTATATAATAAAGTATATATTTATGTATGTATATCCGAGTTCTGAAAATTATTGTTATCTGTTGTCAGATATTCAATTCATCAGAAATAATTGTATTCATCCCTGCATTGCATTATCACCCCCACACCACTCCCAACCACACCCTACCCCAGCCCCACCCCAGTAGGACTTGAAGCACTGTAAGGCTGTACTGTGAATGCCAAATATATGCATGTGTTAAACACGCACACACACACACACACACACACACACACACACACACACACACACACACACACACACACACACACACACACAGTTGCATATGTATGGATATCAATAAAGAAAATAGAGATAATGGAATTCCTTCAAGGTTGTTGTAGATTTAGATTTAATGGAAGGGAATTCTAAATAATTGCAACAGAGAATTGAAGATTTCATCTGAATGCGTCAGTTTTGTGGATAGAGATATTTACTAGATTATTATATTTATCCCTTTTTTCACCTAAAATAAATAGGTAATCTAGGTATTCAGGAACTACATTTGCACACATAAGATATATAGGTATTCTAGTTATTCAGAAAATACTCAATTTACTTATTTTTACACAAGAACTGTCTTTACATTTTTCATTCTGTTTTAACAATTACTGCAGCTAGAAACTTCCAAGGAGCAGATAAACAAAGCAAGTGCTTGCCTGCATTATACCATCATTATGCATTTCCTTCAGACATTTGTTAAAAATTCACAACCACATCCCTAAATGATATGAATGGGATCACTCAGCTTCTGATATACTCTCATTATGTTCAATTCTTCATTATATTATCCTGAACAGATATTACCCATGCACAAATTGTTTACCTTGATCATCCACATTCAGACTCAATTCTAATGCCTTACCTACTTTGATTCTTATAAATCTTTTTCCTACAGAACTGTAGCTTTTGTTGTTCATTAATTTTAGTTAGTTTGAACACATACCTTGAGAGATCCTTACTTCATTTGTCTTCATTGAAGGAAGTTATAAATTTGTTCATTTTGAGAATTAGTTTTTTTTAATATCTCATCTGTTTAGCATTGGCAAGACATGACTATGACTGATTGCCACTGTTGGAATAGGCATCACCATTACCACTGTTGGAATAGGCATCATGATTGCCACTGTTGGAATAGGCATCACCATTGCCACTGTTGGAATAGGCATCATCATTGCCACTGTTGGAATAGGCATCACCATTGCCACTGTTGGAATAGGCATCACCATTGCCACTGTTGGAATAGGCATCATAGTTGCCACTGTTGGAATAGGCATCATCATTGCCACTGTTGGCATAGGCATCTGTGTTAAAAAAAGCATTTGCAATTAGCTCAGTTTCTCTGACACCATTGTGTACAAAGTTATGAAACCTGAAGAGTGGTGAGTAACTCATCACTGCCAAGAGGAGGTTGAAATGAGCTACTTTTCACATTCACATGACCTACTTTTAACATTTAAGTGACTACTTTTAACATTTAAGTGACCTACTTTTAACATTTAAGTACTTTTCACATTCACATGACCTACTTTTCACATTCAAGTTTTGGATTTAAGTTTCTTTTCTTGGACACTGTTACATGTACAGTCATGCAACTTGACATGTAAATTCATCATTGATGTTATTATTCACTGTAAGCAAAACTTGGTTACAATGACAGACTTTTCAGACACCAGTGATTACATTCAGTTTGTGCATTTAGCACCATTTCTTTGTCACTGTTATGTGTACAGATACAGAAAAAGAGGGCTCATTGACCTACTTTTGTGGTGCTTAATAGGTATATTCCTAACTGCAGGTTTTGTTTATTATAGATGACAGTGACCTACTTTTCATACAGATAAATACATTAAGTTTTGCATTTATCTCATTTTCTCTCTGGTATGTGCAATAATGGAGGGTATTACTCAGAAGATAGCATATAGGGCAGAATGACCTTTTCTCATGCTAGAGGTTTTGTGTAGTTTGCTTTTATCTCCATTTCTCTGATACTTTTATATGCACATTTTTTAAGCTAGATGAGTTGCTTCATCAAGATGAGTAGTACTCACTATGGGCAAAAGTAGGCCATTGTGACTATATTTTTATCTTCCAGTAATTACAGTAAATTTTTGTATTAGTTTGGCACAATTTTATGTACAGTCGTGAAACCTAATGGGTATATGCACCATTTGGTTAAGATTAGATTGACTTACCTGATTCTATTTATATTCCACTGATTATGTGATTGTATTGATCTCCATTTCTCTGAAACTCTTGCTTGCATATCCTCCGAGTAGATGTTGTCATATAAAATTTGTATAGAGACTGAATCAACATTTTAAAGGAGACTAGAAACCAGTGGAAATATACAATAATATTAAATACACTGCAGAGAAAAACATGATTCTGAAGCGTCGTGTGCGACCGTACTGCCAATATTGAGATATTGGCATATCTTCTAGGCGCTGAGTTTCCGTGACCTCGTATGCATATTTTCCGCGCCTATTCGGTTACTTTCGGAAAGTGACGTCATACTAGCAACTCCAGCATCCAGACCTACAGTTGCAAGGTTCATTTTATATAGAGTACCATGCCGTTTTGCGTTGCTTACGGGTGTAATAGGATACATAGATAAGGCTGTGGAGTTCATTTTTTTTTCTTTTCCAAATGATAAAGGGATAAAGAATGTCTGGATACATTATTACAAGCGAGTCGATTTCAATGCAACACCATACAGCAATCCGTGCCCATTACATTTCACAAAGGAATGTTACCAGAGGGATCCTAAAAACATAGAACCTCTAGGATACACGAATGCTAAGCCTAGACTAAAAGTTGAAACTGTTCCAGACATACCATTGTATATTTTAAATCCTGGTAGAGTGTCAAACGTACGAGTTACGAAAATAGGCAGAAGGTCGAGTAAGTGCTAATAACAAATATGACAGCCCGACACCTGATCGTGCTGATGAAATGAGTAAATGTTTTTTTCTTCTTCAAGATTACAATCTAAATAAAGTCACCACTGTCCTATGTATAATTGAGATCTGACTTTAATCAAATGGAATTTTTGCTTAAAAAAATAATAATAATAAGATTATCAACCCTTGACACGGTCGTGTTTTGAGAAAAACAATTTAAGTAATTTTAAAAAAAATATTAAAAAATTATTTTAAAAAAACACAACCTTTCAGTCTATGCCTATTACTCGTAAAATGTATAAACGGAAATCTGTAATGATTGGAACTGATATAAAACTGTCCCTTGGGCAGTTTAAATAGCAGTGATTAAAAGAAAAGAGATCCGATATAAAATCAAAGTTTCCCATTAACTGGCTGACAATAGAAATTGGGGGGAGGCGACTATTGACCCCACCTATTTGCCCCGATGTGCAATTTCTCCCTGTGATACGCCTTATTATACCCCAGGACAAGACCTTTTTTTCATATTCTGGTCTGCATAATAGTTAGAGGTTAGAATTAAGTACACAAACATAATGGCAGTTTAACAAATTAACAATTATTCCTTATCATTGCACTTATGTTGTGAAAAGGACTGACCCTCTGATATAATTCAAAGAAACCATGTGCTACAGAGTGTGTATGTAAGCACCAGAAAGTCATTGGCAAATAAGCGATGCCGAATTTTGTTGTAACTTCGATGTCAAAGACTTCATTTTAAGAGTTCAAATCTGCAGTCAAACGTTACCGTACATGTATGTGGCCATTGTTTTCCCACATTTTATATCCCATCCTTTTTCCATTAGTTTAAGTGTTAAGATATGTAACACTGTTTACTGAATTAAATATTTATTTTGAATTAGTTTTTTTAGGGGCACATATACTGCGTCGTATTTTTTTTATTCTTTCTTTTAATTTGATCATGGTAATGAAACTTTACATAGATGGTAGTGGAATGTCAGGTGTTCACTGGCCGAGTTTTTTTAGGGTGGAAATGGAGATTTTGTTTGCAGAGAAAATTACGCATCCTTCATTGTGATAATTCATGGGTTTTAAACTAATTGGTGACAATTTTTTTTACAAGAAGTACTTCTGTAGTAGGTAAATAATCTGAAATTTACGTGAATAATGTTTAATCTTAATCTATTTACTGAAGACAAAAACTGTCCTGTGATATTAATTATTTCTTCACTACAATATTCACAAGTGATAAAATAGAATATGACATTTGTGGACTGCACACTTGATGAAAAAATTACTTATGGATTTTCTTCTTCTGAGAAATGAAAATTGAGAGACATATTGAAATAATCGGGAGTTAACTGCGAAAATCAAGAGAGATATTACGAGATAGGGAGGAAATACCTCCAAAATTGGAATTTATTTTCTTTCTTTCTTCTCTCGGCTTGAAAGTTAACATATATGAACTGTTCGGGTTTGTGGAATTTCAGTCAGGGCTAGTAAGTTTATTTAAGTCATCAGCCCGGGGCCTGTGCTTAAAACATTTCTTTCAGCACTGACCAGTACAGTACGTACTCTGTTAACGAATCATGTATATACTTACAGATTTGTCAATACGCTAACTGTAGCATGCATGTAAAATACACTGTAATTGAATCATAGAAAGGAAGCTTTTTAATGTTGAAATTAATTACGTATGATTTCCTCCTCGCAGATTTATTTGTGGGGTGTTGATTTTTTGTGTGTGTGAAAAATTACTTCCGATGAAAACCGTTATCAATGGCCTGTCTCGCTTGCCATGTTTCTGTTTGTATACGAGGACTTGCTAGTATGACGTCACGAGACCACGTGATCTGTCGTCTCATTAAAACTCGGAAATACTCTGCAATTTACGGAATCATTGTATCTTCTTCGCAATATAATCAATATCTGCACACAATATTATATTTTTAAACATTATATTCGAATTAGAATTTGTAAAGAATTACATTTATAAAATAAAAATTTTCATTTCTAGTCTCCTTTAATAAAATTTGGTAGATGTTGTCAATACAAATAATGTATAGAGACTGAATCAACATTTTAATGGAATTCAGTAGATGTTTTCATGTAAATAATGTATAGAGACTGAATTTATGTTTTTAATGGATCAGTAGATGTTGTCAATAAAAATAATGTATAGAGACTGAATCAACATTTTAATGAAATTTGGTAGATGCTGTCATATAAATAATGTATAGAGACTGAATTTCTGTTTTTAATGAAATCCAGTAGATGTTTTCATATAAATAATGTAATTACATTACTTTGCAGGACAATCTATTCTTCTTCAAGAGTGTTGACAAGAACATCCAGGACAGAAGGTGGCATCATGTGCTTCTGACCTCCAACTCTACCGTTATCCAGTTGTATCTCGATGGTGAGCTGATAGAGCGCAGGTAAGAGATTCTGTATATCTCACATGAAGAAATGTGAGAAAATGTATGAAATCTATCCAAAATCAGTATTATGCTGATGTTTGGCTATGAAAATCATATCAAAATTAGTCATATTGAATGCAAAGATTGGTTAAACAGGAAGTGGGATTTAATTTTACCATGCCATTGCATATTGTTTATCTTTTTATAATTTCTCAAAAAAAATAATAGTTGCTTATGTTTGTATATCACCTACCATATACACTCAGATATATGGCAGACCCAACTGTAAATACAACATATACCCTGTTCTACCATTGCATTATGTTCCAACAGATCAGGATCAGTGAGGTTCTACTGAATACTTATAACAATTCTATAAACTCAGTTCTGTCAGTACATTATATGATGGCAGTTTTGGGTCAGTTTATTATATGATGGCAGGTTTGGGTCAGTTTATTATATGATGGCAGGTTTGGGTCAGTTTATTATATGATGGCAGGTTTGGGTCTGTTCGATGGCAATTTTGTGTCTGTGCATTATATGATAGCAGTTTTGGGTCACTTTATTAAAGGATAGCAGTTTTGGGTCAGTTTATTATATGATGGCAGTTTTGGGACAGTTTATTATATGATGGCAGGTTTGGTCAGTTTATTATATGATGGCAGGTTTGGGTCTGTTCGATGGCAATTTTGTGTCAGTGCATTATATGATTGCAGGTTTGGGTCTCTGCATTATTTGATGGAATGTTTGGGTCAGTCCTTTATATAATGGCAGATTTGGGTCAATGCAGTTTTTAATTGCATCTGACTTCTTAGTGACTATATTCAATAGCAATAAGTGAAAATTTCTTGATTGCTTTTAACATAAAGGCGTTTTTGGGCACTGAAGCAATTATTTATCAGTTCCATTCTCTTACATTTGCCAATGTAGACTAATACCAGTGTTTCACCATCAAAGATCATTTCCATGTGTAGATGGTTTTTAGAAGTCACATTGTGCTAACATTTATTGATTACAGTTTCTTAAATGTTCAGCATGAGTACTAAATAGTTATAGTATTATGGATTTATAGTTGGCTAATTAATAATTTTCTACAATTTGTGGGAAGTGGTGACTAATTAATATTTGTTAGTGAGATAAATTGTTATGTATATCTATATTGTGTGCTTAGTATTTGAGGGTTGTGCCTACCTGACTTTTGTCATGATTTAAGAAGTAATGAAGATGTTTACTTGAATTTGAGGCAAAGAACTGATTTTGTTTATGAGCTAGCTATATTGTTTTGTGCATATCTGTTTTGGGATTCATCCACTTCTTGTATGAAAAGTCATATGTTGAGTAGGTGTAAAACATATGTCACTGTGTTAAGTAGCATGGGAAATTCCAGCATTTGAAACTGCTCACACTAATAAATTATTTGCTGTTAAAAAATCAGTCACCCATCATTAAAATTTACTTGACTGCCTAGAATTTCCTATGTGCCATTTCAAAACTGAATAAACTCCTTGTGCTAATATTTCAATGAGGAAAAACCTACTGCAAAATAGAGGGGTACCAGGTTTTGACTGGGCCCCTGTTTCAATAACACTGCTAAGACAAACTTGATAAGGCATGGACAACCATTTAAGGACAAGAAAGAAATTGCTTGAGCTGACCCCTTTGACTTGTATTTTCAGATCTTTACCAGAAGGGCAGACAATAATCGACTCTGATGGGCAACTAACAGTAGGGGGAATAACTCCTGGTAAAAAAGACTACTTTGTTGGATACTTGCAGGACGTTCGCATATTCAGCAGGAAACTTGAAGACAAGTAATGTTTTTTAAAGGATATATATATATATATATATATATATATATATATATATATATATAGTGTGCATATGTGGATACACATGCATGTTACTTGATTCTTCTTATGGCATTTAAAGGATCCCTATCATAATGTATCATATGCTAACCCAGTCAATCTTTCTGATAAAATAGTGTGCTGTCAAATGAGCCAAGTTGCAAAGGTACAGTACTCAGCAATAATACATTTACATTTACTGTTTTTTTAAAATACTTTTTACTATTGAAAACATAAGTCCATTTGACCTTTCATACAAATTTAAATGTGCATTTTTGAAGGATTTTGGTTTGATAGTTTCTAATCTTGAGCTGAAAACTGTGTTCTTGACAGGTCTGTTTTTATTCCCCACCAGTAGCTGGGCATCCATCCATACAAAGTGTCTGTCTGTCACACCTTGGTTAAGTTAGTTTTTCTTCTCACTACTAATCACAAAGATTTTTATGCTCATTTTAGTGAAATACAGGAAGTTTACCAAACCCCCGCTGCCAAGGATGTAACACCTATATCAGGGATTTTGACATATATGGAGGGGTTTAGGAATGGAGAATTCACCTTATCCTCAATCCAGGACAGTGAGGCAGAAGGAAATGAGCTCTTCACAGTTAAGTTGATAAGTGCCAAAGGTGGTGCCACAATATCAGCTAATGATTCAACAGCCACTCTTACAGGTAAGTACAGGTAAGTTGGCAGAAGATTAGGCCACCTTACCATAAGCTTTTATTATAGCCTTGCATCCATCATGTGTCCATCATTTCTTATCTATCAGTATTACTTTTCAAAATTTCTTCTCAAAACCGTCTGAATCAGTTTCATTCAAATATGATAGGCTTGGAATACCATCCTCTGTCCTGCAAATCCAGCCCTCCTACACTAACCAGATATGTTCATAATCTAAAGAGGGTCAAAGTTTGTCTTCTTGTTATGACAAAAATCAGATGAGAGTAGATTCCACTAAAGTAATGGTGTCATATTTGCTCAGATCAGTACACTATTACAAGAGGCCTCATAAATCCTATCCACTTTGTGCTTTTTCATTAGATTCAGTGTTCCTTAGATGATTCATCATCTCAAGGAAGGTATACTCCATCTGTTTTGTGTTAAATTTCATGCTTTGTTTATCATATAACAATATGTATCACTTCATTGATTCCTAAGATGAGTTTTCTTGCACCATCTTTATTCCTTTCTCTGTAGTATCTAAGTTTAACCTCAGTGCTGAACCTTATGTTAAGCCTACATTATTGGAAGATTGCCTTAGCGGTCATGGTTACTTTTCTGACAGTGGCAAAATGTCACATGGCTGTCAAGGTTTAGGTTTCAAGTTCTTTATTTGCATAATTTTTTAAACAGCTTGATAGACTCTCAACATGCTTGGCATGAGTTACGATAATGCTAAGACAACTCATTATATAACATGCTTGGCATGAGTTATAATAATGCTAAGACCATTCATTATACAACATGCTTGGCATGAGTTACGATAATGCTAAGACAATTAATTATATAACATGCATGGCATGAGTTACCATAATGCTAAGACAATTAATTATATAACATGCATGGCATGAGTTACCATAATGCTAAAACAATTCATTATATAACATGCATGGCATGAGTTATCATAATGCTAAAACAATTCATTATACAACATGCTTGGCATGAGTTACCATAATGCTAAGACAATTCATTATACAACATTCTTGGCATGAGTTATGATAAGACAATTCATTATATAACATGCTTGGCATGAGTTATGATAATGCTAAGACAATTCATTATACAACATGCTTGGCATGAGTTATGATAATGCTAAGACCATTCATTATACAACATGCTTGGCATGAGTTATGATAATGCTAAAACAATTCATTATATAACATGCTTGGCATGAGTTACAATAATGCTAAGACCATTCATTATACAACATGCTTGGCATGAGTTACGATAATGCTAAGACAATTAATTATATAACATGCATGACATGAGTTACCATAATGCTAAGACAATTAATTATATAACATGCATGGCATGAGTTACCATAATGCTAAAACAATTCATTATATAACATGCATGGCATGAGTTATCATAATGCTAAAACAATTCATTATACAACATGCTTGGCATGAGTTACCATAATGCTAAGACAATTCATTATACAACATTCTTGGCATGAGTTATGATAAGACAATTCATTATATAACATGCTTGGCATGAGTTATGATAATGCTAAGACAATTCATTATACAACATGCTTGGCATGAGTTATGATAATGCTAAGACCATTCATTATACAACATGCTTGGCATGAGTTATGATAATGCTAAAACAATTCATTATATAACATGCTTGGCATGAGTTACAATAATGCTAAGACAATTCATTATACAACATGCTTGGCATGAGTTATCATAATGCTAAGACAATTCATTATATAACATGCTTGTCATGAGTTACAATTCATTATACAACATGCTTGGCATGAGTTATAATGCTACAACCATTCATTATACAACATGCTTGGCATGAGTTATGATAATGCTAAAACAATTCATTATACAACATGTTTGGCATTAGTTATGATAAGACATTTCATTATATAACATGTTTGGCATGAGTTACGATAACGCTAAGACAATTTATTATATAATATGCTTGGCATGAGTTACAATAATGCTAAGACAATTTTTTATACAACATGCTTGGCATGAGTTATGATAATGCTAAGACAATTCATCATACAACATGCTTGGCATGAGTTATAATGCTAAAACAATTCATTATATAACATTCTTGGCATGAGTTATCATAATGTTAAGACAATTATACAACATGCTTGGCATGAGTTATGATAATGCTAAGACAATTCATTATATAACATGCTTGGCATGAGTTATGATAATGTTAAGATAATTCATTATACAACATGCTTGGCATGAGTTATAATACTAAGACAATTCATTATATAACATGCTTGGCATGAGTTACAATTCATTATATAACATGCTTGGCATGAGTTACAATTCATTATATAACATGCTTGGCATGAGTTATGATAATGCTAAGACCATTCATTATACAACATGCTTGGCATGAGTTACGATAATGCTAAGACAATTAATTATATAACATGCATGGCATGAGTTACCATAATGCTAAGACAATTAATTATATAACATGCATGGCATGAGTTACCATAATGCTAAAACAATTCATTATATAACATGCATGGCATGAGTTATCATAATGCTAAAACAATTCATTATACAACATGCTTGGCATGAGTTACCATAATGCTAAGACAATTCATTATACAACATTCTTGGCATGAGTTATGATAAGACAATTCATTATATAACATGCTTGGCATGAGTTATGATAATGCTAAGACAATTCATTATACAACATGCTTGGCATGAGTTATGATAATGCTAAGACCATTCATTATACAACATGCTTGGCATGAGTTATGATAATGCTAAAACAATTCATTATATAACATGCTTGGCATGAGTTACAATAATGCTAAGACAATTCATTATACAACATGCTTGGCATGAGTTATCATAATGCTAAGACAATTCATTATATAACATGCTTGTCATGAGTTACAATTCATTATACAACATGCTTGGCATGAGTTATAATGCTACAACCATTCATTATACAACATGCTTGGCATGAGTTATGATAATGCTAAAACAATTCATTATACAACATGTTCGGCATTAGTTATGATAAGACATTTCATTATATAACATGTTTGGCATGAGTTACGATAACGCTAAGACAATTCATTATATAATATGCTTGGCATGAGTTACAATAATGCTAAGACAATTTTTTATACAACATGCTTGGCATGAGTTATGATAATGCTAAGACAATTCATCATACAACATGCTTGGCATGAGTTATAATGCTAAAACAATTCATTATATAACATTCTTGGCATGAGTTATCATAATGCTAAGACAATTATACAACATGCTTGGCATGAGTTATGATAATGCTAAGACAATTCATTATATAACATGCTTGGCATGAGTTATGATAATGTTAAGATAATTCATTATACAACATGCTTGGCATGAGTTATAATACTAAGACAATTCATTATATAACATGCTTGGCATGAGTTACAATTCATTATATAACATGCTTGGCATGAGTTACAATTCATTATATAACATGCTTGGCATGAGTTATGATAATGCTAAGACCATTCATTATACAACATGCTTGGCATGAGTTACGATAATGCTAAGACAATTAATTATATAACATGCTTGGCATGAGTTACCATAATGCTAAAACAATTCATTATATAACATGCATGGCATGAGTTACCATAATGCTAAGACAATTCATTATATAACATGCTTGGCATAGGTTACGATAATGCTAAGACAATTCATTATACAACATGCTTGGCATGAGTTACCATAATGCTAAGACAATTAATTATATAACATGCATGGCATGAGTTATAATGCTAAGACAATTCATTATATAACATGCTTGGCATAGGTTACGATAATGCTAAGACAATTCATTATACAACATGCTTGGCATGAGTTACCATAATGCTAAGACAATTAATTATATAACATGCATGGCATGAGTTACCATAATGCTAAAACAATTCATTATATAACATGCATGGCATGAGTTACGATAATGCTAAGACAATTAATTATATAACATGCTTGGCATGAGTTACAATTCATTATATAACATGCTTGGCATGAGTTATGATAATGCTAAGACAATTCATTATATAACATGCATGGCATGAGTTACGATAATGCTAAGACCATTCATTATACAACATGCTTGGCATGAGTTATAATAATGCTAAGACAATTCATTATATAACATGCTTGGCATGAGTTACCATAATGCTAAGACAATTCATTATACAACATGTTTGGCATGAGTTATGATAATGCTAAGACAATTAATTATATAACATGCTTGGCATGAGTTACAATTCATTATATAACATGCTTGGCATGAGTTATGATAATGCTAAGACAATTCATTAAACAACATGCTTGGCATGAGTTATAATGCTAAGACAATTCATTATATAACAGGCTTGGCATGAGTTATGATAAGACAATTCATTAAACAACATGCTTGGCATGAGTTACGATAATGCTAAAACAATTTATTATATAACATGCTCACGTACTGCTTTTACCTTAGGGTCAAGGTTATAATAATAGAGGATCTGCATTTGGGTTTTGATTAAAGATGTTTAACTTTCTCAGATCTTTTACATCTTTTGATGGATTTTTTTAAAAATACTTTAAATGAACCATTATGAAGCTAAGTCAATTACTATATGACTTGCTTTCTTATGACCTTGGGGTAAATGTCACTTTGATGGAAAATGTTCACTAATTGCTTAAAAGACCAGGCCAAATTTCACTAATTGCTTAAAAGACCAGGCCAAATTTCACTAATTGCTTAAAAGACCAGATCCCAGTTTCACTAATTGCTTAAAAGACCAGGCTAAATTTCAATAATTGCATAAAAGATCAGATCCCATTTGAACTAGCTGCTTAAATAACCAGACATCAGTTGTCACTAAATGCTTTAAAGACTAGACATCAGTTGTTGCTAATTGCTTAAAAGACTAGACATCAGTTGTCGCTAATTGCTTAAAAGACTAGACATCAGTTGCTGCTAATTGCTTAAAAGACTAGACATCAGTTGTCGCTAATTGCTTAAAAGACCAGACATCAGTTGTCGCTAATTGCTTAAAAGACTAGACATCAGTTGTCACTAAATGCTTTAAAGACTAAACATTAGTTGTCGCTAATTGCTTAAAAGACTAGACATCAGTTGTCACTAAATGCTTTAAAGACTAGACATCAGTTGTGGCTAATTGCTTAAAAGACTAGACATCAGTTGTCGCTAATTGCTTAAAAGACTAGACATCAGTTGTTGCTAATTGCTTAAAAGACTAGACATCAGTTGTCGCTAATTGCTTAAAAGACTAGACATCAGTTGTGGCTAATTGCTTAAAAGACTAGACATCAGTTGTCGCTAATTGCTTAAAAGACTAGACATCAGTTGTCGCTAATTGCTTAAAAGACTAGACTTCTGTTTCACTAAACATCTCAAATTTTTTTTCTCAAACTGAGATTTTTATTATCTTATTATTTACTTGGAAATAATACATTTTTTTTACTGCATATTCAACAGGAATCAAGGTTCAAAATATATACGTATATTTTGAATTTTCATGAGAAGAGTTTCATTTTATGAGGAAGATATCAAGATCTTCTCAAACTTAAATTATCAATCAACATGTTTTTGAAGGGACAATCTAATTCACAGCTGTACATTTTTTAAATAATGAGTTACTTTTCATCCTTTCAGTCATTTCTATTTTCTTTTACAAAAGTCTCAGTATTTTTTAACAACATCCTAAAATATCAATTTTGCCAGTCAACTTTGAGAAAGTTAGAGAAATGTGGTCCAAGTTATTTGATAATTTTCAGGAAAAGTGACTCTTGTATTTGGAACTTTTCCATTTAAATATAGGTACCATTTGAACTTGCCACTTCATTGATTTGTTTTGTGGCTCATTCCATTGAGTTTGGGGGGGGGGGATAAAAGGAGATGAGCATATCAACATGGAAATTGATATAAAAGACAATTCAGTGTTGGTTTTATTCTGCTAATAGAGAAGAAAGAAATAGTTTCCCACCCAAAGGTAAAATAATAAAGTCTCTTGTTCGATACATTCCATGCATTAGTTTATTCTCTCATGTTTTTTTCTACTAGTTCTGAAAAGTGACAATGCTAATGGTTTCTTTGGGTTTCAACAACCATGCCAGCCAAGTCGATCTAAAACTGAGAACTTCACAGTGTCATGTACAGTGGACCGAAGTCGTGGAAGTGATGGGACAGTTGTTCTCACGTGGGTGATATATCAACTGGTGGATGCTCTTGCCATCATAGCAACAGAAGATTTCATTAATTATACAGGAAGTGCAGTGTTTGGAGTTGGTCAGAGAACACAGGTGAATATATAAGTCTTTACTTACCTTCAACCATTTGTCTGTGCATTGAAGCAGTGTTGCACCTAGAAAATCACAAGGGCATTGGGGACACTTTATCTCCCATTCTCTGCATGTGGAGGATATACAATAATTTAGTGGGACAAAAGACAATTGTAGTGCAAAATTTTCTAGTAGTGCTAAAGCAATGAGAAAATTGTATTTGCTTTGACAGTTTTGCCACATTAAGTTTTTCATCTTCACTGTACTATCATATTTTCTTTGGACACTGACATTATTATTGTCCAGAAGTGAGTTTTAATTTGGAACATTCTGTTTTGGATCTTGCTCTCATTTATTTTTAGTGTTTGCTCATTATCTACCTGAATTTGTTACATTTAAAAGCCATTTTTATAAATTAGTTCTTTTCTCCAAATTAATAAATCATTGATTTAATAATTCTAAGTATTATAAATTGTGAATTGTTTCCATTTTCTTCAGTTTGATTGGATGTAAAAAGAAATTTTTACACATCAGTAATTTGGCAGACTACTTTCGATTTCTTGTTTCCAGATCATTTTATCTGAAGCTTTATCTGTACCAATAATAAGAACTAGCCCCCCCCCACCTTAGTGATTTCCTGTCAAAATGGTCCAAATTTGGGGAACATAGGACAAACATTTGGGGGAAACCTATGATCAGATTAACAGGTGCAGCACTGTTGATAGTGAGGTCAAAGATCAAATGGAAGGGGCAGTTTTGCATACAATGAAGGTATGGATATTACATTTTTTCATATTGAATTAATTTCTTACAATGCCTACTCATCTAGTGATGAAATGAAGTTGAATGGAAGCTGCTACCAATATCATATCATGGTAAGTCACTCAACCTAACTGTGACCTGGGAACTTTTACCTGAGAATATATGTCATGTATTAATTGTCCTCCTCCTCAGATGCAAAATATCACAGAAATGCAACTTTTGGTACATTTGTATATACTTTTGAGCCCCTTGCAAGGACTCCATACAGGGGTCGAAATATCATACCACTCTCACATGTATTTTATGATAGTCATCCTAAGTGCCAAGTTTTGTGAATTTCCAACTGTGGTGTGGGTGGAGAAGTAGTTGTAGATGAACAGGTAGAGGGTATTACAATCTCTCATGGATATAAATAGTTTTTTTATGCCATGAATGTTTTAATGTAAGTGACCATGCATTTCACACACCAGCTCAAGGATATACAAATCTTTGCTAATAAATGATGGATTAAATCTTTGCTAATTAAGGATGGATAAAATGTTTGCTAATTAATGATGGATAAAATCTTTGGTAATTAATGATGGATACAATCTTTGCTAATTAAGGATGGATACAATCTTTGCTAATTAAGGATGGATACAATCTTTGCTAATTAAGGATGGATAAAATGTTTGCTAATTAATGATGGAAAAAATCTTTGCTAATTAATGATGGATACAATCTTTGCTAATTAATGGTGGATAAAAGCTTTGCTAATAAATGATGGATTAAATCTTTGCTAACTAGTGATGGATAAAATCTGTGCAAATTAATGATTTATAAAATATGCAACTTCACAATGGCTTAATGAACGTATGTTTAAAACCTGGCAGTTTGTATGAAACCTGGTTTAATTGAACAAGGAACCTCACAAACTGGCTAACCATTGCAAGTTCAGGCAGTTGAAAATCTTTTGGATCGGATTTTGCCTGAATCTCTTTATCATTTATTATTTTTGAAAATTCTGTTTCTAGATAAATTATTGAAAATTAAAAGTTTGTGTACAATTTTGGGAGTAAGAGTACCTATTTAATTAATTCAATTCAATAATGTTGAATACATTGGTTATAATATATTTACAGGCATTCACATTCGCTGCCAAACAAGATCTCATTCCTGAACTATTAGAGACATACGAGATTCGACTTGTTAATGCCTCAACAATTGATGGGCCTATTAGCAGCACTAATGACAGTGGTGCAACCATTGATCCCACCAATAGCAGATCCACTCTTGTTATTGAGGAGAATGATTACCCATATGGAATACTACAATTTTCAACAGCTGTGTTCCCTCCTCAGCCTTTTGACCCAATTATCCCACCTGCTACAGAGGCACCAAAAGTGAGTCATTTTTTATGTAGTAGAATACACTAAACTTATTTTGTTTTTTTATATTTGTTAATGTATTTTTTTTTATAATTATGTAAGAAGACATGGATATGATGTTTCTTATGTGTTCACAGCCATGATTTGAAAGCATTTAATATATGAAATTACTGAATTTTTTACACAGAAAATGCATTTAATTTTTTTTCAAGGTATTGTGTTTCTATGTTGTGAATAGTTTCTATCACTGCATGTACTGGACATATTCCTAGGATTTTAATGGTAATTAAAAAGTCATAAAACCATCTAATCCAATTAAAGTCTTTATTTATTATAGAGGGGTAAAAATAGCCTAAAATTCATGAAAAGTTTCATCCTTTTTGAAAATAATGGAATTATGGATGTAAAGTGAAATGAAAACAAGATTTTAAAGTTAGCATAACTGAAGCAGGTAAATGATACACATAATATGGATATACATGTATATTATCTCAGGTGTGGGTGGCTGAGGAAGCTGGAAAAGTGCGCCTGTTGGTGGTGAGAGCTCAGGGCTCAATGGGGCTTGTAACTGTGGAATGGAGAACATCAGATGGAACTGCCAGGAGCTCAGGCAAAACTCCACCTGACTATTCAGTAAGTCTCTATTTTCAATTTCAGTTCCCTTTTAAAATTAATCTGGTTGAAGGAGTCATGCTTTAGAATGGACTTAATTTAGAGTGTTTCATTGTTTGCTCAATGCACCAGCTTTTGAGGATCTATAAATTTGGTTGCAAAACTGAGGTTTATGTGATCGCTGAAATGTCACATGTGTTTTATATTTTCACCCACACAGATATTTAATTTAGAATGCAAATCTGAGACTCGTCTTGAGTTTTTGTGTATTTCTTACTGCCTTCGTACTGTTTTCTTACTTAAGTTTTATGGTGGTAAGAAAATAGTCTTCTTCTAGTGTTGTTTGGAAGTAGTTATGTATACCATAGCGCAAATCATATATTCTATTTTGGTATGACACAAATAGGAAATCTTACAAATAATTAATAATTAATCTCCATAACTTCACATTGGTTTGAGAGTGATAGTTGACAGTTTATTCTAGTCAAAACTGGTGGGTACCTTCTCAGTAAATTGATGACATTAAATGCAATAGTAACAGACTAACAGACTTTTCTTCATCAGAATAAGACAGACATTTGCCTATCCTGGTGCTGGCAATACTTTCAACAGGACCTGCCAGCCATAATAATTATTTTTGATTAAATTACATCATATGTGTATCTGTGTATGCATTGAATACAATAACCTAAACCAAGAACAAGCTGTCTGTTCTTTTAATCAGTCAATATTACCCACAAACATTATTTATGTGTGAGAAAAATATAGAAACGAAGGTGAAGAAGCCTTTGCATATTCAACAGAATAAACTTATAGTGTACATGTACTTCCCTGATGTTCTATTTAAAGCAGTTGTCTTACCCTATAATAATGAAAATAATTAGGTAGCCTTTGATGTAAATAATGATCCAAGGGAGGTAGGCTTTATTAATTGGCTCAAGAATGTTTAATAACTTTAAAATTTGTTACAGAAGAAGGATATTTTTTAAATTTTAAATATGTCAGATCAGAACAAATCAAGTAAGCTTGACAAATTTTAAAGAAGAAAACATACATGATGTTATAACAAGTTTAGAACATGACCATGCCTTTTGTAAGATATGCTGAGTTGACTTTAAAATCAATTGTTTTAGAAAGTTAGACATAATGATTAGATAAATGGTTTGGTATGGACTGTGAGCTTGTTTTATATTTGAATTCTGACCCTGATCACCTGGACTTCATTTGTGACAAGAGTATAAACAAGCTACATATTCAGGCTAGTAGCAAAGATAAATGTACATTTTTCATGCAGTTGATTCTAATTATGAAATTTGGTATGTTGATTACACTTATGTTTTTTATTTATTTTATTTTTTTAATACATTTTTCAGAATGTTTAAATCTTTACTTTTTATCTTGCTGTATATTTTGTTAACTTTAACTCGGAGGGGTTTATATTCATAAAATGTTTTGTGATATTTGGAACTTTTAATTGGCCACAGTGTAGCCATTGTTGTACTGAGCTGCTGCTAAATTTTAAATGTACATACAACATATGCACACACACACACACACACACACACACACACACACACACACACACATCTTATGCTCAGATTATGCTTTTGGTCCACATTGATTACAATTATACCTCTTTAGAGGCTTGCAAGTATAAGCATGAGAATATTATAGTAATATGATGTCACTTTTCCCCTACACATCTGAGTTGCTGGTTTGGTTCCCAGATGAAGTCCCTTTTCCCCCACACATCTGAGTTGCTGGTTTGGTTCCCAGATGAAGTCACATTTGCCCCATACATCTGTCAGTTGCTGGTTGGGTTCCCAGATGAAGTCACATTTGCCCCATACATCTGTCAGTTGCTGGTTGGATTCCCAGATAAAGTCACATTTGCCCCATACATCTGTCAGTTACTGGTTGGGTTCCGAGATGAAGTCACATTTGCCCCATACATCTGTCAGTTACTGGTTGGGTTCCGAGATGAAGTCACTTTTGCCCCATACATCTGTCAGTTGCTGGTTTGATTTCTAGATGATGTCACTTGGCCATTTGTCCATTGTTGGTTCGATTCCTAGATGATGTTACTTTTGCCCCAAACATCTGTCAGTTGCTGGATGGATTCCTAAATGAAGTAACTTTTGCTCAATGCATCTGTGAGTAGCTGGTTGGTTTACTTTATGAATTCATTTTATCCCAATACAGCTATGAGTTGCTGGTTTGTTTACTATGAACTCACTTTTGAAAAGCACATTAGTGATAGTTACTGGTTGGTTATGACTTCCAATACAGTTCTTACAATTGCTGGTTGGTTTCCTATACAAAGTCACTTTTTCCAATACAGTTCTTACAATTGCTGGTTGGTTTCCTATACGAAGTCACTTTTTCCAATACAGTTCTTACAATTGCTGGTTGGTTTCTTATACGAAGTCACTTTTTCCAATACAGTTCTTACAATTGCTGGTTGGTTTTCTCTTTGGCAAAAGGTAACTTTTGGCCCATTCATCTGTGACAGCTGGTCTGTTTCCTGGGTTGTATGCATACATGAATCATAAGTTGTTCATCATTTTTATTATTTGTTTTCTTTCCTGTCTTTTGAATTTATTGTTTTTATTTATGTTATGGTAATACATTAAGCAGAAAAATTGGTTTGACAAAAGATAATTCGGCGTGTCCATTTTATTATAGCTACTGTTGTACTGTTATTTGTAATTTTGAATTGAACTCATCTGTTGTGTTAAAATGCAGTTACTTCTGATGACAGCTTTGCCATAATAATGCTTGATTGCTATGCTGTCCTTAAGATCAATAAATCTGTATTTAAGATCAATAAATCTGTACCTCATATCAATAAATCTGTACTTAAGATCAATAAATCTGTACTTAAAATCAATAAATCTGTACTTAAAATCAATAAATCTGTACTTAATATCAATAAATCGGTATTTAAGATCAATAAATCTGTACTTAAGATTAAAATGTCTTAATATCAATAAATCTCACCAGTTGCTACAACTGTTATTGGTAATTTTTAGGAGTTCTGTACTTGTTCAGCAAAATGGTCTGATGTATGCCATCAGTAATGCTGTGAAAATGTATTTTTGTTTAGCTGAAATGAAATCTTTAAGATAGAAAATTGGTTTTTAGGCTTGTTTATTTTTTCCATTGAAGATTTTACAAAATAATGGTTGCATGTTTCTTAATGGCTTTAATTATATAATAATGAAATTATTGATTTGTACTACAAATTCATTGGACACAGTAATTAATTTTGTAGTACAAGCTTGTTGCAGAAACAATGAATCCACATTGAATGTTTCAGCAGGAATTCAATAACTGATACAAATGAAATAGATAAAATAAGTTTATATTTTATTTGACAATGACACTGATAAGAATAGTTTATTTCTGTATAGCATCAAGTTGAATTATTTTTTTTACAGAAGTCTACTTATAAATCCTCTTATTTACCAAATTCTAGAGTATGGATGGGAAGGTAATTATTTTCAAAAGAGACGTTATTATTTGTGTATACAAAGGTAATTTTTTTCAAAAGAGACATTACTATTTGTATCAAAGGTATTTTTTTCAAAAGAGACATTACTGTTTGTATATCAAAGGTAATTATTTTCAAAAGAGACATTACTATTTGTATATCAAAGGTAATTATTTTCAAAAGAGACATTACTATTTGTATATCAAAGGTATTTTGTTCAAAAGAGACACTATTATTTGTATATCAAAGGTAATAATTTTCTTAGGAAACACTACTATATAACAGATATAGTACTCAAAACATCAATGCTGAGACACTTTTGAAAAATCATTGAAGAGAGTGAATTATGTTAAGGTATTTAAGCATCAATCCTGAAATCAGTTTCTTATTCTCTCAGTTATGTCAATATATGTCTATTTTGGTACAGGAATCATACCACTGCCTATCTGTTCGTTAACATGGGAGGCTACTCTGCCACTATGTTGATCATGCAATAGAAATTTCACACACAAAATTGAACTTGTTGGTGCATAGTTCATCGCTCCATAGGTGGTCAAAGTCCTTATTAAGGGCCACACACTGAGATAGAGTTTCATTTGGTTCTCTAGAGGCCCACTTGATGAAGGTAAAAGGTCTCATATTCAGGTGGGATGTCCACATCCACTGCTTTGTCTTGGAGACAAAAGTCCCACTTGTCCACCATCCTGTTGCATCACGATAATCTGCAAACATATTAGCAGAATTTTGAATTATATACAGATAGCTAAGAACTGCATTCACAGGGTACCAGTAGCCTATCAATATTTATTACTTAATAAAAAATTATCCCATGCTTTGATTTTAGGGATACTGTGAATCCTCTGTCCAGCTTACCCGAATTGTATTTCGTTCTAAATTGTTGTATGGAAAATGATTCACCAAACTTGATAGATAACTTTTCCATATGATAACCATCTTGAAGAGTAGTACAACTGTAAGGCCAATCCTAGGGTTCTGAGAGAAGGTCAAAGGTACAGTGTAAATACTCAGCAAATGCAATTATAGTAACAATTTTAAATATTATTTGGTTGAAAAGTTGTACATATTTCCTCTGGGTGAGAGTCACGAGGGTTGGGATGGAGGAGGAGTATGTTTTATAAAGAATGATATAAATCAGATGTAATAGACATGGCTAAAAAGCAAAATATGCTTGCTTTCATATCGGGTGTTAATAACAGTGGGTGTATATATATTTGTGGTTATATATTGAAAAGTACATTTAGCTATAGATACATATGGCTTAAAAGGATACCATTCTTGAAATACAGAGTTAAACTTTCATGCAAGCTATACACTTTTAAACAGTCCAGAACTTTCTTAACTGGAACATTGCTAGAAGAAACCCAGGGCCAATAACGTTATCTGTTATGACATGCAGGAGAAAGTGTCTGGCTTATTCTATATCCCATGCAGGAAGGGGATAAATAGTTTAAATGTTTTTTTTAAACAGAATGAAAATTACATTTTTGATTTTGTTTCCTCACTTATAAAGAATGGAACCTCCAGAAATCATAAACATTGCATTGTGAATTGCCATTAATTCATTTTTGATAGATTTTTTATTTTAGTATGTTGAACTGTATTTTTAAGTTTGCTATTGTCAACTGACTTACTGGTACTCATCTATTGTATGAAGTAAAAGCAGCTGATCTTAGTTATTACTAAATTACTAATTGTTTTATTTTAATATTTTGAAAAGCAAGGATTTGATTTAAGTTCATTTCAATATACCTAAGAAAAAGATGGAAGTGATAAATATTTACACAATTCTGATATATTAAGAATTTTTTGTAAATACGTTACAAATATTAAAAACAATTCAAAATAATAAAGTATACCTGTTGAATTTAGTGTACATTTTTTCACCACAAAATAACACAATTTGGTTTTCAGAAGATAAATATACTTTACCTGGGTTATTCTTTATCAGAAATGTTACAATATAATGTTCCTTGAGTGTATCCAAAGTGACTAAGTCACTATCAAAGGCAGCGCAATAGTCGCGGGCCTCGAACCAAGTTGTATTGAATGTTGAAAATAAATAACAATATGGCCATTTTTCCACAGTCTGAAATCCAGCAGAACATATGCCATCATTTTGGCTTCCACTCGTATGCTTTGACTGTTTTGTTAGGACATCATCAACAATGGCTTCCATTTTCCGAACACCCCTCAGCACTCTTGTTGACAAATTTTCCATGCTCTTGGACAATTTGTGATCCATTCTCTTGAGTTTATGCAAAATAGCATCATTTTCAGTGGAGGCTGCCTGCAACTGTACTGTTTCTGTTGATCTCTTTCTTCGAATTCCAGTATGATCATTTGTGTTATCTATGAGGTCACATTTGGGATCTCTTGTCATTGTTAGTGTATAATTGCAGTTTGCGGACAGTAAAAGGCTACATGTTTGTTGCTTAACGAAACTATTGTCAATACCAATGTTATTTCCAAAATGGAATGAAAATGCCAGCAAAAACAACACTGTTAGTGATTTTAACAACTGATCCATTTGACCGTAGCAGGCTGTAGTGCTGTTACAGAAATAAGCCTTAGAACCATGCAAAAAAATCCAGATACAAAGTCTTTAACATTTATTTTATTCTCTTAATAATTTGTAGCTATGTTACATTTAATTTTGCTTACAGTGAAAATGCCATGCGGGTGTTCTGAAGTCTCTTAATTAAGTTTCATTGTAAACACTAATGCACAGCTGGTCCACAAATAATTAATATAATACATGTCATACCTTAAAAATCAATTTTGCACAATTTAAAAAACAAGCTGTTTCTTGTCACCATTAAGAGCACATAAAGAAAGCTGTACAAAATTTCACGTCTGTATTGAAATATATGCATGTAGTACTAATAGGAGATAACAACTTGTAAACATGTCTATCTTGTGAATTTGTTTCACTTGAATTGAACTTTATCATAGTTAATGGAGGTCTACTAAGAACACGAAGAATATCTGATTCTTTTTTTTTTTTTACTAATTTAAGCAGTATTAAAATTACCCAACCTGACATGAATTGTAAAATTTAAATTAGATGACACTAGAGTTGACCATGATATATGGTAATAATATATCAGTTCAGTCTAGGTCCTGTAAACTTCCATTGCAGAAACAGTTTTTTGCAAGTTATATGGTAGAAAATTTTACTATGTCAGTGTTTTCTGGTCTTTATGGAATCATTTTACAGTAAATATCCAAATCAGTAATGCAGAAATAAAACCAAATTTAATCTTATTTTAGAATTATGGTATGTGTTTTATCAAGGTGAAAAGAAATAAAACCAAATTTAATCTTATTTTAGCGTTATAATATGTGTTTTATCAAGGTGAAAAGAAATAAACCAAATTTAATCTTTTTTTAGCATTATGGTATGTGTTTTCTCAAGGTGAAAAGAAATAAAACCAAATTTAATCTTATTTTAGAATTATGGTATGTGTTTTATCAAGGTGAAAAGAAATAAACCAAATTTAATCTTATTTTAGCATTATGGTATGTGTTTTATCGAGGTGAAAAGAAATAAACCAAATTTAATCTTATTTTAGCATTATGGTATGTGTTTTATCAAGGTGAAAAGAAATAAAACCAAATTTAATCTTATTTTAGCATTATGGTATGTGTTTTATCAAGGTGAAAAGAAATAAAACCAAATTTAATCTTATTTTAGCATTATGGTATGTGTTTTATCAAGGTGAAAAGAAATTCCAGTCGTCTAACAACCAGTGCTAGTGGCAAGGTTGTTTAGAGCCATGCTTAGGTATGGAAATCTTCATGCAAAATGTCCATATTTCCATAAGTGCCACACCTACTCCAGTGTAGGACAATAAGTAAATACAGAGTTCCTCTAGGACAATAAGTAGGTACAGAGTTCCTCTAGGACAATAAGTAAATACAGAGTTCCTCTAGGACAATAAGTAAATACAGAGTTCCTCTAGGACAATAAGTAAATACAGAGTTCCTCTAGGACAATAAGTAAATACAGAGTTCCTATAGGACAATAAGTAAATACAGAGTTCCTCTAGGACATCATGTAAAAACTGCCAAATGACAGTAATCAATTTAAAGATAAGCAGGACAAATATACAGTTATATGTGATTCACATCAGAATAGTAAAGAAATAAAAGCCAGTTATATAGGTACATTTGTATACTAACACATATTCAGTTATATAGGTACATTTGTATATTAACACATATTCAGTTATATAGGTACATTTGTATACTAACACATATTCAGTTATATAGGTATATTTGTATATTAACACATATTCAGTTATATAGGTATATTTGTATACTAACACATATTCAGTTATATAGGTACATTTGTATATTAACACATATTCAGTTGTGAATTCTATAGACTTAGATCTGTCATCGATTAATACACTTGGTCCAGCAGATTATTGTCAATGTTACTATTGTGAAATTATTAATTAGAGTAGATTACATAAATCCAGACGTAATGTGACTGGTCCAGCCAATCTCAGTCATGAAATCATTTATTAGAGTAGATTACATAGATCCAGACGTAATGTGACTGGTCCAGTCAATCTCAGTCATGAAATTATTTATTAGAACAAATAGCATATACCCAGATCTGTAACCACATAATGTGATTGGTCCAGCAGATCAAATTCTCAGTTATTTACTTGAATTTATTTTAAATTAATACAATAAACTGCACAGAGCCAGGTCTGTCAGCACATATTGTAATTGGTCCAGCAGATATAGGTCTGATTTATTCACTTTATGTTATTTAATAGAATAAACTGTATAGACCCAGATTTATCATTACATAATATGGCTGGTCCAGCAGATCATTATTGAAGCCATTCACTATAAGTCAGTTAATAAAACAAGCAATGTAGATACCGGTCTGTTGGCACATTATACAGTATTGCAAGCCTGGGTCTTTGTTGTTTGCAGCTGTGTGCACAGCATACAAACAAACATATGTAGTAGTCACCAAGTAATCAAAAGATGTCCAAATGTTCGCAAGTATTATGGTGCCCCACCCTTCCCAGGATACTGTCCAAAACAATGGTATGAAGTTATTACCTACTTTTGTTCCCTTTCATTACTTTTGAAGCCAATGATATCAGATTTGCTGTTGATGGATTTTAAGTTAAAGCAGTACTACAGATAAGAAATTGTTATTAATTTTGAAAATTCTGCATTACTGATTTTGTAAAATTCTATGTAGTAGTTTTAAGGAATGAAAAAATTCAAAAGAACATGACATAATACAAAGCAAGCAAATATTTCTTCCACTACTGAGATGATATCTTATTAAAAACCTATTCCTTTTTTTATACAATTTAGGTAGATGTAAGTATTCATGCATGATTTGGGAAATATTTTAATTTTAGTGAACTGCATTTTCAATTTATATATATATATATCTGCATTTTCAATTTATAAATATCTGCATTATAATTTTGTATATATCTACAGGTTGTGGGTGCTTGCTATACCTCTCATCTCTTTGCATACATGCAAATCCCCCCCCCCCTTGCTGGCTTTACCATTTCTGATTTTTGCGGACCTAGTTTAGCTTCTAGTTGACTTTTCACCATGTAACAGAAGTAATTATATTTGTCATTAATTTTCACAGGCACCCATTTTCTCTATCATATCTATAATGCTTATGTTCTGGCAAAGGTCATAAACAGAGACCTGTGCATATATTAATCATTGGCTGGTGTTTGGTCTTTGCCATTTGCAGTTGACTGTGACATGAGCACATACATTATTAAATAAGAGTATTTAGCCAATGATAAGCATCCATTGGTAGTGTCACTTTTGGCTAGATTTCATTTTACAAAGTCCTGTCCAATGATTAGTCAACATTTCACAAAATTTACAAGGTTTGTTCTCTTAAGTTAATCATTGCAGAAATGCTGTTTTTCTCTTGCTGCTGACAGGGTATTAGATACATTGACAGACAAGTCATTGTTTCTAATGAGTCATTTAGTAAGTATGGCTAGTAGACACTCAGTAGAAGTAGACACAGGTCACCGTTTCATCCATTCAGTAACACTCCCATTACTGCCTGACATGGTTTAGTTGTACTACAGGTCACTGTTTCTTCCCCCAGACAGGTATTTGTCTCATTCAGAGGGTTTGACTAAGGAGCATACTCCCCTTTCTGCTGACAGGGTTTATAATTTTGTACCGATTTTCAGGTTACTGTTATCCTTGTCAACATGTATTTGCATTATGTCAGTAGAGATTGGGTTAAGTGATAATACTCTTTAAATATTACCAAGAATCAGGTCCTGTCTAGCTTGCAGTATGCAGTTCTACACAGCATGTCAGATTTACCGGTACATGTACCCCATTACTCCATCATACTTCAATAGACTCAAATAATCGTTAAAAATTATAATGTGGTCCAAAACATCATTGCTTTTTGGACATATTTTAGGAATGTATTTTCTATCTTTTGAATGAATTAAAAATCAATGTATATGTTTTTTATAAAACGAAAAAAAATGATTATCTGTTAAAACAAAAACAAAATATTAAACTTGTATCCAAGTACATGATTACTTTTTTAACAAAATTAAAGTATAAAAATTCCAAACTGATGACTATTAATGAAATCAGCAAAAGTATTTGATTAAATGTGAAGACTTTTACCAAACAAACCATAAACAACTTCACAAAACTCCATGGCTTCATTGGTGATGTGTCAAAAGCATGCCAATATAAAGATATGCTTTTATGAAGTCATTCTAGAAAATTACACTCTAACGTTTGATAGTGCTATTCAGCAATTTGGAAACAATTAAAAATTACCTCGATTTATGGCTTTGACAATCTGCAGAATGAATTGATTAGATTTAAAAAATACTGATTTTCAGAAATTCATACATTTTCAAATGTATGTAGAACCTTTACTCCAATATATTGTGCTTTTGATCAGCAAAATATTGAAAATATAAATATTAATTTATGCATCTTCGGTCTTTTGAAAGGGAACAGTTTTTAAATATACTTTTATCTTTTATGATAATCATATAACTTATTACAAATCTAGGTATATTTTTACCTGACACTGTTTACCTGATTCTTTTCCATTGGATGTTTATTTTCTTTTCTTTTATTACTTTCAAGTAAAATATAATTTTAATCTTATGAACACATGGTATATGTAAATATAATAAAATACATTTTACATCATGAATATTTTGCAAGATTTGTTTATTAAGCTTTGTTAATTCATTCAGACTTGATCTTGTGAAAGAAAAACAAACATAAACCAGCATTAATACAGACATTTTCTATCACAAACCCCAAGAGTCATAAAATAACACCTGTTTAATTAAAATACAAGTACAATCCACAAATATGCAAAAATCAATAACGTTATGGATCATTTTTTTATTTTTACAATAGCTGGAATACCTGGATTATGCTGGATTTGCCACATATCAACTCTTGTAAATTGATTTTGCATTTGCTGGTTAGGAGTACCTCATTTTCAACCTAAGTCAAGCACTCTCTAAAAAGGATACAAAATCTCTGTCATTTGCTGGTCAGGATACATCCTTATTCAATCTATGTCCATATTTCCTGTGAGAGAGACAAAGTCTCCACCAATTAACAATAAGTGTGTCTTCTGCCATTTTAAAAAATACATTATTCAGTTTAGAAAATGTGATAACCACAATTAAGATATGAATGTGCTTTCTGCCCATTGATATTTAATTGTATGAATGGTTGTAGCTAGGATTGGGTTAAATCATTTTAACATAATAACAACATGTGCCTTCTGCCCATCGATATTTAAAAATCATTTTAACATAATAATAGCATGTGCCTTAATTCTGCCCATCTTTGTTTAATTGTATGAATGTTTGTAGCTAGGATGGGGTTAAATCAGTGTAACTTAATAATAGTATGTTAGTACTTTTTTCAGTGAAAATTTGATGCTATTGATAATATAATCAGATAATTATCATTATAAAATATGAATCTTGGATAACTGACCACCATTTTTAATTAATCTACAGCATTATGAAAGCTAATCTGCAGAATCCAGCTCACTGAATTACATAGCATGTATGTTTGATAAAATTGAATAAAGTTTTGTTAACTTACTGCTTGGTACATTGTCATGATATTTTTTTTTGGAATATATTCTCTCTATTTCAATACATCTTAGTTTCAATTCTGCCAAAATAAACATGTGTTCAAATTAAGATTACAGATCCTTCTTTCCTGAAAAATGAACATTTCTTTCAATTTATGTTACATGTCTGCAGTCCTGTATCTTCATTAGTACTCAAGTTAATGATTCATTAGGGAAACAAAATAGCATGAGATCTGATTTTGAAAAAGCTTGCAGCATGCAAATAATTTTTTCCAA
Organism: Unio delphinus; assembly: GCA_029339505.1. NCBI lineage: Eukaryota > Metazoa > Mollusca > Bivalvia > Unionida > Unionidae > Unio > Unio delphinus. The sequence continues at coordinate 1,638,094 of JAQISU010000241.1, forward strand.
GTCTTGCAAAAAGAACCCTAAAATATAACATTTATTTGTGTGCTGGTTTATGGTGATCGGTTTGCTGCAAATATTTTTCATTCCAAGTCTTTCACTAAAATTTGAGTTTTTTGTACTGGTTGGTTTTATTCAATAATGATGATAACATACAAGTGATTCTACCATTGGTAGGATAAAAGCATCATTTAAGGTCATAAGCCACACATATCATTTTAATAGTTTAATCTACCACTTTTAAACTTAGAAGGATTTTGTAAACAAATTGTAAAAGAAAAAGATTCCTACGCTACTCACCGCTAGCCAGTAATTTTACCCATTCTACATTCTATCCACACATTACTGAAACCAGACAGAACCAGTCTACTGGGGACTGGAACAATTATAGCAGTGCAATGATTTGTTTCTGAGTAAGAATGCTCAAAAAAAGCTAATGTGTACACAACAAGCTGTTAATTGATTACCTTATTGTTTTAAGCAGGAGAGTTTAATGCAAGATGGTTTTCAAGGTGCTATAAATAATAAAGGGATCATAATGTTTATGAGTCTTTCATTAAAAATTAGTCAGTCTTTGGTGGAAGAGGGATAAAAAGAAGAGACTAACCAAGACATTATTTAGGCAGAAACACTTCAGCTTAGGATTTTCATTTCTTTTCCTTTGTTTGATTGTTATTTCATTGTTTAAAATTGTGTTGTTCAAGATGTTATATTTAAGGTTAGATCTTTCATTTATGTATTCAAAATGCTGAAATGTAATTACTTGAATGCTAAAATCTATAAGCTATGAAATATCTGGCTCATGAATACATCTCATGTTCACGCTCCTCACTGTGGTCTTGGCCTGTAGGAGTATTGGAAAGCATTTTAGAGCCTTAACTTCTTTGTAGGATGATAATGGTCATTGCAGCATACTAGTACAGATACGGTAGAGAAAGGTCAGTGTCCACTCCTTGCAAAATGCAATGATTTTAAACCTGGGCCAGAAAACTATTGACAATCTGATAATTGAGAAATTAGTAATCATCAGTGGTCACCAGTCATTGATCTTGTGATGGAAATGCTTCTGGATTTTATCAGAAAGTTTTGAAGTTTACTGGAAGATATACAACTAATATAATTTGATTTATTTGACAGTACACTGGCTTGTATTATTATTGTAACATTCACGATCATAATCTGATTCATTTTTATGGTAGCATGAAAAGAATATATATTATGGCAAAACATGCACTTGTTTTGATTTAAAACATACAGTCTATGGTAATAAATGGCACCTTGGATTATAAAATATATCTTTAAAATATTTTTGTAAAATTACAGCAAAGCTAAAGGTTATGACTTGTCTTAAGTGTTTAAAGGGCTTAAACTGATATTTGGATCAGCTTTTTTGATAATCTTTCGTTGGGCCTCATGCCAGCCATGGCCAAAACAACAGGTATTAGATATGTGTCTGATTTTTGACCAAAAGAACATATTTTGAAAGTCAGTTCTTGTGCTGTATCTTTAATGGCAATGACCCTTTCAGCAACACTAATAATAATGATACTAATAATATAAAAAAGATTATTAAAAAAATAAAAATATAATAATAATAATAATAATACTATCAGTAGGATAGGAAAAGCAAACTAAGTACAAATATATTGATGAAGTCCAAAGTAAATTGAAACTTATCAGCTTAGCATATCAATTCTCAATAATCAAGGTTTTACTTACTTAAGTACTACATGAAGGAAAAGAACACTGCAAAAGGATCTTTCTATATCCTGTCAGCATGAGAAGTCATTGTTGCTGATATTCTATTATAGAATAAATGAATCAAGTGTCTATGTTAAAAGAACCTTTTTTATGTTATTTCATTTGAAAAGAATCCAGCATGTTTTAAATTATAATCAAGAATGATTTGTTAAAGTTGTTTCATGTTATCTCATCTGATTATTGTTCCAGTATTTTTATCAGAAGAATATTGCTAGATCTCTTTTAGTTGAAAAATATTCAATGTCTAACAAAGTTGTATAACTCAAGTGGTTACCTTAAGAGGATGAAACAAAATTCAATGAATCAGTTCTCATGTAAAACTTTAAAAACCAAAATGTCACCAGATTACCTGAAAAGACTTTTGGTCACATCTCCATCTTTCATAATCACATCACATGCTTCTACTACACTCAACTACATATCCTCAAACACATGAATGAAATGTTTAAAAAGAGTTTCTGATGTTTTGATTTGGAATGTTTTACCTAATGGTATTAAATCACACAGCACCTGCTACTTTGAAATACAACTGTTAAGTAATCTTTACAACCCTAAAAGTAATAGTTGATGAACCTGTTGTATTTTACTGCATCAATTCGATGATAATATTAAATTTACATTGTTTGTGTATTTTATTGCATCAATTCGATGATAATATTTAACTGATGTAGTTTGTGTATTTTATTGCATCAATTCGATGATAATATTTAACTGATGTAGTTTGTGTATTTTATTGCATCAATTCGATGATAATATTTAACTGACATAGTTTGTGTATTTTGTTGTGCATCTCAACCCCTTTGTCAGATGAGCATTTAGTTCAGACCATCAGAATAATAGTGTTTAATATGTATTATTAGTAATATTATTATTTTATATTTGAGAGCAAATTGATAAAGTTAAATTTCTCTTCAAGTATATTTTTGGATAATTTGACCAATTCATTTTTCAGAGGTAACCATAAAGATCATTGTTGCCTCACTCATTTCTATTTTATTTCAGACTTTTTTTTCTTCTTCTAATTAATGTAATTAATGTTCTTTACTAATATTGTTCTGAGTCATTAAAGAAATTTTGAATAGTATAGCCAGACTATATTTATATGAAGGAATCATGTTATACAATATTTCAAGTTTGTAGCCTATAATACATAACTGTATTCAGTTGACCCATGTATTGTGTTTACATATTACAAATGTGAAGTTCTTCATGACTGGCTGAAATAAAATCTCAGTTTCAAACTCAATCTCAAGTTTTTATTACTTCTAAGCCAGGCCTTGAGAAGGAAAGCTTGACTCTGAGCTCTGAGTTTCAACTCTCAGCCAATCATAAATGAGCTTTCACATTTATGTCCTTTGTAATTGCTCAAAAACAAATGAAAGCTAGAACTGAAGCTTAATACTTTGATGACTTTCATATCAGATATGCCATCCCACGATATGCTAGATTTCCAGGTCAGATATGCTATCCCATGATATGCTAAATTTCCAGGTCAGATCTGCCATCCCATGATATGTTAGATTTCCAGGTCAGATGTGCCATCCCATGATATGCTAGATTTCCAGGTCAGATCTGCCATCCCATGATATGCTAAATTTCCAGTCCAGGTCAGATATGCCATCCCATGATATGTTAGATTTCCAGGTCAGATCTGCCATCCCATGATATGCTAGATTTCAAGGTCAGAACTGCTATCCCATGATATGTTAGATTTCAAGGTCAGAACTGCCATCCCATGATATGCTAAATTTCCAGTCCAGGTCAGATATGCCATCCCATGATATGTTAGATTTCCAGGTCAGATATGCCATCCCATGATATGCTAGATTTCCAGGTCAGATCGGCCATCACATGATATGCTAAATTTCCAGGTCAGATATGCCATCCCATAATATGCTAGATTTCCAGGTCAGATCTGCTATCCCATAATATGCTAAAGTTCCAGGTCAGATATGCTAGCAGATTAGGATCTGTGTTGTTGTACTTATTATTTCAATAACATTGATCTTGATCTGTAGTTATACTATTTGAAGACAACATCCAGGGCTCAGTGTACATCTATATGTGTTGGTGTAATTCACACTTTAGTGAACATTGTGTGTGTGTTAATACTGAAGTTGTTGATAATATAAAAAGACTGGTTATTGGATAATTTCAATCACATTAAGTTTGGTAGCAATCTATTATTTATTTCAGAATTAAATATGGAACAATAATATTTCTTTATGTGTTACTAATTTTATGCTTTATTTGTACTGACTGGGCACCATTTTGTTAATGATATAGTCTTTGCTGTCAAAATTGTGGGAAAAACAGTATTTTATTATGCATTAGTGCTAGATAGGAACAATCCATCCTCAGGACTAGAATTTGACAAGAAACTCTAGTAAAGCATTGTGTCTGTTGCAAATTCTGTCTCGAGAGTGAGATTTCTTATCCTTCACCAAAGTATATGAAGGATTCTACAATTGTGGCTGGTGCAATAGTCACATTTCCATGGGCTTCAAAGTTTTAAATGGATATTTTTATTTCAAACTTCTGGGTTACATCAGATCTTGCCAAGAGGAGTTTGTGATTTAACATACACTACTACTTAGCACCCTATTATAGCTTTGAATAGAAAAAAGCATTGGTTTATGTGGGGCTTTATTTCATTTGGTTGTTTTTGAATAGAAAAAAGCATTGGTTTATGTGGGGCATTATTTCATTTGGTTGTTTTTGAATAGAAAAAAGCATTGGTTTATGTGGGGCATTATTTCGTTTGGTTGTAATTTAGAGAATATTAAAATATGAAATTAATGGAGATCTGAGAACAGATATAGAATAGAACAACCCATATTCATAATATAACAAATTAATTAATTAAAATAAAAAAATAAAAATTTACAAGACCAATTATAGGATGCACTTCTACCAGAAACAAATCTAAAATGCAATTAGCAGTTTTATTTTACATAGATATGGCAAAATTTCAGCACAAAATCTAGTATTTAAAACATTAATTGTCCAGCATGCCTTCATAACCTGACAGCTGGCTGCTGATCACTCTCCAGAATCTAATCAGCATAGATTGTTGATTGGGGTCAACTTGTACAGGAATACTATTCTTGCCTTCAATATCATATCAGTCATGGATTCACTTGTATTAGGTGTGGGAAATAATTTATGTTGCTTTGAGGTTTGCTCTTTTCTCTTTAGCAGAACTCTCCATACACCCCTAGTTATATGTCTCTCATAAACTATAAACTACACATTCACTGGACACACTTTATGAGGGAGTTCATCTTCCCCCAAAGTCAAGAACCTTCACCTCATGCATAAACATTGCCTAATATTGTGGAGTAAGACATTTATTAAACACAAGACTTTGCCTGGGAAAGACATCAAAAAACCATTTAACAATTCTAGTCTTAATTCAAGTTTACCTAACAACCATTATTCACACATACCACTCCAGGGTTGGTACTTTGAAAATTTTTCCTTCTTCTCTTATTATACCAAACCAATCTCTACAAGTTTCAACTTCTGACAAATATTTCAGCAAGTACAATGTTTCTGCAGCATTGGCATTGGCATTTTTATAAACAAAACCCATTCTTCACCCTTATCCAGCTTTACCTGACATAGTGACCTCATTAAGAATGAATCAAGTTAACAGATTAATAATTCCAATTTTTATGACTTTGGACTTTATATACTTTGCGAGTGATTAGGTAACATTTACACATCAATAATTACCCAACCATAATATATTTATATGTTAAAGTACTAGCATCCTCAAACATGCCTAAGATTTAATTTTGTTTGTTACAATGGCATCTGCAAAATTCACAGTTACAGTTTAAAATGACTCGCATAGAAAAGAAATCGTTAGTAAATCATTTAATTTCCTTTCATGCAGTTACATAAAAATATTAATAACATATTTTTATACTTTTTTCAGGCTGGAGTTGGACGTCTGTTATTTGCAAATGGTGTACGTTATGCATATATTGAAATTGCCATCATCGACAACAACATTCCAGAAGATGAAAAATTCTTCACTGTCAGTCTTGTTAACCCAGGGGGTGGAGTTACACTAGGATTAGGATCAATTGTTACCGTGGTGATTAACAGTTCTGATGGGGCATATGGTATATTTCAGTTTGCAGACACATCTCTTGGTGTACAGGCAGAGGAAACTGGTGATAGTGGATACAATCTGGTTAATCTACAGGTAATGTCATAGATACTGTTATACTGGTTTAACTCTATTTTTCATATAATGTACGCCATTTCATATTACACTCTAGTTTATGGCTCATCTGAATGGTATTATAGTGAGGGACTACAATCTAATCAATTCATTTGTTGTAAATCAGATTTTGAAGATTAAACAGATCTCCTCTTGGACAATATCAGCAAGAAAGATCCTAACGATAAAACAGAGGGAAATCATATTTAACTTGTTATTGTGTAGTAATGTATTAGCTTCTAATAATAATACATTTTTTACAACTCTGTGGTCTTAAACTATGAAACAGAAAAAGGCAAAAACAGCAAGTTTTGTAAAATTCAAAAACAATGTATTTCTCTAGAATGTATAGTGAAAATTTGAAAGGAACTTACAGTATTGTGTATTAAATCCCAAATAATCCTAAATGTTCTAACACAAGTCCAAAAGTATAGAGTGTTCCAATAAATTCTTGAACAGGATGATTTTACAAACTGTTTTAATGTATCACAATGATATAATCCAGAATGTCTTTGAATGAATTCACGGTGATTCCAAAATAGTATTCCAAAATGTCCATGAGCACTTTGTAATGCTAATAACTAATTTCAATAAATGAATCCTCTTAAATTATACCTGAACACAATGATTCCTCAGACTGATGTTAAAATAGTAATTAATCATTTTGTTTACTTCATCCTTATATAAAACCTAAGACACAGTAAAATGACCTGGATGTGGGTCAAAAGTTCTCTTCTAGAACATTCTAAGTTGTAAAAAAGGCCTTGAACTCAGATATCAGTAAACAACATATTTATTTCTTACAAACATGGCAAAAACATGATTATGGTCACATTTGTCAAATGACTATCCACACTCACAAAGGTCAAGCACATAATACAAATTAAATATTCATAAATGATTGAGCATTTTATAAAGACCACCTTAAGGTCAATAAGCACAAAACATGTAGATACCAAATAACATCAAATAAACTCTGTGATAAGACATGCCATTGTCTTTAAGAATAATCACACAATTTTACCTTTCTTTTATAACAAGCATTTTGAGAATTTAAAATTGCATCACAATATACAGTACACAAAAAGTTGATAACATTAGAAAAAACAACTTTCTTCTGTATGTGATACAAATTATTTAGCAATTGTTAACATATAGTTCGGTTGTTTTTTTTAATTGTTATTTTTTTAATTATATTATGTTATTACTATTTTAATTTTGACTATTTGTAATGATAAAAATTAAACATCATATTTTACAGGACTATTGCCATTCATGCTGTTTGTGATAATTGCCATTCATGCTGTTTGTGATTATTGCCATTCATGCTATTTGTGATTATTGCTATTCATGCTGTTTGTGATTATTGCCATTCATGCTATTTGTGATTATTGCCATTCATGCTATTTGTGATTATTTCCATTCATGCTATTTGTGATTATTTCCATTCATGCTGTTTGTGATTATTGCCATTCATGCTATTTGTGATTATTGCCATTCATGCTGTTTGTGATCATTGCCATTCATGCTGTTTGTGATTATTGCCATTCATGCTATTTGTGATTATTGCCATTCATGCTGTTTGTGATTATTGCCATTCATGCTGTTTGTGATTATTGCCATTCATGCTGTTTGTGATTATTGCCATTCATGCTGTTTGTGATTATTTCCATTCATGCTATTTGTGATTATTTTCATTCATGCTGTTTGTGATTATTGCCATTCATGCTGTTTGTGATTATTGCCATTCATGCTATTTGTGATTATTGCCATTCATGCTGTTTGTGATTATTGCCATTCATGCTGTTTGTGATTATTGCCATTCATGCTATTTGTGATTATTTCCATTCATGCTATTTGTGATTATTTCCATTCATGCTGTTTGTGATTATTGCCATTCATGCTGTTTGTGATTATTGCCATTCATGCTATTTGTGATTATTGCCATTCATGCTGTTTGTGATTATTTCCATTCATGCTATTTGTGATTATTTCCATTCATGCTATTTGTGATTATTGCCATTCATGCTATTTGTGATTATTTCCATTCATGCTGTTTGTGATTATTGCCATTCATGCTGTTTGTGATCAATTTATTAGCTTAAGCTTCTTGACTTCATGAATGCTGTAAACTATGAAACTCAGTTGTTAAATGACTTAGAATATTTTTATTCATGATGTTAAAATATAGCAATAGATTGATATATTATATTTATATAGTGGTGTTTTATGGCACTTCATCAAAGTTGTGGATAGGCAGTGCCAAGAAAAGTTTCAGAAATGTAATAGATAAAATGAAATCTGAAAAGAAGACTTATTTTATCATGTGACTGCCATTGGGTTAATAAGCTCATATAAAAGGTTCTCATTAGTTAAGACCACATGATGTCATAAATGATTTATAACAGTGTAGAAGACAAAGTCATAATCTGTTACAAATTCAAATGTATTTCAGAGTAATTTATTTCACTCTATTATACAACAATTACACTGAATATAATCATAACATAAATATTCTTGCTTCTTTATCTAACTCATTGAATTTTCTCTAACTCATTGAATTTTATTTAACTCATTGAATTTTATTTAACTCATTACATTTTATTTAACTCATTGAATTTTATTTAACTCATTGAATTTTATTTAACTCATTACATTTTATTTAACTCATTGAATTTTATTTAACTCATTGAATTTTATCTAACTCATTACATTTTATTTAACATTACATTTTATTGAACTCATTGAATTTCATTAACTCATTGAATTTTATCTAACTCATTGAATTTTATCTAACTCATTGAATTTTATTAACTCGTTGAATTTTATTTAACTTATTGAATTTTATTAACTCATTGAATTTTATTTAACTCATTGAATTTTATGCTAATCTATTCTTTTCAAAGATCGCAAAAAGATTGATTGCACTGATATTTTAAGTTTAATTTAAATTGATTTTAATTTAAATTGAACACTCATTAGAGATCCTCCTAGTCTGTTGGTCATTGCTTCTGACTGTTTCCAGTTTTACTGACCCTCAATATTTTTGTCAGGTGATCAGACTAGGAGGTATCATTGGAGCTGCTGATATCACATGGCAGTTGCTAGGCAACCAGGTTAGTGACATTGTGGACAACAATGGCACTGTCAGTTTTGCAAGTGGTCAGACAACTGCCTTCCTGGGGATAAAGGTCAGAGGGGACACTGCTGCAGAATTAGATGAGGTTTACCAAGTACAGCTGATAAGCACCACAAGGGTAAGTTAGTTAAATAGACAGTCTGTTTAAATGGAGTTAACAGAGTCTGTTTTAATGGAGTTAACACAGTCTATTCTAGACCTTCAATTATAGGGCAAAATTAACCACACCATTTGAACAAAAAATGGAGATATTTAGATACAATGTGGATTTAATAAGAAATAAAGGTCTTGCTTATAAATATGGTGCCATATGGATGAGAATTCATGTCAATCTCACAGCTATGCATCCCAAAATTGACCCATTGTTAAAAGAACCAGTTCTTTAGGTTTTATTATTGAGTGTAACAGCTACGACTTTACAAAATGTACTTACCACATTGACCAGCCTGCCAAAACATTTTGGCCAAAAGTTCTGCAATTTTTTTTAAAAATATCCAGCTCTTATCTGGAGAATGATTTGTTTATAAGAAATGTTGACATCTTGAAGAAAATGAATTATGTTTGCTTGACTTTGTGACAGTGGTAGGTATTGTTTGTAAAAACATGGTGTGATGGGCAGCAGGTGGATTGTTTCAACAGTCATAATAATAATATTAATAATGAGAACTTTGTATAGTGCCTAATCTTTAGAAGCTCTAAGTGCTTTATAACATGAGACAACACCTAAAACATAAATTAATAAAACCCAATCATATATAATATGATTAGAAACAACAAACACCCTGAAATTAGACAACATAAAAAAATGCCAAAAATATTTATGGTAGTAAACATTATTAGGTCTTTAAGTGTGTTATTGCAGTCAAAATAGGTTAGTTTTAAAAAAACTCTTGAATGAGATCATTGTATTTTTGTGTCTAAGATTAGTGGGCAATTCATTTTACATTGCTGGGCCCTGGTATGCAAATGAGCATTGTCCATCTGGTTTTGTTTTCATAGTGGGTATGACTCGACTGGGGTTCAGATCTGCAGCCTCCTACATCCAAGATGGATGCTCTAATCACTTAGGTCACCAGAGCAGTCAGGTTATAAATTTGGATTAGTGTACATTAACGTTGCATATAAATAGACTAGTTATAAACTTGGATTAGTGTACATTGTCATTGCATACAGATAGACTGGTTATAAATTTGGATTTGTGTACATTAGCATTGCATACAAATAGACTAGTTATAAACTTGGATTAGTGTACATTGACACTGCATACAAATAGACTGGTTATAAACTTTAATTAGCGTACATTGTCATGGCATACAAATAGACTTGTTATAAATTTGGATTAGTGTACATTGTCATTGCATACAAATAGACTGGTTATAAATTTGGATTAGTGTACATAGCACTGCATACAAATAGACTAGTTATAAACTTGGATAAGTGGATCTTAGCATGCATACAAATAGACTGGTTATAAATTTAGATTAGTGTATATTTTGATTGCATACAAATAGACTGGTTATAAATTTGGATTAGTGTATTTTGGCAGTGCATACAAAAATACTGGTTATAAATTTAAATTAGTGTGCATAGGCATTGCATAAAAAAGACCAATTATAAATTTGGATGCATGTATATTTTCATTCATCAACATTCTTATGCAAAAATATAGTGAGATTCAAAGGGAATTTTAAGTGAGAAGTTAATAATACCATACATGCAAATAACATGATACCCAGGCATCTATAAACACAACAGCCTAGCTGCCCACATGATGGAGATAGTTTTCAGTATCAAACTATCCAATCTGATCCTTATCTATTAACAACATTAAGTGTAAAAAAGAAAACATTTGTGGATATACTAGCTACATAGGCAGATCTGATAGGGATCAATATCTCTTTAAAGAAATATTGTTGTATGTAATCAAACTGAACCTGTGTTGGTTAAAAGTGTTATATAATGCCATTGGGCAGTAACTGAGAATTATATTCTCCTGTTCCTGTTTTTATTTGTTTCATATTTGAGTTCTAGCTGTTTCTACCAGAAAAAGCTTGTGTAAGTGGGAAAACATTCAAGGCAAATATGATATTTGTGCTTGGAATATTGGAATGAAAATTGACAAGTATACAAAAGATAAGATATAGTTCAGATATCATTAATTAAAAATATAACTTTTTAATTTAAGATGACTATGTCATTTTATGCTACTAGTATACTCTCAGGTCTTGTAAAGTTTACTCATGAATTTTATGCAATTTTAGGGTGAATTGGGTAATCCTGCCAAGTTGACATCAGAGATAACCATTCTTGCTAATGATGAGACGTATGGTGTGTTTGTAATCCCGGTCACACAGAGACCCAGGCGTGTAGATGAGAAGTTGCAAGGTGATTAAACATTGCGTTCATTGTCCTATCAGACCATCATAAAATCGGATCGCGTTAAAAGCGGGGTCGCGTTAATGCGGGGTTTTACAATATTTAACTTTTTTTCCGAGAACATATACATGTATACATGTGCAATGATCAAAAGTCGGCTTATCATCAGATGAATATTAACTGGAATGCATTAATTAAGATATATTCAAAATAATCGATGGCTAATATATTTATAGGTTATTACTGTGCATTAAAAACATTTACTAATTTTTATTTGTTTGAACGATAATACATATTGACCGATAATACCAGACTATCGCTATATCATGAAAAGTGTATCAACACCGTATGCTACCGTGCCGTCATGGCATGCAGTTCATCCATAATGTATGTAATTTCATTGAAAATCGTACAGATTTAAAATGTTCAATAATTTTGTAATAGTCTGAATTTGTCATGTAAAATATAGGATGAACAAAATATCGAAACCATTTACTTGCCGTCTGATATCGTACGGTCATTGCATGCAGCTATTCCTGGGTCTACATACGGTGTCTGTACAAATTTCATACCGCTAAAATTTTATCCTATGCGACAACTACAAGAATAATTAACAATCAACGCATGATTTCAGCGTGCAAATAACTTTTATTTCAGATTTTGTGAACATCAAAAGAAACATGTAAAAACTGCTAAATTAATCATTGCGCAAAGTGCAAAGTCAGTGTGGTTCCAAATTGCATTTTTGAACTTGCTTTTCCATAACAGTAAAATATTTTTTTATATAAGCAAACAATGTACACAGATAAAGCTCGATAACTAAGTAATGAAGGCCTGCAATGGTTACGAATCACTTTTTATATAAAACAAAATTAAGCTGAATGGATGTACAATTTCAAACCCTTTTAATTTACAGATAATAAAGTGGATATTATTTACTTTTAACTGTTTGTTGTTTGATCACACCGCCAAGCACAGCATACATGTTGGCGGCTTTCGTCCTTTGATGTTTATTAAATTGTGTGACTTTTGTATCAACCACAGCTTTGTCTGCTGCTTGGCTGTGATTGCAGTTAAATAAGAAGCCCATGTTGGCTATTGTTTGAGCAACGACTGTATACAGAATTCATGGAAGATAATTACAAAGACGATTTACTGGCTTTACTCATGGATCCGTAATAAGTAACACTTCCGATAATGTTTACTTCGGCTTAACAATTCAAAAACCTAATGAAACCAGTTTCCTCTTCTAGAGTAGAATACGGAGCTTCACCACAACCTGTTCAAATTGATAAATTTCAGAAACCAAGCGTTGTACACACTATTTCTCGTACGTTATATATATCATATTATTTTAGAATTCATGCACGATAACTTCTCCAAAATCACTTAAAGAACCTGGATAAATTGTTAAGTTCCGATCGTTTATTATTAAAAGTCATAAGCGAATTCTTCCACCAAATTATAATAAACATTTTACACACTATTTCTCGTATGTTAAACAAATATTTTCACGGTCCGAAATAAATACATGTAAATGAATTTCAAATTTCAGGAACCATGCCACGATCATATTATTTTAAAAGTCACAACTAATCTCATGCCCAAAATGAAGTTAATTTCTTGTTTTGGATTTTTTACTTTTCTCCAAATTTTTTTTCTCCATGCGTGAATGAATATACGAAATTTCGGGAGCCATGCTACGACCGCGTTATATCCGAATTCGCGTTATGGCGGGGCGTGTTATAGCGGGGTTCCACTGTAGTTTACTTACCAATGCATTCATTGTCCTATCAGACCATCTTGTAGTAGTTTACTTACCATTGCATTCATTGTCCTATCAGACCATCTTGTAGTAGTTTACTTACCATTGCATTCATTGTCCTATCAGACCATCATGTAGTAATTTACTTACCATTGCATTCATTGTCCTATCAGACCATCATGTAGTAGTTTACTTACCAATGCATTCATTGTCCTATCAGACCATCATGTAGTAGTTTACTTACCATTGCATTCATTGTCCTATCAGACCATCATGTTGTAGTTTACTTACCATTGCATTCATTGTCCTATCAGACCATCTTGTAGTAGTTTACTTACCATTGCATTCATTGTCCTATCAGACCATCATGTAGTAATTTACTTACCATTGCATTCATTGTCCTATCAGACCATCATGTAGTAGTTTACTTACCATTGCATTCATTGTCCCATCAGACCATCATGTTGTAGTTTACTTACCATTGCATTCATTGTCCTATCAGACCATCTTGTAGTAGTTTACTTACCATTGCATTCATTGTCCTATCAGACCATCATGTAGTAATTTACTTACCATTGCATTCATTGTCCTATCAGACCATCATGTAGTAGTATACTTACCATTGCATTCATTATCCTATCAGACCATCATGTTGTAGTTTACTTACCATTGTATTCATTGTCCTATCAGACCATCATGTAGTAGTTTACTTACCAATGCATTCATTGTCCTATCAGACCATCATGTAGTAGTTTGCTTACCATTGCATTCATTGTCCTATCAGACCATCATGTAGTAGTTTACTTACCAATGCATTCATTGTCCTATCAGACCATCATGTAGTAGTTTACTTACCATTGCATTCATTGTCCTATCAGACAATCATGTTGTAGTTTACTTACCATTGCATTCATTGTCCTATCAGACAATCATGTAGTAGTTTACTTACCATTGCATTCATTGTCCTATCAGACAATCATGTAGTAGTTTACTTACCATTGCATTCATTGTCCTATCAGACCATCTTGTAGTAGTTTACTTACCATTGCATTCATTGTCCTATCAGACCATCATGTAGTAATTTACTTACCATTGCATTCATTGTCCTATCAGACCATCATGTAGTAGTTTACTTACCATTGCATTCATTGTCCTATCAGACAATCATGTTGTAGTTTACTTACCATTGCATTCATTGTCCTATCAGACCATCATGTTGTAGTTTACTTACCATTGCATTCATTGTCCTATCAGACCATCATGTAGTAATTTACTTACCATTGCATTCATTGTCCTATCAGACCATCATGTAGTAGTTTACTTACCATTGCATTCATTGTCCTATCAGACAATCATGTAGTAGTTTACTTACCATGGATCTGTACACAATGTTTTTTTAGTCACATCACTAAAAACTACTCAATGTTACTAAAACCAATACACATGCTTTTATCAATTGGTTGGTGTCCATGACTTTCATCTCACCAACACACATGCTTTTATCAATTGGTTAGTGTCCATTACATTAATCTCACCAACACACATGCTTTTATCAATTGGTTAGTGTCCATTACATTAATCTCACCAACACACATGCTGTTATCAGTTAGTGTCCATCACATTAATCTCACCAACACACATGCTGTTATCAATTAGTGTCCATTACATTAATCTCACCAACACACATGCTGTTATCAATCAGTGTCCATTACATTAATCTCACCAACACACATGATGTTATCAGTCAGTTAGTGTTCATTACATTAATCTCACCAGCACACTTGGTGTTATCAATCAACCAATGTCCATTACATTAATCTCACCACACTCATACTGTTATCCATGTCCATAGTTTATTAGTATTAGGTGGTGTGTTTGGTGCACTAGGCCATGGTCATCATTATCTATTACATGAAGTAAGAAGATTGAATAACAGTGGTTTCAACATGGACCCTACCTAGTGCAACAATGGACACAATCAATGTTCTTAGCAAAATTACAAAACATTCTAATGTTTCATCCTATGTTGTGCTAATGTCCACAATTCTTTATTTAACATTTTAGATGTGATAGTGACAGTTGAACGGCTATTTGGAACATTTGGCACAGTAGATGTGAATGTATCAACAATGTTACCCAATGAAACATATGCCTTCATTCCACAAACCTTTCAACGTGCTGATACAAATGATTATGTTATGTCATCAAGTGTGATCAGGTTTGCCCCAGGACAAGGTATTGGCACATTTACTGTACAAATTTTGGATGATAACAATCCAGAACCGGATGAAGCAGTTTACGTCAGGATAGTGGGCGTTTCATTGGTTGAGTCAGCTCAAATTAGACCAGGTAGGTAGAATTTTCAAATGATGTAAGAGAGTATTGGGGAGACATCTCTTTGAAATGTTTGACATTTGGATTTAAATTTAGGAATTCAAATGCAAAATATTAGCTTTTGGATGTTATACATTATAAGTTAAGTTGATATATACTTTTCCATAATTTATAAGGTAAAGACAAAACAAGTGAATCAAATCATCAGAGTTCCTGCAGTCATGGAAATTCTAGAAAAGTTTGTAACTAAAAGAAAGACTTTTCAGGGGCCTTGAAAAGTTTTGAAACTTTGATAAGTCTTAAAAGTAGTGGAAAATCATGGAATTAAGTTTTTTTTGCATTTTATCTAGTCGCATTTTTATTTATTTATTTTTTACTGACCTACCTAACTTGAATAATGTATATAATGGAGTAGGTTTCTTTGAGAATTCACATATATACAGAAATTAATATTTTAGAAGGAAGCAAAAAGTGCACTCCAAGGCATGCATCATTCCCATATATACAAGAATGTTCAGCATGGGTTCCCAAGGAAGAATTGCAATTTCTATCTTTTTGACCATGATGAATATTTGACCCCCTCCCCTGGATGAATGGATTTGAGTTGTGTGAATCTGACATATGTAAGATTTTTTATGGATACAATATACATGGAAATTGTAGGTTTATTGTGTTGACACTGTTCATAAAATTTATGATACATTAGCAGATGTGGGTTATCTTATCTCTAGCACATTTGATCAGTCATTACATCATAAACAAAATCCTAGGAGTATAATTTAAGGTAGTCACCAAGATAAAAAAAGTATCCTAGGAGTATAATTTAAGGTAGTTACCAAGATAAAAAAAGTATCCTAGGAGTATAATTTAAGGTAGTTACCAAGATAAAAAAAGTATCCTAGGAGTATAATTTAAGGTAGTTACCAAGATAAAAAAAAGTATCCTAGGAGTATAATTTAAGGTAGTTACCAAGATAAAAAAAGTATCCTTGGAGTATAATTTAAGGTAGTTACCAAGATAAAAAAAAAGTATCCTAGGAGTATAATTTAAGGTAGTTACCAAGATAAAAAAGTATTTCCATTACAAATTTTGCTTTCTTAGCAGAGTGTAAGAACTCCAAAAATGTTATAAGTATATCGCATGATTGATGGGTGCAATACATAACTAGGTAAATCAAATTGGCAGACAACCTTCACATAAGAAATTAAAATGTAGATATCTAATTTATGATCCAAATATATTAAATGATTTTATTATATATGGAAGTGTATTTCCATGTGGCTTATCATCAAGGGGAATTATCATGCAAAAGAAGGCTAGAATCACCTGCATAAACATTGTGTGATCACCCAGATACACATAGTGTGATCACTTGTATAAATATGGTGTGATCACCTGCACAAACAAGGTGTGATCACCTGCATAAGAATGTTGTCATCACCTGTTTAAACATGGTGTGATCACCTATATAAACATGGTGCAATCACCTGCGTAAACATGGTGTGATCACCTGCATAAGAAAGTTGTCATTACCTGCATAAACATGGAGTGATCACCTGTATAAACATGGTGTGATCACCGCATAAGAAAGTCATCATTACCTGCATAAACATGGTGTGGTCACCTGTATAAACATGGTGTGATCACCTGGATAAGAATTTTGTGATCATCACCTGCATACACATTGTGTGATCACCTACATAAACATGGTGCAATCACCTGCATAAACATGGTGAGATCACCTGCATAATAAAGTTGTCATTACCTGCATAAACATGGTGTGATCACCTGTATAAACATGGTTAATCACCTGGATAAGAATGTTGTGATCATCACATGTATATACAAGATCACCTGCATAAGCATGTTGAGACATAACTATCACTTTGGTTCATTTACAGGTTGGTGTCTGGGATGTGGATTATAGGTCAGAGTGTTGGTGTGTATGATAAGTAGGGTCTGGGTTGTACTATAACATGGATGTAGGTGAGCATAGGTATCACCTTTCTAGTTGCATACATGCCAGCACAATAATTGAATTAAAGTTTTGCTTTATTTTTGGTCAGAGACAAGGGAGGTAACATAGCTTATTAATATACTTCATCTGAAGTCCCATTTGTTTAACTATCTTACTAATGGTTAATAAATACCCAGTGGTATTGACCATAGTAAAGATATTAACTACTTCTTTATATGACAAACATATACACACATTCAGTAGACTAGTTCTGGCCATGGATAAGTGTGAAACACTTACAATGTCATGAATCTGATGGCCTCCAGTGCGAACAAAGACTGTAACCATTTCTTCCTGACATCAGTGCGAACAAAGACTGTAACCATTTCTACCTGACACCAGTGCGGACAAAGACTGTAACCATTTCTTCCTGACACCAGTGCAGACAAGGACTGTAACCATTTATTCCTGACACCAGTGTGGACAAAGACTAACCATTTCTACCTGACACCAGTGCAGACAAAGACTGTAACCATTTCTACCTGACACCAGTGCAGACAAAGACTGTAACCATTTCTTCCTGACACCAGTGTGGACAAAGACTGTAACCATTTCTACCTGACACCAGTGCAGATAAAGACTGTCACCATTTCTTCCTGACACCAGTGCAGACAAAGAGTGTAATAATTTCTACCTGACACCAGTGCAGACAAAGACTGTAACCATTTCTTCTTGACACCAGTTTGGACAATGACTGTAATCATTTCTACCTGACACCAGTGCTGTAGAATCAGTAGATATGGCTCTCATTCAAAGAGAATTATCTATCATCCAAATTAAAAAAAAGAAAATCTGAAATCATACAATGATTTAAATTACAAGAAGAAAAATGCTAAATAAAGTTGAATTACTAAAAATATTGGAAATTTGACTGCAAGTGATCAATAAATTGCTGCTGTTGAATGAGATTGAGTGAATGTAGCATGGAATGATCTTCAAACATGCAAAGACATCCTATATATACATAGCCTTAGTTCCAATTCATTTCAGCTAATTATCTTTACATACATCTACATAGGCAAAACAGCAATTTCACACATTTCTTTAATAGAGAAAGAAAAAATAAATTGGTAGGAAAGAGCCATATAATAAGTTAAAAGGAATTAGCAGGTTGTGGTTTTAGATACAAAAACTACTTTTTTTTATTCTCCTATTTCAGTGGCTAATTCTCCCCGTGTTGGCCCAGATTCAGAAAGCTATGGTCTGATTATCATCAACAGTAATGATAATGCAAATGGGATCCTAGAACTGTTGCCTGCCTCTCCTGTAGTGTCAGAAAGCACCAATGGGACTTTCCTAAGTGTAGTCAGGACAGGAGGCAGTTATGGAGAGGTAATCTTTAGGAAGTTTTACAAAAAAATTGTATTATGCCTGATAAGCAGTGTTTGAAGATTATAAAGTATAGACATAACAACGCAACTTCAATCAGTGTTAGTACTTTGATGTTGATTGGTAATTGCTTTTTCTCTTCAACTTTGGGCAGAAAACTACTCAAATAAATTGAAAGATTTATTCAGCCCTGTTAATATAAGTTTCAGAATTATGCAGATTTTAGTAGCCTTTATGGATTGCTATGAAATTTGGAGAACCTAGTGATGCACATATCAACGAATCATTTTGTTCCAGCAATTTTTGTTCGAGTGGTTGCCCTTTTTGTCTCATTTTAGTGTCTGACACAATAAAGGATTTGCCATGAGCTTGTTAAATATTACAATCCTGATCTCCTCTCTCTCTCTCTCTCTCTCTCTCTCTCTCTCTCTCTCTCTCTCTCTCTCTCTCTCTCTCTCTCTCTCTCTCTCTCTCTCTCTATCTATCTCTCTCTCTCATAATGGAGCATATTTTTGGGTAGATCATGAGGTGGTCAGAAACTTGTGATG
Source organism: Unio delphinus (assembly GCA_029339505.1). Classification (NCBI taxonomy): domain Eukaryota; kingdom Metazoa; phylum Mollusca; class Bivalvia; order Unionida; family Unionidae; genus Unio; species Unio delphinus. Next base: position 1,657,591 of record JAQISU010000241.1, read on the forward strand.
GATTATTTGCCATTGTCATGGATAATCATCTAATGCACATATGTCAAGTATAAACAATGTATATGACAAATATATATATATATATATATATATATATATATATATATATATATATATACATATATATATATATATATATATATATATATATATATATATATATATATATATATATATATATATATATATATATATATATATATATATATATATTACAAACAGTGTATATTCTTAATAATGTATACTACAAAGAATGTATATTATTAACAATGTATATTAAAAACAATGTATATTGCTATTCATTCTGCTTTAGTGAAATTAAATCTGATGTGTGTTCATTTTTAATACTGACCATCATGTAATTGTTTAAAATTCATCTCTTATATATTTTCACACAAGATCTTCTCCCTAAAATGAAATATTTTACACATTATATTTTATAGTTTTGGAGAATTTTTACCATACCAAAAAAGTATGTGAACATAAGCCACAGTAATAATTCAGATGACAAAATCCATATAAAAGTCAATTCAAAAACTTAAGATGATGCTAAGATTTTCTGGTAAAGATTTATCGTCTTAAAGGCCAGCATTTATAGTATTCACTTTAAAGTAGTGTATGTTCCTCTCAAATTTTTCACTTATAACTTTAATGATTAAACTATTGGATATTTGACCCTAAACTTGTAAATAGTTTTGGTGAAGTACATAACTTTTTTCTTTTCTTTGAGTAACATGATTGGTTGTTGTCAGGGTCATGTTAGTAGTATATGTGATGTAAACATGATTACATGAGCCTCAAACAGATACCTATTTTGCATTTCAATGTAATGTACAAGTTTTGTCTTAGAGAAAAAGCTCAGTCGGGCTTAAAAGCACTTAATGTCAAGTTGTTTTCTTCTGATAAGCCAGTTTTCGAGTTATATATCAAAATTCCTCAGATTATTTGGATTTTAAAAGAATAATTTGTTTCTCTGGAATTATTTGAGTGCTCATGGACAAAAACAGTTCTTAAATTTTGTAGTTGGATTTCAAACTCCAGAGTGTTATTTTTTGTGTTTCTACAAGGAACTGTAGATAAACACTATACAGACTACAGCATGCATCAGCATCTTCCATCTTGGATTTTCATTTGGACTTGGGCTTGAGATCATTAGAACAATGTCTTATTAGTACTTTTAATTTGTGGATTATTCTTGTTTTTTTTTTTATTATTAAACCATTAGTTTTTTGGTTTTTTTATACATTTTTTACATTTTTTCCGAGGGAAACAAATTATTTGTTAAATTTTACAAAGCTTGTTGTTTTCATGTTTTCTGTGTTACTGTTTATTAAGGCCAAGCAACAATGGGATTTTCACCAGAAGATTTATTATTATATCTAGTTGGTCCTAATTGAAAATGATGTTGATCTGACATCCAGTATGGATGCTATGGTCACCATCTTGAAAATATTGTTATCATTTCTCTTCCTAAGCAGAAAGTCATATTGGCATTGGGTCTTCACTCAAAGACTTCATACATTGTCTAATATGGTGTGCATCTTGAAAATCATTTTTGTTGCAAACTCCTTTTCAATGCATGGTCACACTGACCTGGGGGGTTTTCAACAAATTACTTGTCTCATCTAGTGGATCCTAAACCAAAATGGTGTCAATCATACACTCAATATGAGCACCATGGCAGCTGAATGGATGGTAAGATAAACAGGAGGATTTCAACAAAATGCTTTTTATGACATCTAGTTGGTCCTAACTAAAAATGGTTCCAGTGTCATCATATCCAATAAAAATTAAATTAAATACTTACACTGTTTTGAGAAGGGTCATTTATTTTGTTTTAACTATAGATGGATTATGATTGATGCATGTTTTTATTTACGTGAACAAATTGCTTACCTACCTAGATTTTTTAAAATTTTCTTTATGATATACATATAGCTTAAATGTTCAGTTTCAGTTTGTATCCAGCCCTGTTAAAAAAAATTTATTTGTCCTTCAAGGTGATAGTGGCATTCTCAGTACAAGATGGGACTGCTAAACTTGGGGAGGACTACTTGGTCCTGGCATTCCAGGTTGACTTGCTGGATGGAGAGAAATCTAAACCAGTCCCAATCAGCATCATTGATGATTACATCCCAGAGCAGGCTGAAACATTTGCTGTTCAGCTAAACTTGATCACAGGGGGTGCTGTTCTAGGCTCCACAGTCTCAGTGACAGTTGTGATAGAAGCCTCTGATGATCCAGATGGAGCCTTTGGTAAGTAGGGTCTTAATCTATTTATAGAAGCCTTTGATGATCCAAATGGAATTTTTTTTTAAGTAGGGTCTTAATCTATTATAGAGGCCTTTGATGATCCAAATGGAGACTTTGGTAAGTAGGGCCTTATTCTATATATAGAGGCCATTGATAA